>JAJEJO010000241.1:1743254-1820128 GCA_020662805.1 Glaucomys volans
TCCACATCACTGAACAAGGACAGACAGTACTATACTGCTCACAGAGGTGGTTTAACAGTTCCAGTCCCCAAAGACTATTCCATATGAATTTTAGCAAAAAGATATTAACAAAGTAATATTTCACTACCTCGACATTTAGCACACATCAGGCACTTCAAAACATCCAGCCACAGTTGATGTTTCAAGGACTCTAGTTGTCCACTATGTACATGACAGTTTTGAATAAACTGCACACATGTAATAATAGTTCTAATTTGAAAATGTCTTCAAAATATGGGCATTCAGGCCTGTCACCAACTCAGTGGGCTATAATGCTCAAAATTTTCAGAAGACAATCTTTCCTAGGAATTTTAACACAGAACATACAAATTTTGTTTACTAATTCTACTATTGTCATACATTGACAACCTCTTTAACATCTAGAAAGACTAGATGTAGATTAGGGCTCATTTGTCCATTATGTACACTATGTACACAGCAAAGTAAATCAAACTCATAGACATAAGGCATAACTCTTAGCTGACGGTAAGTATATCTGAGGACCAGCACACAACTCTGTTCTCCTCAAAAGGGAAATTTTAACAAAAAGAAATTTATAAAATGTGTTATATTTTACCACTTCTACTTTTAACATATATCAGGCACTTTTGAGCATCTAGGAAGCCTAGATGTTTCCAAAAAAGTTTTCAGCATTTTCAATTATATATACAGTAATGAGGAATAAAATGCACAGACAAAACAATGGTTATAATAGGAAAATGTCTTTTACATAAAACCAGACTGCACAGGACTGCCTCCTTCTCACAGAGCAAGTCTTCATCACGTCCTCTAACCCGCTTAACAAATGTGGACAAGTGCCACTCCTAGAGATGGTCTAGCAAATCCATTCCAAAGTCACATCCAAAAGACGCTATTGATGTTTTAAAACAAATGGCCATTTACAAGATGTTACTGTCTAACTCCGTCAGACCTCAGCAACCTCTTTACCTTGAGAATGTCCAGATGTAGCACAAGTTTCAACATGTTGGGGCCAGTTGAAGGCAGCCAGGAAATCTTCCCCAAGGGTGGTGGACGTATCCAATTGATCAGACACAGCCTGTTACTCTACTGTTTCTCTTTGGTAGAAGAACACCAACCGCCCGAGGTCGCTCACCCATCCACCCATTGTCAACTTCAGGGGCGTTGCTCACCTTCCAAGATGGTGAAGGCCTTAGTTTGCCTGTTCGGACAAGGTGGGTCTGGAGGAGCCGGCACCCAGTAGAGTTGGAGGGCACTAGCATGGCTCCTCTGTCCAATGCAAGGCGGCGGAGCTTTCTGGTGTCCAATCTTGATCATGTGCCCTCAACGCCCTGCTGGCCTCTGGGCGTTTGGGCTGCCGCCATTCTTCTAGCCATGCCACACCCGCCGCCACCCAAAGGCACCACGACCTTGGCGTCGGCTTCAGCTGGGACCAACAGGACTGGACCAGGACACCCTGCTGCCCTCGGGGTCCAGGTCTGGGATCCCATAGGTCGCTGCCGCCATCAGGTCATCCAGCAGGGGAGGAGGCTGGCAGGTCCTTCACAGATCTTATTTTCTTCAGCAGCCCTTTGTCCTGATTGGATGGGGACACTGCCTGACATACATGTCTAGCTGGTGAGAGTTGGATGTCCCTCAGAGAGCTCAGACCTCTCTCTATTTAGGCCACCCCTGTGCAGCCCCGGAATGATCAGCCTCAAAGAGATCTATACCTCAAAACATGCTGTGGTCCCCAGACTGGAATCTCTGAGGAAGGCAGGGAGTGTGGGGCTGTGAAAATAGCGTTGAGGCAGGTCGAGGGATCAAGTGTATGAATACCTGCTAATTCCTGACCCATGTGTGCAGATCCCTCTTTCAGCTTCCTCTGTTGTAAAAGGGGATCCTCCTAGGGGTGTCCCAGGTGTTGAAGGAGGTGAGGTCTATAGAGTGTTTGCCCAGTACTTCCAATAGCAGTGGGCGTGCTGTGGGTGGGTGATGGCAAGGAGCGTGCTGGTTTTTTTCTGGCTTATCTTTTTTCCCCCCCGTTAGGGTAGTTTCTTACTTGTCTTCACCCCATCTGCCATGCACTTATTAGGGAGGTGTGATTGCAGTCAACACAATAGAAAGTGTCACTTCTCCTGTCAGCCACGTGGATGGAGTCTAGGACCTGATAGAAGAGGAGGATTCACCTGGCTGCTGGGTAGAGGTGGGGTGTGCAGGCCTGGGGCTGCTGTACGTGGGATCAGTTGACTGTAGAAATTACTTTGGGGTAAGAACCTAATGGAAGGAAACAGAAACCAACGTGATTCCATCTTTCTTTGATACTCCAGTTCTGCCTGCCTAAGATCTTACGGTATGATTACAATGAATTCCCGAGCTAATTTGGAAATAATATGTATTTATACTTAGGTTGTTATTATAGCAGTAGTGTACTGATCATTTGGTTCCTAAAGTAATTTCCTTCTATAAATTTACCTTTGACATCCACAAATGATTATTCAGATTTAATGAAAAGAAGTGATATGTTATAAAACAAGCCGGCATTTTTTGAGCTGGAAATAAAAGGGATGAGCATTAAATTGCTTTTGAGTTTAATTAGGAATGGGAGCCACTCTCTAAACCATAATTGATAGCAGTTTAATTTGGATATTATTTTTCAGTGTCTAGAATGCTTGTTTTTCACATTTAAGATCAAGAAAGTATTTTCAGGATATCATTGCCTTTGTTAATTGGGAAAGCATGTGAGTTTTTTTTTAAAAAAAAAACACTTTTTTAGAACTGTTTAAATAGCCACAGTTAATAAAGCTATTTGTTTTAGTTCAGTGGAAGATAATTTCATTAAAGCTTAAATAAAGCTGCGCAAGCAACTTTCTTCCATACAGTGTTTTTGGGGGCTGCATTTATTTTAAGAAATGGAGCTACTGGAGTGGTTCACTTGGTACACAGACTCCTCATTGTTATTGAGGGCTGGTGTGTGCCGACAGCTACCCCTCAGAGAAATGCTACCCCTGGTTAGGGGTGGAAAGGGTGGCATTAGCATAGCTTTTTGGCAAGGACAATGCTGGGGTGCTGCCTGCCTCCAACAGTGACTCCTTCATTGATGAGGTCTTATCAGAGGCCTGGGCTCCAGGGGGAACATGCAGCCCCATGGGATGGTGTACTAGGTAACCAGAATCCTGTGTGAGATGGCTTGTCCTGAATTTCAGAAAAAAGGAAAGGATTTCAATCACTTATGATTTTGATTTTAAAAGGATCCATTGGAAGAAAGGCTTTGAAAAGAATTGCTTGTGTTTCATGAACATTGACACGGGAAAAGGTAGCTTTTTTGACATCGACACTAATGCACATTATGGTTTTTATAAGGGGAATGAGAATTAAAACATTTTTATTCTTCAGGGACCATTTCAGACAGAAATAGATCTGCTAATGCAAGACTTCAGAGTCAAGAATAAATTATATCCCCTGAGGTTCTGGAAGTTCATTTGCACAAGGCTAAAGGTAGATCAAATAATTTGAAAAAAAAAAAAAAAACTTCGTACATTTTAGAAGACGCAGCAAGATAATATTGGAAAGTTATAGAAAATATTTAAAATTATTTTATACTAACATTTATCCTTTATAATGTAAACTGTCTCTCTGACCTCTGTACTTCGTTTGGTTTTCTAACTTTAAATACAATTATTAAATTAAATGTAGCAGATAAGATTGGGTAATACATAAGGGTGAACTAGCAACCGTTCATTGATTATTTTCCCTGTGACAGGCAGGCATTGTGCAGTGCTTTAAATATTAACAGACATAATTTTACACTTAATGTTAAATGTACATTTACATTGAGTGGAATTAATTTTCCTAACAGTCCTATGACTACATGTCATCATGTGACAAATGGGGTCATGAGTCTCTGGGAGACCAAGTGATGTTTCCAAGGTCACTCCACTAAAGGGCAGGTTTGAGCTCTGAACCCGGTCCTTTGATTCTGGAGCCTGCAGCTTTCACTTATGTGACTGGGGCTACTGTTCTGTGTCACCATCTGGTCTGTTGGTGGCTCTTCCTTCGACCATTCAGGGATTCTCCTGGGGCTCCTTTCCACTCTCCCTCTCACATAGGAGTGATGGTTGGTATTTAAACTACATACCACCCTCACCACTGGGTTCAGGAAACCTTCTTTGGTTCAGTGGTTCTAGCAGTTTCTTCTTTATATGGTTTTGCTGATCTCTGTTGGATTCATGTAGGTAAAGCCTCACCTTTTCTCCAATCCAGGCCCACCTCCTGGACAGAGGGATGCCCCTTTGAGCTGGGACCAGAGAGTGTCTTTGCTTCAGATTTTCCAGGGGCCTCTCACTTCAGATCCTGTGGGCACACACACTTTGTGGGATCATATATGAGTGTTTCTGGGACTGAAGAAACCGATGTTGTCCTGGTTCTTACCTTGTGGGGTAAACCCCAGGCGATGGAGGATTGTGTACTATCCTCTTGTTTGACCCCACAAAGCCAGAGCTTCAACAGAACAAAACATGGATTCCAGGAAACATAGTTCCTGAAACTATAAGCTCTGTAGATTATTCTTAAGAGTTTTGGAGCCCTGGAAAGGTTTAGGAGATCCATGTGGCATAAGGAGTAAGCTCTATGCCCAGAGGTGTCCTTTGCCAGTGCCCTCCCAGTCAACTGGTAGCCAGCCTGGCCCTTTCCAACTTCCTTACACCCTGGAGAGGGTGCTAAGCAGAAATGCTGGGTCAGTGTCCTCTGTCGCTAGGACTTCTGATCATCCGTGCTCTATCAGCTTTGTCCTGTGGTGTGATCCCTGTGTAGAAATCTCCCACCACAAATGATGGAGGTGACCCCTAATTAAGATGTGCCTGGATGAGATATGTTATTTTTTATTCTGGAAAATTGGATTTGTCCTGAGTTATGAAGTGCATTAATTTGTGTTCAGAGCTCAGTGGTTCTCCACGCTGGCTAGACGTTAGAATTACCTGAGGAACTTTAAAAAATACCAAATGCCTGGGCCTTACCCCAGCATAATTAAATTGGAATAGCTAAGGCTGGGGCCTGGCATTGACATTTCTCAGAACCATTGCAGGCAAGTGGAATGTGCAGCCAGGGATGAAAACCCTGGTAGGAAACAGAGAGGTTGTGGAGACACCTCCTGTGTGCTGCTGCTGTTATCCCTAGGAACACAGTTAGTGCTGCTAGCAACACGTATTAGGTGCTTATTGTGTGCAGGTATTGTTTTGAGCATTTTTCACAGAATGAAATAAATTGCATGTATTTCTAACAATGAACTATGAGCTTATCTCTGTTTACAGATGTGTATATGCACATCTGTAGAGGAGATACAGTGGTATAGTCAGAGTACAGCACATTTCTTGAAGCATTCTCTGCTATAAAAGCAACATGTGCTGGGCGTGGGCACATGCCTGCAATCCCAATGGCTGGGGAGGCTGAGGCAGGAGAATCACAAGTTCAAAGCCAGCCTCAGCAACTTAGCAAAGCCCTAAGCAACTTAGAGAGACCCTGTCTCTAAGTAAAATATAAAAAGGGCTGGGGGTGTGGCTCAGACGTTAAGTGCTCTTGGGTTTAATCCCTGGTACCAAAAAAAAAAAAAAAAAAAAGGGCAATATGTTACCAGTGCAGGTATGCAGCTGATTTTTCACATTCATTGTCCTGTCATGTAAGATTTAGATTGTTCTTTTATGGTTAGCCTCCTTTGGTTCTGCCAAAGGAGACCTGGGTAAAATATAGTAAACAGTCAGAAATCTTCAGAGTCCAGGGCACAAATCCTGGCCTCCTAATTCCTAGTATCAGACTTCACTTCCTTAACAAGATTTTTGCTAAAACTACTTTGTAAGGTGGTTGAAGTAGGGAGACCTTGATAAGAAGTCTCAGGGAAACTCCTAGGCCCCCAAGCTGTAACTCCCATGTACTTGCATTTAGCACCTTTGCATATTTACAAATGATTTTTCATGTTCTATTTATAACCTCCCTGACAGGTCTCCATCATGATGGATGAATGTGGGATTTGGATTGTTTTGTAATTTCACTGGTTTCAAAGCCTGAGATCACTTACCCTCTAATCAGGGCATTTTAAAAGCATGTTCAACCACTAGCATGCTATTGGTTTTATATAGAGGTCTCTGTTAACTTGTGTGTAGTCACATAACCAGCACCCTCATCAGGGTACCCAACAGCAATGGGAGGTCCCAGTGCTGGCATGTGGCTTCTAATCAGAAGCCACTGCCTGTCTCCTCCACCTACTCGAACAGCCTGGATCAGCTTAAATTCCTGTAAGAGCCTCAGCTCCATGCCAGCCCTCACTAGTAGTTTCCTAGAAGTGAGGAGACAGGCCCTGTGAAGGTCCATTCGGAGTAGGAGGGAGAATGTGGGGTGTTTGCCTTTCCTTTCTCTCCAGCTTGACAAGATACTGTAATTCTTGATCCCTGAAGGAAGGACCCCAGACAGGAAAAGGAGGCTGAGTCAGAACTCCAAAGGCACAGGTTACTTTCTGGAAAGAAATGTCAGGATGTGCTCTACCAAGCCTCTGAAAATAAGAACACACCCCATCGATCCTGAGCTGAGACTGTGCAGCCGAGGGCGGACCTACACAGGCATGTGGAGGTGGTGCCAGGAGAGAGCTGGCCCCTGTCCCAGCCCCAGACTCTGATCAGCTCTCCTGCACCATGCTTCCCTTCCCACAGTTCAGAGCCTGAGCTCTATACCCAGAGGACAAAGGTCTCATCTTCCTGTCCTGCAAGTCAGCACTCTCCAAAGAAGCTTGTACCAGGCAAACCAGCCCAAGCTGCTTTGAAGCCTGGGAGCCTATGCAGGGCAGCATACTCTGATAACAGCGCACGCACCCTTTGATCTCTGGAGGGAACAAGTTACCGACTTTAATTTCACAAATTCTGGCAGTTTTGTTGACTTTGCCTCATGAAAGCTTAAGTTCTTAGAATGAAGAACTCTGCTCAAATATCAAGTAATATAGCCATACCTTAGGAGGGGAGAAGCTTGAGTCTCTGGCCGCAGAAACCCTTGTCCCCCTTTCAGAACCTCTGTTGCCAGCGAGAGGCATTTACTGGCTCTAGGTTCTGATAAACCGCAGGGACACAGCTAATGATCTGTTGGTGAGATTGTGGGGCCTAGGGTCCAAGTGCCAATGCTGGCGAGCCCCGTTCCTTCCTGTGTGCAGAGAAAAGTGTTAAGCAGGGCTGATTCATTTCTGGGTCATGACATCTGATGATGAAAGTCCTCTATAATGAAGAGAGGGAGGGAGAGCCAAGAAAATAATGAATTATCTTAAGATATTTTTGCATTTTACTGATCGAGGCGTATCAGTAGTATGGTAGGGTTTGAATTCTGCTGAGTTCTTTGCTGACTGTGTGGCCTGGGTGAGATGCTTTTAACATATATTGCCTGGTGGGATTCTTGTGAGGATTGGGTAAAACAATTTTCTTTAACTTGTCCTGGAAATTGAACCCAGGGGCACTTTACCACTGAGCTACATCTTCAGCCCTTTTTATTTTTTATTTTGAGAGAAGGTCTTGCTAAGTTGCTGAGGTTCTCACTAAATTTGCTGAGACTAGCCTTGAATTTGTGATCTTCCTGCCCCAGTCTCTGGATTCACTGGGATTACAGGTGGGCACCATGGTGCCTGGCTTAGGTAAAACAGTCTTTACAAAGTACCTGACAAATAGTAAGTACTCAGAAAAGGTTAATGTACAGTCTGGTAGCAATGATAAGAATTTTATTTCTCTTTTGGTTTCCAGAGCCTTCTGTACAGCAGGAGGTGCTCTGTAAATGGTGACTGAATAGATGAGAGGGTGCTTAAAGAGGAGGTTAGGAAAACTAGTGACAGCAGAGCCCTCACGTGCTCTGCCAATGTTTAGCATCTTTACCAGGCTCATTGGTGTGTCTCGATTTTCAGGTATGTTTAACTCTGCCCAATACATATTGCTTGTTAACCCAAAGAAATCAGGTAATATAGAATCAATGTTAAGATACCCTTAAGCCAAAATCCTTACAAAAAAAAAAAGACATTGAATACAAAAGGGATATCATTTACCATTTTGCTGTGATAACACTTTTCTTTTTTATAAAATATTTTTAGCCGTAGATAGACATGAAATCTTTATTTATTTGTATGTGGTGCTGAGAATTGAACCTAGTGCCTCACGTGTGCTAGGCAGATGCTCTACCTCTGAGCCCCAGCCCCAGCCCAATAACACGGTTTTCTTAGTCGCAGTGTTTCCCATATATAAAACTGACGAAGGATTTAACTGTATGTTCAGTCCAAAGGTGTGCAGTAGGACCCAGACCTACACCAATGGGGTCAGTTTTATTTACTAATGAAAGGCGTGAGATGGGAGGTTCATGTTTGTGCTGTGTAGAGGCTTTACAAATGACCTTGATTCCACAGAGGTTGGAGAATCACAATCACAATGCTAACTTCTTTCTAGGGCTTACTTTGTCTCTGGTCCTGAGTTTAGCACTACATGTGCATTATTTTATTTAATTTCACACCATATCTATGAGCTGGATGCCATCGATATCTTCAGTTACCCAAGAAGAAATAGATAGATCATAAGGAAATGACTCAGTGCTATGCAACTGTTGTCATGGTGTTGAGTTGTAAGGGAATGGATTATGTCTTCCCCTCCAAGATGGCGCTTTCCCACCAGACTCCATGCTTAGTATTTCTATTCACTTGTTGAAAACATTGCACACCCTATGACTAATGAATAACTAAGACTAACGTACACTTAGCATTTCATTTCTTATAAGCCACAGCTAAAACATCTAGTACGACAGTGAATTAAGTTAATATTTCATTCATTAAGCAAATACTGACTACCTACCATGTTCTTTAAGGCTGTGTTCTAGGAGCTGTAACATTGAGTTTGTCAGATAAGTCCCTGCCCTCAGGGAGCTTGTACTGTGGTTGGAAGAGACAGGCAGTAAAGGATTAAGTAACCGAGTGTTCTATTCTCAAATGGGGCTATTCAGAGAGAACATCTAGAGGGAAATGACACTGAATTGAGCCTGAATGAAAGAGGTGGGGAAGAGCCTTTCTAGAGCCAGTTCAAAAGGCCCCTAGTTGATAGTAGCTTGTGTTCTGGAACAAAGAGAAGGCAGTTGTGGCTGATGGTGGCAGGGTGCAGGACTTGGGTCATGTATGGCATCACAGACCATGTGTCTTAGAAACAAATTTTTTTATCTGATCACTAACATGATTTAAGTGATAGGTTTAAAAGACCTTTCTTGTTGCTGTTTGAGTAGAGGGAGAAACTAGGGATTAATAAAGAGACACAGGGACTCTACTGGATGACTCAGTGGGTCTGGAGGGAAGTGGTCACATCTGACTAATAACTCGAAGGCCAAGGCAGCTGGACCTGTGACTGGATGAATAAGTATGGGGTAGGGGAAAGAGATGGATCAAGGATCAAGCATGACTCTTGAACTTTAGCCTGAAAAAAGGGACATTCTTGGGGGAAAAGACATGTTGTATAACCCAATAAGGAAGACAGGAATTTGGGGGATGCAAGCACATGTAGTTTTCTGTTTTGGATGGGTGAAGTGTGAGGTGCCTTTAGACATCCGAGCTGAGGTACTAATATTGGGTTGCCTCATCTGGATTTTGAGTAAGCGATCAATCGTTTGAATCAGTCCCTTTAAGGACTACTTAGAAATGTTGATTCTTATGGAAGCTTCTAGCATTTTAGGAATATTTTGTTTTTGGAGCTCTCTTTGATCCTTGAGATGATACCTGGAGAACATGCTGGAGCATGTTGGGATTTCTCATGTCCCTCTGGGGAAGACGCACCCCTATCATAAGCAGATGGGACTTCTCTGCAATCATACCAGCTACACTATTGTGAAATATTCTTAAATAGTTCTCTAGATGTCAGCAAACATTTTTATGCACATCCTTTTTATTAGGTCTGATATAGATCTTTCCACTTATGTGTATTCCCCATGGAGTTCAGTGCAGTAATTAAGAACGAACAAATGGTTAATTACATTCACATTTAAGAGATTCCTAAAGCAAGCCCTGTCATGAACATGGTAGGGTTTGCATTTTGTACATTGAAATTGGACCCCGTTATCCCTTTACAATGTGTAACCGGTTAGTTAGAGTACAGACCCTGTGGAAATAAGTGTGTTACAAATCAGAAGACTACAGAGAAGGGCCCCATGTTGATTCAGCATGGAAAAACGCATAAGCCAAACCCCTCTTATTTATTATGTTTGGATATGTTTCCCAGTTTTACTGTCCCTGGCTTAAGCTCTGCTTCCCCCTATTTTTTTTTTCCTTCCAGTTTCCTAAGTCACTTTTACTCTTTATTTTGAAAAGCACCTTTCAGCCATTCGAACTGGGACATTTATCATACCCCCAGTCTCTTCTTCTCTAAGTGTTCTTATTTTTCCAATAGCTTCTACATTGTGTTCCAGTCGTAGGTTCCAGTGAAGAGGGTTTTCCTGGACCCACAGGAGTCTCCTATGAGACTGATTGCATCATTGGTTTTCCTATGTGATCCAGTGTAGCATGGATCCAGTGGTAGCATCTGCAGTGCTTGGGCTGCATGGGAGCCTGAGATGACAAACCTCTAGGTAGGCTTTTCATATGGGCAGATGTCCAAGCACACTCTGGAAAAACCAGCCTTCTCTCCTCCCTGCAGTTTAATACTCTTGTAACTACGACTGACTTACTGAATTTCTCCAGACCTCTGTTTTCTCCTCTCTAATATGGGGAGAATTCTAACCCATCTCTTATATTTGAATTAGATGAAGGACTTCTGTAGCATTTAATGGTGTACCTAATGCTTTAAAAAATAAACTAAGTGAATCTTGATTCCCTTTCAAACTCTCCTGTGTCTTCTATGTGTTTATCAGGAAACAACCACCACACTGTCTAAAAACACACATGCCAGTAGGCAGCTATTAGTGAAGACCAAACAAACTGGACTGAAAAGATACAGGGAAATTGACAATGTCGAGGCAAACTGGTGAAACAGCAAAGGTGTTCTCAAAGTGCATTGCCAGGATCAGTGACATCTCCATCACTTGGTTGCTGGTTAGAAATGCAAGTTATCAAAACAACTGAATCAGAACTTTGGGAATGGGGCCGAGGCATCTGTGTCTTATCAAGCCCTGCAGCCCTGTAATTCTGATGCACACTAAAGTTTGAGAGCCAGTGGTCCAAGGGAAACTCAAGAAGTATTGGGCGTGAAACAATGGTAGTGCATGCCTCTACAGGTGTGTTCGTGTGAATGCACACCCATGTGGGTAGAATATTTTTACTGCCAAAACTATTAACCAAGCATCATAATGAAACCCTTGTTTTGAGATGAAGCCTAATTCACTGCTTCTGCTGGCAGATGAGTTCTGCACAAGCTGCAGGCCTTTGCAGCCCACAAGTGTTGCAGCTCTTAATGGTGGGCCATGTTCTCCAGTGTTGTAGTAGACCCCAGAAGCTTGTCTTCCATTTCTTCTGTCAGATTTCACTGCTATTGGTCCAAATTTTTGCTACTTAGGGTTTGAAAACTACTAACACCTTTGGTCAGTTCTTAAGTCTGAACTTTCATTTTAGTCTGCCCCACTTCCATTTTCTCATGGTGGGTCAGGAAGCGGGAGGTTGAGGTCATCTGTTGAGGCTCAGCACTGCACAGAGTGGGCTTCTGGAGCAGGCATCCATACTGTGTCCAGGCCTGGCTGCTGAAGGATGACAGGCCTGTGCACCTGGGCACTGGCTCACCTGTTTGGTGGGCTTCATGCAACCACAGCCCGTGCTTGCAGCTCAGGCTCTGACCCACTTGACCACCACTCCACTGCCACTTCTCAGCAAGGACTAGTAGTCTGGCTTCATGGCTTGACAGCTGGGGAGCCAAGTCACTAATATTAGCAAAACCCAGCCAAACTGATAGATGAATTACCCATTTTTCTTTGGTACTGTTGCCGGAATAGAAATTTTATTTATATATATATATAAACATAAAATTTTTATATTTTTATATATATATATATATATATGTTTATATATATATATATATGCTTATTTTCACTGACTTTGCATTAAATTTATTTGGGTTTTTAAAAAAATGACCCATCAACATTTTTCTCCTTTTTTTCCTAGGAAATTCCACTTACTTGGATGACCATGGACCACCTCCTAGTAAGGTAAGGTCTTTTCCTTTCTCAGTACTGGGAGCCTCTAATTTTAGTAGCCCCTGGACCCCGAGTAACCCCAATCAGATACCTCCTGGTCCCAGAGCATTTGCAAGAAAATAATGGATGATGAATGTCAATTTAATTTTCAATCTCTAATGCAGAGGAAGGAGATGAGCATGAAGATATCCAAGTGACATGGGAGGGAGAGCCATGACTCCATTAATTGGAGAGCTGGAACACCGGAGCCATAAGCTCTCTTCAGACCTTAGCCAGCTTCTCTTGTTGGCCCTCACCTCAGCTGGCCCAGGTGGCCCACCAAGTTGTTCACAACCTGACCTCCCAAGCCTTGAGTCCTGGTGCCAGACTGGTGCCAGGATGGGATACTCTGCCCAAGGCCCAGCCAGTGCCCTTCCAAGGCTGCCCTGCCTGGCCTGTGGGCCCACTTTGTTCTTATAAGCAGTTCTATTTGACTTTTAAGGGTCAGAACAGTTCTTTAGGGTAGTTTTCCCACCATGCTCTATTTTCTTGAGCTCCATGAAAACCATATGCCAATCTACTGCAAGATGAGAACAACAAAGTAATCATTGTGTATGAGAAAATCTATGTAATGCAATGTTCTCTCCATTTTTCTAAACTTACATCCTTTGTACTTTCTTGACATCGTTTTTGTTTTCCTTGTTGGGAATGTTGATAAAAGTTGATCAATCCTTGGGAGAGAGGAATGCCTTTGACTAAAGTTGGCAACCCTTTATGTATCAGTCTTACTTTAAGAATTTTCTGTCTGGCCTGTGAAACCTAGCTCTCCTAGTCCTTGGTTTTCCTAGTCTTTGAACACTGAAGGAGATGCCTACAAAGTACAGTGATGAGTTCCTGAGGAAACAGTGAGCCACCAAACTTGGAGGCATTGTATATTTTAAACCACCACATTTATAAGCATGGGCTTTGGAAGAAGATATTTCTGAATGTAGCATGGGCTCCGTCACTTTCTAGTTGTATGACGTTGGGTAAAATTTTCAATATTTTGAGCCTCAGTTTCTCAAGTGCAGAGTAGGACTAAATATACTACGCATGGCAGGATATCAGAAAGGATTGGATGATCTGATATGTGAGGGGCACTCAGCCTTGACATGTAATAAATAGTTCAGCAGTAGCTCGTGCTTACGTGGCTGGGGTGATGTTCATGTTATTAATGAATTACACAGTAGTGTTTATCAAATTCATGAATGGCCCTACCATTTGACCTGCTGCATGCTCACTGAGTGCTTATGACACTAGAGACCCTAGAAATACAAAAGAAGCAAGAACAATAAAAACAGCTCCTCTCCTATAGGAGCAAAAGAACATAGAGAACTGTGGGCCACTGGGGAGTAAGTTCTACATCTAATGTTCATCCCTACATCCTGGCATCAGCCTCAAGACACAGAGAGGAACATCGTGGCTTTCACTGAATTTCATCGAACTGGACGGTAGAATCCAGAGCTGAAATCTGAATTAGGTT
The DNA here is from genome assembly GCA_020662805.1 of Glaucomys volans. Taxonomy (NCBI): domain Eukaryota; kingdom Metazoa; phylum Chordata; class Mammalia; order Rodentia; family Sciuridae; genus Glaucomys; species Glaucomys volans. The sequence goes on from JAJEJO010000241.1 coordinate 1,756,915, forward strand.
TCCTGGCTCCTGTTCCAAGGGTTTTGAACTAGATAGATCAGTACTCTCAAACTTAAGCTTGCATCAGAGTCACCTGGAGGCTTATTAAAATTCAGATTATTGGGCGCCACTCCCAGAGTGTCTGATTCAGTGGATCTGGAGCAGGATCTGAGAAGTGGCATTTCTGACAGGCTCCCAGGTGAAGCTGATGGCTGTGGGTCAAGAGGCTGCATTTGAGAACTGCTGCCCTAAAGGCCATGAATAGAAAGAGCACCACTTCCCTGGACATTTTCTGTGTTGTCTTCACTGTTATTAATCCAGAAGGAGTAACATGGCTTATTATGTAAAGTTTATTTATTAACATAATGATGACTCACAATTATTAAGTTTTCTTATAATGAAGCATATTTCCTTTAGTCAATAACCAGCCTCAGAGGGGAAGATGGGCGGGGGTGAAGATGGCCTGCTAGGTTTCCTCACCTCTAACTGCCCTTGTCTCCCTGAGGGGTCAGGTGACACCTCTACTCACTGCCCTAACCATTGTCAGAGTAGGGGAATTAGCTGGCTATGCCGAGGGGACACCATTCAGCTGTTTGCTTCATGGCTTATCAAGATATTACTTGGGGATTTTACCTGGTCAGAAAACTCAGGCCCATTTGATGTAAACTTCCCTTTTGGAACTTTTGCTTGGTGGCCAGCCTGGACCATCTCTTCAGGAGGTCTGCTGGCCTTGCTAAAGCTGGGCTGCTGTCCCGCCTACCCCTCTGCCAGTGTTATCAGCGTTTGGATTTGTTGTTTGGAGTGCTCACTCCCCTTCCTCAGCTGAAGTTCCTAGTGACCCACAGGTTGTATCACATTCTTTTAGACCAATTTTAGAGTAAAACCCGTTTTGTAAACTATTGTCCAAGTTTGAAGATTGTGAACATAATCTCTTTAAACCAGCAGAGGTTTTTCAGAGATTCTTTCCCTATAACTGTTTATTGTCTAGGAGTGTAGTGGCAAAAACACTCCTGACTTTTTAAGCAGAAGCCATAATTAGAATGTCAAAATGGGTAGGAATAATTTTGGTATGCAAACATCTCTTCATCCATATGTCTGACTTCTGGCAGGATGGAACTGAATCTCAGAAGTGATGAGGTCAGACTTCCAGATAAAGGTCCCTGGAGTGTCCCCTGGTGGGGGCCTTAGTTATTCAGAGACGAGGTGGCATCCAGAGGATAAGGACTCACACAAGTCTGGCTTCTGGAGTGGACCCAGCCTGGCAGGGCAAAGTCAGACCCAGGCCAGACCCATATTTTTCATATTTGTTTAGCACTCAGAAATAATTTTTTGATGCCAAGATTCAAAAAATTGTGCTCTAGATAAAATAAGAGTTTAAAACCCTGAAAATATACTGGGGTTACAGCAAGTTCTCATTTTATTAAAAGTTCAGTTTCATAAGTTTCACATTCCACAAGTAATAGCCTTTTAGGGAATGGGGCGCGCCACACAGCGTAGACTAGGCCCAGGTTCTTGTTCTTCAATATTTTAATAGGGAAAAAACAAACGCCTCTGATTTTCACTTGTTTTTGAAATCCACTTGGACCCCACAGCTCACCTTAGGTTTTGAGCGAAGCTGTTATTGAAAGGTGGATGTTAATGTTTTCTTCTGGCTACCCTTTCTAACTACCATGGTGTAGCTTAAGGTTGCAGCCCTACTGAGAACGACCGTGGAGATCTCTAGTGAATGAAATAGAAAGGTATTCTTGAATACACACTCAGCTATGAAACAACAGCACTTTTTGCAAAATTACACGCATATGTGTTTATGTCGATAGTAAAAAACCTGGAAGGCCATAGTGTTTTCTGCAGGTTTGAATTTATTAAAGTAACGCCTGCTCAATCTAGAAATCTGAAAAATCAGTTTCCTGGTGTAAGAGATTAAAGATTAAAAGATGATGGTGTCCAGAGCCCCCAGAACAGCCAGCTTGCTGAGGGGTTGACGTCTCCCTTCCTTAGCTTCACTTCACCTGGAATGTGGGTACCTGGTGGGAACAGCAGGCATCAGCACGAGAAGTTCAGTTGGCGTAAATAAGATGCGGTTATCATTTCACATATGTAAGGGTCCCAGATCTGATAGGTAAGGAGAGCTGTTCTAAGCAACTCGAGGATAATAAAATCATTGTCCATAGCTGATTTATATCTTTCCCTGTGTGCCAAGCATTATGCTAAGCACTTTACATGCAAAATTTACTCTCTATAAAACAGGAAGTAATTTTTTAATCCTTATTTTACAGATGAGGGAACTGGATCTTAGGGAGGGGATTAATTTGTTGAAGGTCATGCACTAAGGATTGGAGTTGAGATTCCAACCCAGAGCTGAGTAGCTTCAGTCTCCATGCTTTTAACCATTTCAAGATCATCAATTAAAGTAGAAATACAAGAAAATTTTTACTGTATTTCTGGAGATTTACATTTTTAAATAAGAACCCAGTGCATTGATTAGCACATACACAAACTTAACCCTCAGTATTCCAGAAAAAAGTCATCATTTACCATTTGGTGTCAATAGATACTTTTATCTTTTGAAAATTAATTGACGTGTGCTTTATCTGTTTTTTTCCAATCACCTTTGTATACATACCTGCCTCTGGCATTTTTTCATTTTCAAATTGCATGAAATGTCAATTTTGGTATCCAAATATCACAGAAGGTGACAGAATGCTGTCCCATGCTCATTTAGCAAAACAGGATGGCCCCATTCTTTTCATAAAATAGCATTTGATGAGTCCTTTCTCTCGATTGACTGATTGCATAAGAACACTGTATTTTCTTTCTGTCCTTATAAATATGTGGTCCACTCACTGATTCTTGAGTTTGAGATATTTAATCTAAGATATCAAGATTCACTGTAAGGTTTCACATTCATGATCAGGTTCATCATCATCATCATCAGCAGCAGCAGCAGCAGCAGACTCTTGAGTGCTGTCTGACTCTTTGCATTCACATCTACTTCCTCTAGTGCTTGTGAGACCTCTGCCTCATCAGTTTTCTTCTCTTTGTCTTCATAGGTAGTTATAAAAAATTCCAAATTCTCCCTTCAGTGTAAGTTAAAAGCAAAGTACAAAGGGGTAGGCAGTAGGACACTTGCCTCCCATGCATGAAGTCTTAGAAAAACAAAACCCATAAAGATGGTATCTCCAGTCTTTGTTTTTATCTTCTGGAAAGATGATGCAATGCTTGAGTCATGCAATAGGAAATGTAAGGGTGATATAACAGTGACAGTTTATTTTACCAGTAAATTGATCCCATGGGCCTACAGCATTACTACAGTAGCTATGAGACTCAGTGGATATTTATGTTCAAACTAATTAAAATTTAAAATATAAAAATTCGGGTTCTCAGTTGCACACATTTCTAATTCTCTGTAGCCATGTGTGTCATTGGACAGCACCGAACAGAACATTTACATCATCAGTGACCATCGTGTTGGATGATAGTGTTCTAATATTCCATCATTCTTTCATTTTTCTATTATTTTGGTATTTTTAAAGCACCTGAGAATAATTGATATATAATGGATGGGTAATTATTCCTGAAATAGCAGTGTTAAAATTAAGAAAAATTAGAATCACTAAGATCTCATTGGATATTAGATTTTTATTTTAGGGTGGTAATTGCAAGGTAGAATGAGTTTTATTCTCTTTAGTTAACAAAAAGTACATTTCCTCTCTTTTTTGGTAGCACACTAAGAAAGTAAAGTTATGAAATATTAATCCACACAAATAATAAGAACTGCTCAAAATGTCCAATAAGTTAAAAATTGGATCTAGTGGATCCCGATGGTATATGAAAAGTTAAGGTATATTTTATACCTTTGTATAAAAAGCACTTCTGTGTATAAAATCAGACCTATTATTTTGGTATATAATGTGCTATAGTATTCAAAATTCTAGTTTAAAATGGGTTCATTAGAAGAGGGTTTATAATTCATTATGCTGAGTGAGCATTCTGCAATTGAATGAGAAGTGGTAATGTTAATTCAGTGGCAGTTAATTGTATAACATAAGGCTCAGTCGCTCTTACCCACTGCCCAGAAGCTAATTTCCCTTTAGTATCAATTGACTGAGTACCTGTTTTGTTCAAGGGATCAGGAACACTCACAAACAGTTGAAAGTAACCTGTGTCATCTAACAATTTATTATCTAATCACATCATAATGTTTGATAGAATCAAAGACTCTGAGAGCTCTGGATTCTATGGTGACATATATTTTTAGATCGGAATGGCCCTATACAGACAACTTCATTCAGTCAAGTATTGATCATGCACCAAGTTTGTGTTGGGCTCTGTGTGAGGTGCTGGGACCATAAGACCGTAGAAGTTACAGTCACTGCCTATAAGGAGTTTAGAGCCCGGTGGGAAGGACGGACACACAAACAGGTCCACACAGTACCCTAAGTGAGCTGCTGGATGCTGTCATGAGGATGAACACAGGGTGAACACAAAAGAGCTCACCCGACTATTTTCTAGGAAAGAGTCCTGGAGACTAGGAGGAGCTAACTAGATCAGAGAATCTGGTACGGAGGTGTTTTGTTGGTCAGCTTTTTTGCTGCTATAACCAAAAGTCCTGGCAAGAACAGTTTTTGAGGAGGAAAAGTTTATTTTGAGGTTCAGTGTTTCAGAGGTCTTCATCCCCAGCCAACCAGCTCCATTGCTCTGGGTCCAAGGTGTGGCACAACATCATGGCAGAAGAGTGTCAGGGAGGAAAGCAGCTCAGGACATGACACCAGGAAGCTGAGAGAGACTCCCCCACCTCAGACAAAGGCACACCCCCGAAGACCCAGCTCCTCCAGCCACATCCTACTGGTCTACGTTACCACCCAGTTAATCCCTATCAGAGAATTAATGCACTGATTAGGTTACGGTTTTCCTAACCCAATCATTTCACTTCTAAGCTTTCTTGTGCTCTCACACATGAGCTTTTGGGGGATACCTCATATCGAAACCGTAACAGGAGGGGATGAGGAAGGGTGGGCCCCACCACCAGGGTTTGAGGAGCTGTAGAAATAGAGATATGAGCTGCCATGAGAAAGATGATTGCCTAGGAAACGGGGACCCTGTCTGCCTAAAGATGGAACAGGAGAAATTGTATAGTAGAGAAGGAGTGATCGATCAATCACCAATCCAGTTTTGAGTGGTGTATGGATAGGATTGTACCTGCCCCAAGGATACTGAACCACAACTCCAGAACCTGTATATGTGATCTTATTTGGAAAGAGGCTCTTTGAAGATGTGATAGCGATAAGGTGAGGTTTTACTAGAGTAAGGTGGACCCTAAATCCAATATGACTGATGGCTTTGTAAGAAGAGGGGAGTTGGGCACAGAGCCAGACACACACACAGAATACCATGATGCTGCCACAAGCCAAGGGACACAGAGGTGTGCTTGCTAGCACCCACCAATGGCACAGAGCAGGCTGTCCTGAGTCCCCAAGAAGTAGCCAACCCTGGGTACACCTTCATTTCAGACTTCTGAACTCCTAAACAATGACAGAATAATTTCTGTTATTTTAAGCTATCAGTATATGGTATTATGTTACGGCAACCCTAGGACGAAATGCAAATGGGTTGAGTTTAGTGTCTTCAATCACTGTGACAGCACAGAGGGTCACTCCCTGCTTGGCATTATATGGTTGGGTTTAATGAGCATTGAAAGCATCCTGAAAACCTGTCATTATGACAATTTAAGAGCGTTTCTCTATTCTCAGCATCCAGTAGTCAGATTTCTCCATCTTCCTTCTTCACTTTCTTCTTCACTGAGAATCCACTCAGAACTCTCCTGTCTGCAGCTCTGTTGTTATACGCAACATTCACTCCTTTTTTTTTTTCTATTTAAAGTTCATTTTACTCTTTAATTACTATTTTATATACAAAAATCATCTTAGGTGACATCATATTTTTCTCTGGCCAGGACCTCAGTGCCAGTTTATTTAGGAGAAAGTTGCTGAAGGGGGAGATGTCCTGTTGCCACAGGGTGGGGGCTAGGAAGAAAACAGAGAAAAACATTTACAAAGTCCCTGGACTCTTGGAAAGGATGTCCTTGTTTTTAGGAACAATCTCAGCCTGATGTTTTACAACACTACCCCCATGTCCCTAAGAAAGGTTTTGGTTTTGGTTTATTTTTTCTCTTTCAACAACTCTTTATACTTGACAACCCCAACCCATTAGCTGAAAGATTTTTTGAAATGTTTTCTTAAAAATCAAAACAAACAAGTAAAAAAAATAAAAAATAAATCAAACCCCAGGGGTCCCATTCCTTACTTCTAAAGAGTTGAGCCCAAATATATTATGTTTGTAGTAGTTAAATTACCTATGGAAGATATTGAGAGCACAATTACTTTCAAATTGCTGGCCTGTTAACTTAGATGAGGTTTCTGGATCCCCAAATCGCATTTCCCTGGGGGCAGGATTACTGGGTTTACGTGCACAGAGGCTCCTTCTGTCAGCACCACTTTTTACTTGGAAGAGTATGACTGAGACTTAAGAGAGTAATGAATTTCTTGTTTTTATCCCCCAAACCTCACAACCTGTTTTTTCAGGAGATAGATGTGGCCATCCGCGGTGTTTTCCTTCTGTCAGTGAGATCCTGCAGGAAGCAAGTAAATCTGTGCACAACTGGGTGGAGTGTGGGCCCTGTCCAGCTTGCTTCCTCTAGGACAACTGTCGCTGAAGCCATGGTTGCTGAAAAGTGGGCACCCCTGGTTTTATGGCTCTTTTATATCCTGCTATAGAGAGAATCTGCCATGGCAGAGACCCACATTGTTGGATTTTCTTTGAAAAACAAACAACAAGTGGGATTCTTTTTTTAAAATTTTTACAGACTGAATTTTGATTCATTGTACATAAGTGGGGTACAACTTTTCATTTCTATGGTTGTACACAACATAGATTCACACCATTCGTGTAATCATACATGTACATAGGGTGATGATGTCTGTCTCAGTTCACTGTCTTTCCTTCCTGCACCTCTCCCTCCTCATTTTTCTCTACACAATCCAAAGTGCCTCCATTCTTCTCCTACCCCACCCCGCACCACCCTCCAGTTATGTATCATCATCCACTTATCAGAAAACATTCAGCCTTTGGCTTTTTGGTATTAGCTTATCTCACTTAGCATGACATTCTCCAACTCCATCCATTTACTTGCAAATGCCATTATTTTATTCTTTTTTATAGCTGAGTAATATTCCATTGTGTATATATACCACAGTTTCTTTATCCATTCATCTATTGAAGGGCATCTAGGTTGGTTCCACAAACTAGCTATTGTGAGTTGAGCAACTATAAACATTGATATGGCTGTGTTACAGTAATATGCTGATTTTAAGTCCTTTGAGTATAAACTGAGGAGTGGGATAACTGGGTCAAATGGTGGGTCCATTCCAAATTTTCTGAGAAATCTCCATACCGCTTTCCAGAGTGGCTGCACCAATTTGCAACTCCATCAGTAATGTATGAGTGTGCCTTTTTCCCCGAATCCTCACCAACAATTACTATTGCTTGTGTTCTTGGTCATAGCCATTCTAATTGGAGTGAGATGAAATCTTAGGGTGGTTTTGATTTGCATTTCTCTAATTACTAGAGATGATGAGCACTTTTTCATATATTTGCTGATCACCTGTATATCTTCTTCTGTGAAGTGTCTGCCCAACAACTGGGATTCTTGATCAAAAGCTTATAATACATCCTCATTTCTAAGGCAGAACAATGAACATTCTTTGTTATTTAAAAATTATGAAGCATTCCAAACACAAAATATTATCAAGACTAGTAAAACATACACCTGATGTGCCCCATGTAGCAGCCCCTTAGATTTAACATGTTATCTTATTAACTTGCCAGATGCTTCATTCTGACTTGTATGTTCACTCTTGGTGTCTAAGGAATTGAGAATCATGGATTTCACAATCAACTTGAGTTTGAACCCAGCTATGTGATATAGTTGTCCTAATTAACCTAGAATAAGTACTTCCTCCTTGAGCTTTGATTGTCTATTTCTAAAAGAGGTACTTGTGGCACCCAACAGAGCCTAAAGAAAAACATGAACAAGTTCTCCCTCTGGAGAATATAAAAAAGAAAATCAGCCAAAGTGGTTGTCAAGTTTAAAGGAGCTGTTGTCCTCTAGCCCCTCATCTTCTTAAGGTCGTGAGACTTACATGGAAAAACTGGAGGTACCTGGCATGGTTCCAGGTACATGATACATGCCTAACAGTGGGATTTTGGAACTATAGGGGTTTCCTTTATAAAACTTTCTATAGGTTCTACAAACTCAGTTTGCTATAACTTAAAGTGAGTCTTGCTCCCAGTGCTCCCTCCCCACCCCATTTCTTTGGATTTTTAAAAGCAATTACATGCCTGTTTGTGTACAAATGCCAGTCTCTTAACTTATAAGGCCATTTTGGTCTCTTGGTTATAGTTTCTTTTATTCGTCTGAGTTAGTTGAGCACACAAAGCTTTCTCCAGTTCCTTGCCATTTTATTTTTCTTAAGCATGTATTGTTTGTTGAGTACAAACTTGAATGTACCCAAAGTCCTTTAAAAAAAAATACAAAAATGAAGCTGCTTTTTATTTTATGGAAGAATCAATTGCACTGGGTAATAGGTTTGTGTTTAATGATTCATGATAAATATATTAGGTTTAGAGAAAAAACCAGCAGGACAGAATGAGGCTGGGTTAGGAATCAGTTTCACTTGACTGCGCAGGACCTTGAAGGAGCCCCTTCCACCCTCTCGTTTTTTTGATCTTTGCAAATGATAGGAGAATTAATGACTTGAATGGCTTATTTTAAATAATTCTGGGAGGTTCCAATCCCAGTGTGTGCTATGGAGAACTTTATGTTTTGGTATTCTGTGCAAGATAGGTAATTAGTAGCTTAGGAGGTAAAATAATCTGCAAAAGGGAAACAAATCAACCTTACATAATAGAGTGACTGTTTCTTATCCCTAAATCGTTTGAATTTTTGCTCCAGCCTGACTTCACCCTCATCCAGCTCTTAAACCATTAACGTGGAAGTGTTTGGCTCACTCAGCTGCCTCCTGAGATTTCAGCTTTCAGTGGAGATCTGTGTCCAAGTTCAGACACAGAACTTCTAAATTTATCTATAATTTTATGATCGTGAAATGTCTCCACTCTTTCCCAGGAAGAACATACTGAATCCATGTTTTCTCAACAAATGTTGTTCAATTGCACATCTTCCACGTCTTTTCTTTTTTTATTAAAAAAAGTTCTGAGAACGCACAGGTTTAAAAATATGTGGTTTGTTTATGTAATTGTTCTTTTAGCGGCTTCCCCACCTCACTCCCCATGGGCCAGTTAACAATGATAAGATGTTCTCCAAACAGTACTTAAAATAGCATCCGTCACAATTGTGGACATACCTGGTTGTCAGGGTCAGGCTGCTTTCAAATAAAAAACAAATAATGGAAGTCTTAAATGAAGCATGAAATGTTAAAATTTCACATTGTTGTTAGAAAGCACATTTAATCAAGAAATTGCTTCAGTCAATTAAGAAAAGCCCATGCCACCATTCTTGAGCAGAGTATCAGTTGCCTCAGGGTCTCCAAAATTGTAGTAACTTAATCATTTTAGCAATTCCCATTATAGTTACTTAATTCTTTTCTTGTTTATTTTTTCCTTGACTTTATGATCCTTTTTGTTGTTGTTTAAAAAATCATACATGCTCCTCTTTTGTTTTAATGTGGAAGGTCCCCAAAATTACAGAGTTGCAGGAAAAAATAATCACCCAGCTGGCAGAAGCAACCAATAGGAACAATTTTCCACAATCCTGTCCGGTCTTATTGTACATTAAGAATATTGAAACCTTGTGGATCATTTGTCGCAAATATTTTGCCAGTCCTTTTATGTCTGATCAAAGCTCTGCATGTACATAAGGGTCGGAGCTTAAAGAACCAAATGGCTCTGAGATTCGTTATGAAAAACGGTGGCTCTTGACTACCCCCTCTACATCACCTCCTGTTCTTCAGAAGCTATTACTTTAACTCTTTTAACTGATTGTTTAGTATTAACTCGTATCTCTGAATATCCTGCATATGTTGCCAATTCGTGATTTTATGCTGCTTCCGGTTCCTTACCAAGCTTCTGCAGAATAGAAAGATCTAGCTCCTTCATCCCTGCACCCAGGCTTCCTGCTTGTCCCCCATCCTCCTCACCTGGGTGTATATGCTATTGGAACTAAATTGGTCCCCAGGGTTTTTATTATTGAGAATAGATCAATAACAGCAGCAGCTGGGCCACTGTGATTTTATTTAATTTTCCTGGCAGTCTTTCATTTCTTCATAATAAATAATTATCTTGTTCCTAAATTTATTTCCATACTTACTTCTGATCTCCACTTTATCTTCTTCCCTGGTTGTGGTGACCTCATGCATGCTGGGTGTTGTTTCAGTGCCCAGGGGATGGAGTCTCTGGTGGGGGTTGTGTCTGCTCCCATCAGGACTAGTTGCTCTCCCTGCCACCTGCTCAGCTGTGTCCTGGGCTCTCTCTTTGCTTTCTTCTGTGTTTGCCCCTGTTTCTGTTTCATCCATTTCCTTTTGTTGCGCTCACCAATTAGCACGAACTTAGTGTCTGCACACGGATTTATCACCTTCCAGTCTGGAAGTCAGAAGTCTGAATGGGTCTCACAGGGCTAAACTCAAGGTCTCAACAGGGCTGTATTCCTTCTGGAAGCTTTAGGGGAGGATCTGCTTCCTTGATGCTTCTCATTTCTGAAGGCCTCTGGCATTCCTTGGCTCATGGCCCCTCTCTCTGTCTTCAGCATCAGCCATGTCACATCTTCAAACCCCTGACTCTGACTCTCATCTTTTTGTTGGCCACTTAAAAAATACCCTGGTGATTTTATACCCCTCACCCCTACCCTGTCTAACCCAGGACACTCTCCCTACCTCAAGGTCCTAATGTAATCCTATCTGCAGGGTCCCTTTTGCCATGTGAGGTACACAGCATTTCCACAGATTTTGGAGACTGGGACAAGGACTTCTCTTGGGGACCATTATTCTTCCTTCCATGCTTATCTTCCTCTTTCCTCAGCCTCCAGTGTCTTCTTGAGAAAGGTGCATGTGATACAAATTTTCTGAAGTCATGCGTTTTTGAAAATGTCTCTGTTTTATCCTTGATTGATTCTTTGATAGGATATAGAATTTCAGACTGGAAATAAACATTAATCAGAGTAGGGCAGGGTGATGCAGTTAGCATTAAGTAAAAAAATCCTAGTGTATTCTTTACATATTAGAGTTTATTCTTGCTTATATAAGACCCTCAGTGGGTCCAGTGAACTAGCTCTTTAGCTAGTTCAGGATTCAGGTGGTTTTTCCCCTTGTGACTTCAGCCTCTCAGCAGGAGACCTATATACCATCATGGTGGGACACAGAGGTGGTGGAGGGGAAGCACAGAATGGTAGAGGGACACACAGAGAGTTTTCGTTCCTCCAGCCTGGAAATGAAATGTTTTGTCTCTGAGCAGTTCATTGGCCAGACCTGGTCAAGAGGCCCTGCCCAATTGCTAGGGGCTGGAAAGTAGGGCACAGTAGTAACCTGATCATTAAATGTCTCCACCACAAAGTCATTTCCTCTTAGAATGTTAAGGTCTTGGTCGGTTTTATTCTAGCCTCCAGCATTTCTGTTAAGAAGACTCATAATTCTTAATCCCTTACATGAAAATTGAATCTGTCTTTATGGAAGTTCTTAGTATCCTGAATTTTATAATTGGTGCTGAGAGTGTGTCAGTTTTCATTTACAAATCCAGGTGCAGAATCTTACAACCTGGAAACCAGTGTCCTGGGAAATTTGTTTGACTTTTTTCATTGATAACTTCTTCTCCTGTAGTTTCATTTTCTGTTTTTCTGAACCTCCTTTCATTTGCAGATTGAACCTCCAAGACCGTATTTCTTATTTTTATTCCCCTTGTTTTCTTTTCTTGGTCTTTTTGCTCTACCATTTGGAAGAGTTTCTCAACTTTGCTTCCCAGCCCTCCTGTAGAATTTCTTCCTTGTTCTCATATTTCTAATTTCCAAAAGCGATTTTGTTGTTGTTATTGTTCTGAGTGATATTGATTATAGAATTCTTTGGTTCCTTATAGAGTCTGCACATTTCTTACAAAAGGTTCTTCCTAGATATTTTATTATTTTTTGATTGCTAGTCTGAGTGAAATTTTTCCCACTATCTTTTAAGTTGATTGTTATTATATTGAAAAACTAGTGACTTCCATGTTTTACAGTCATGTTACTTTTTTGAGCTTTTTATTTAATAATTTTTCAAGTCTTTTTCTTAATAATGACCCAATTGATAACAAAATTCATTTTATGTCTTTCTAATTTTGTCTCAAGTTTTATAACATGAAATAATATTAAATAATATGAAGAATGATATTAAATAATATGAAGTCCTTAGGAAATATGTATTAATTAACATCATGTCACTCAAATTTAGAACGTGCACCTGGCACATAGTAACAGTTGGTAAATATAGTCAGATGAGTATCTTTTTTAAAAAATTTTAATGATACTATCACAAGTGTTTTGTCATTTAGTGTAATTTTGATTTTTAGCTTAGTAGAAGTAATCGATATCATATTAATGCAATATATTTTAATTTCCTGAAAGCATGTAATTGTTTGAGAGGATATGCTTCCTTTGTGGCTTGTTATCTTTCCTTAGAAATGTGTTGAACTGAGTTGTCTTAATTCAGCTTTATTTTAGAAACAAAATGGGAGGAAAGCTGATGAGGATCGACAAGTTGAAAAGTGATACTTTTTTTAAAAAAATCAATATTTGATTTGTCTTAACTTTTTTATAGTGGCCTAGAAGAAGAAATGCTGAGAAAAATCTCCAAATTTGAATTTGCAGGTAGCATTAATCTTTGTTTTTGGCAGTACTACAATAAGACTGCTAACTAAGCTGGCACCTGGGGGCTTCCACCATTCTGATGCTACAGCTCAAGGGGCACTGGACATCCTCCAGCAGAGGACACACTGTGTCCTATGCAAGCTGTGGTTTGTCTACATCTGAAAGATTATATGCAGTTTTAGTCAAAGAAATACTGAGAGAAGTATAATTGAGCTGGAGAACATCCAGAAACTGACTAGAATAATCTTGAGAGGTGGAAAGAAAGACTAAATTGATTATGATTCTTGTCGGGAAAGACAGTGACTTGGAAAATGATCCAAATCCATAAAACCAGAAGGAATATGTTAGGGGTAAACACAGAACTCATCATCAAGGCCTTGAGCACATGTCTGGTCTGGAATTCAACAGACTCTGTGTCCCTCAAATCTGAAGTAGACAAAGACAAATTGGAGATGTTCTGCTTCTTAATGGTGGATAGTAAATTGCGGGACCTCATTTGTGCAAATGACAGCGCACGCCAAAACTATAAATCAGTCCTCCTAAAAGTTGTTGTACATTCATGGATGACAAATTCACAGTGGATCAGGAAGAGAACAGGTTATGTGGAGGGACAGCTAGTGTTTCAGAGTTAATGTTCTCAAATCCAATAAGATCACATTTATTTGACATATGGTAGAAAAGGAAAATTATTTTTCTCAATAAAAATAATTACTTAGTAATTATTGACTTTCATTTACAGTTTAGTAATTATTGATGCTTATCTCCAAGTCATTGACTGGGCTGCTAGTGTTCTGATTACCCATTTTATTGAACACCTTCTGTAAGCACCTGAGCAGAAGCTCAATCTTGTGAAGACTTTGGAACTAAAAGTTTGAGGCTCCTGGTGCAAGTTCTGCTTCCTCTCTTACTGGTTTTTATTTTTTAATAATTAATTAATTTTTTGTTGTACTGAACATTGAACCTAGGGCCTTATTACAAATGCTTTGTCACTGAGCTTCATCCCTAGCTTACTGGTTTTTAGACCTAGCAAAGCCAACTACTCTGAGTTTTCCTCATTTATATAATAGGAAGTAATAATGATTTCCTGTTATTCATCACACGCACGTTTTTGTGAAAAGGAGGGAATCAAAACATGTTTGTAGAAGTTCTTTGGGAGCTGAAACTGCTGGCTGTGTTACCAACAGGTAAAGATCAGGTTGGCCTCTTTCTAAGCCTCTGAGTCCTCTTTCTTCCCAGGTCCCTGAGTGGACACCCTGCATATGAACCCTGAGGTGGTCTGCTCTGGTGAGCTGGCTTGACTCCATAGAGCTCAGGGCTGAGGGCTATTTTTTAGTCAGCGTTTTTGCTTCTGTGGCTAAAAGATCCGACCAGAACAATTTTAAAGGAGGAGAAGTTTATTTGAAGGCTTATGGTTTCAGAGATCTTCCTTCATAGAAAGCTGACTCCATTGCTTGAGGCTCAAGGTGAGGCAGAAAATCATGGCGGAAGAGTGTGGCAAAGACAAGCAGCTCACATGATGATCAAGAAGCAGAAACTTCACTCTCTAGATACAAAATATATACCCCATAGCTACACCCCCAATGAACCACTGCCTCCAACCACACCCCACCTGCCTCCAGTTACAACTCAGTTAATCCCATCAGGGAATAATCCTCCAATTAGGTTAATGCTATAACCCAATCTTCGCTCCTCCAAACTTTTTGCAATTGTCTCACCTGAGCTTTTGGGGGACACCTCACATCCAAACCATAACAGCCTCCTAATATAAGGCAGGCTGAGTGGGATTCCTGACATTCTCTCCCATGCTCACACCCTCATCTTGACCTTGAACTCCACCCCCCACACCATGATGAGAAAGTGCTGGAAGCAAAGGGCAGTTTTCTCTCCTTGAGTTCCAGAATAGTGTGAAGTCAACTGGACTCTCCCAGGACCATGTGTATATGCCCTCTTGGATTTTCATTTTTTCCCCCAACAAACAGAAATTGGAACCCATTTACCTGTGGCACTAACTGTATGGGACATGTGAAAAAAATGAGCATTGTGAAGTGGAGGAGGGAGTAGGGGAGCCAAGTAGAAAAAATGACTTTCAACTGCCCGTTGAGAACGCCATTCCCTGCTGCCATGGCCTCATTTTGTCCTTGAGGACAAAATGTGATCTTAGAACTCTTTCTTCTTAGAGAAACCCAAGTGAGTTTGCAGTTATATGGTCTCTGCAGCACAACCCCACTGTGCATTGCTAGTGAGCATGGGGCTGGAGGATGCTGACCGTCAGAGGTGGCTCAGGAGGTCAATGCCACTTACCCAGAGTCACTTCTTCCCCTGACTTGGATTCTCCTGCCTCTCTTGTTTTTCCCTTTCATTTCAAACCAGATTCCCATTTTCCCAGAAAGAATGTGCCACCAAAGTGGTCTGATGAGGTATTAAGGACGATGTGCAGAGGAGAGTTTGATGAGGTGCTTTCATTTAGAGTGTGGTTTTGTACTACAATTGAGCTGCATTGTGGATAAAACTATCAGAATAGGTAAAAATAAAAAGATCCAGGCTTGTCATCTGTGTTCTTCATAGACAGGTTATGAGCGTTATGCAGTTTCTAAAATTTCAAAATTTGTGGAGATGCACGATGGTCACTGAGGAAAGGTCTGGTTAGCGTGGCAGCCACTGTAGCATGGTAATGTAGAGCTCAGCCTCTGGAGCTTAGCGATCCTTCAGTTAAGACTCCCTCTTACTAACTGTGTGATTTGGGACAGATTTCTGAATACCCATTATCAGTTTCCTCCCTTATATGGTAGAGATAAAAGACTACTTGATAGGGTTGTTAAGAGGATTAATTGAAAGAAAATACATACAATGCTTAGCCTGCTCTGTTCTCATTTAACCAATGGTGGGTCAGTTGTTGGCATGGTATAACAAGTGGGTTTGGCATGCATGTGCATGTTTGTATACACAGAGCTTTCTAGGAGTTATATTACTAAGCAGAGTTATAATCCTAAGCAGAGTTTGAGTTTCATAGGCTTCATCTGCTATGTATCACTATAACAAAATACCAGAGACGGGTAATTATGAAGAACAGAAGTTTATCTCTCAGGTCCTGAGCCTGGCCAGTACCAACAGGTTTGATTGTCAGGTGACCCCTGCATTCTCAGGAGGGGAGGAGACTGTGTCATCACTGGTGGGAAAGTAAAAGGGCAAGAGGGACAAACACTGGTTGAAGCCTCTTTTATAAGGGCTGTAATCCCACTCAGAGTAGAGGAGCCCTTTGGAGCCAACCTCCTCTGAAAGGCCCCACCCATTAGTACCATCACGTTGGCCAAACCATAGAATAGGCCTTAAAGAATGTGTGCTCTGATCCATGATGGTACCATTTTAGATTATTCTAAATCTATTCAACCTCAGAGGGAATGAAAGCAAGAGTAACAAAATATTTTATTATAGTAAAACAAAACAAAGGACTTCTTTAACAAGCAGCAGGTATCTGCTTTATGGAAAAATCTCTGCTTGATAGGGTTAATATTTTCATTTGTCTTCACTCTGCCCAATAGGTTAGTTGATGCTAATTTAAATATTCTTTTGAATCCCGATTATTTAAGTAAAATCAAAAGCAGCTTATTGAAAAGTACTAAATGTAAGATTAGAAACTTGGTATGTTGCAGACCAAAGCAAGGGGTTACTCCGTGGTCTGTATCCTGTGAGGAACAACATTCTAGATACTTCTTGGAGGTGCATATGACTAATTACCTAAGTCTCAGGTGGCATAGGTGTGCAGACACCACAGCACACAGGGGAAAGGCCTTTCAATGACCTCACCTCGTTCGAAGTTCACCATAATCCAGAAAGGCGAGGGGCTGCCACGTGCCTTTTTCTCTGAGATCAATATAACATAAGGTTTTAGGAACAATAAAATTACAAGAGAGAAGCACTTCATCTCAAGGACTTCTTAATGTGAGGAGAGAATAATGATAAGTGACCACTTTCTTATGGCCGTCAGCCTTTTGTTTACTTTAGTACTGGCTCAAGTACCAGTTGCATGGTGCAGAAATCTCTCATGAGAAGATTCTTCAACCGCACACACGATGGTACAGAGTTCTAGAATGGAAAAGTGCTAGCAAATTCCATGACCCAACTTATTTTACCAAATGCCACTAATTGGTGAATTGTGTTTTACTGGGTCCTTAATCTGAATTGCTCATATTTACAGATATTATTTTAACAACTTCCCATTTATACTATCTGCCATGGCCTTTCAGGGTAAATCTTTCAGTGTGGTTATATATGTTTTGCATATTTGGCTCCAGTCAGATCAGTTTTAAGTCTGCGAGGAAAGTTTGTTGTAACTAGTTTTATTCCTTACAAAATTGTGCTCTTATTACTAAATATTTTAGCAGCTATACATATTTTAAATCAATGATATATTGACATATATTTTACATTAATATTTGTTAATCAGAAACATAAAGACTAAGTGAGTATTATGAACTGAAAGCCAGTTCCTAAGTTAGTAAAGTTTCTCAGAGAAGAATCATTTCCATTTCAAAGTTTTGGACATTTGGTGGTTTGAAAGTTTTATTTTAGTGTGTAAGAAAGTTAACCATTGTTATCCCAGATAACAGAAAATTTTTTATTAGTGCATATTAATTGTATGGAATAGCAGGTTTCATTGTGGCATATTCGTGTATGCTCATAACATAATTTGATCAGCTTCACTCCCCAGTACCTGCCCTTGCCCTCCCTTCCTTACCCTTTGCTCTGCATTTATGGCTCCCCTCTACATTCATGATGTCCTTTTCCCCTCTAGCGTCTCCAGAGGAGAGAAAACAAAACTTGTCTCTGAGTCTGACTCATTTCGCTTAACATCATGCTCTCCAGTTCCATCCATTTGCCTCAAATAACATATCATTCTCTTTTATGACTGAATAAGACTCCATCATGTATACACAGCACATTTTCTTTATCTATCCTTCTGTTGATACTTAGGCGGATTCCATAACTTGTCTATTGTGAATTGTGCCACAGTAAACATGGGTATGTGTGTACCTCTAAAATATGATGACTTTCATTCTTTCAGGTAAATATCAAGGAGTGGTATAGCTGGATAATATCATAGCTGTATTTGTAGATTTTGAGGTACCTCCATACTAATTTTATAAAAACAGTACCAACATATATTCCCACCAATAGTGTATGAGTTCCTTTCCCCCACATCCTCACCAGCATTTATTACTATTTGTATTGTTATGCAGATAATATATTTCAGCCTTATGTATGTAATTCAAAAGTGCCAGTGAAAAATGAATTTTTCCTCAGTCTAATTACCAAATGACTTTGCAATACAAATTAATTTAAAATGAAGAAAATACTTTATAGCCTAACAAGAGGCTCTTGATAAAAAGGCTGAATCATCCCTTTCTTGTAGATACAGGGACTTAAATGATTGTATCACTTCACATGAATCCCTTTCTGAAGCCTTACTAAAAAAGATTTTTTAATAGTTTACTGTTCATCTTATAATTGTTTCCTTTTGATTCTGTGGTTGGATGGCCAATGAATGCTTGAATCATAGCTCAGAACTGCATTTCAGTCAAAATAGGGATCATAATTTGTTTTCATGCTTTGTGTGTGTGTATGTGAGTGATTTATTTCCCAATATAGAAATTAAAATAATTTTTAAGAAAATATTTTCTAAATGTTATACAAATATATTGTTTTTAATATTATTTCATTGGAGATTTTATTTATCTATTAACATGCTCCTTAAGAGTGTGTTTTGGTGAAATTTCTCCTCAAAGGCTATGTCAGAAATTTAAATTTAATGGAAAGCAAGTCAACTTGTTCATATTCTCAAAGCTTTAATTTTAATGGTAATAATTATGATGGATGTTAATGTCCTTAACTGGGCAGTGCCATTTGCTTCTGGCCCTAAATATTCTCAACCACAGAGTTCCACAAGTTCACCCTTGTAGAGAGATAGGGCTTCCTGCTGCTCCAGTAGGGCCACAGTTTCCTAATAATGGTACTGATAGAACCCAGAATAGATGCTTATTTATAAAAATATGACTTTATATTCTTCTACGATGTGTAAGGTTGAAAATTTCCATATCACCCTAGAAAAATTCTAATTCTACAATTTCAGGTGCCTGAAGGGCCTTTGGGATTGATGTTTGCTTTGTTTTTTCAGAGGAGCCTGGAGGTCCCGGGGACCAGCAGCTCTCAGAATCACATTATTCATGCAATGCTCTGTGACAGTGTCATTCTTGGAACTCCAAGAGGATGTGTGCTGGCACACCACCTCCATTTTCACTTAGAAAATTGCACCTTCTAAGTGATTACTTTGCTAGGGTCAAAGTGGCTGATAGGAAGATAAATCTTTTGCTAGACAGTAATTCCTCAAGAGCTTTTTTTTTTTTTTACTCCAGCAAAAATGATAGAAGATATGTTATGTTGAGATAACTAAATGGGCAAGTTCCATTTTTACAGGATAAATATTATGTAGTAAGTATTATAAGAATGATTGCTTTAATTATGCAAATACAGAAAGAGCAAGTAAGCTTGCAAGGGAAGCAATAGGCACCTGTTTTGCTCTATTCCGTGTGTGTCTGGGGGGGTGGTGTTTGCTATTTACTAAATGAGTTATTAGTTTGTTACCTGAGATTAATTTGATTTCCTTGGGGAAATACAGACAAATTTCGCAATCAAAACAGACCCTGTAAATCAACCTTGAACACTTCTGTGACACTCTGTTTTATCTAGTCCTTTCCTTCCTCTAGAACCTCTTCCAGTTGTTAAGGACAATTGAAGCCATCTCTCTTTTCTGTCATACCTCAACCCACCTGTTCTTTGGGTCACACCCAGAGGCTCACACCCATTAAGAAAATTGCAGCATTAACTGTGAACCTTTAGGTGGGCTGCTTTCTCTTGCTCTGTCCATTAATCAGAGTTAGTTTAGCTTTCTACTTAATTTTCCCTATTTATATGTGTGTGTTTATAAAATGTGTGAGGTTGGAAGTGCAAAAATGTACCATTATAGATTCTCCCTGCTGAAAATAAGTCTAGCATGGAAACTTCCCATGCCTACAGATGGTGGAAAGGGGCCTCTGTTTCTTCAACTTCAGCATCTCAAGAGTCTCCACTTCCTTTTCTTTCTTCCCTTCCTGGGGCTGATCCATGTTTCCTGGGGGTTGTGATGTTGCCTCAGGTCCAGGACCATGTCCAGGTCCTGCCCTCTGTCCAAGACTGTCCCAGTTCATTCGGCCCAGACCTGAGTTTAGCTGGTTGTTTCTATATCTGAGGTGACTGGTCTGGCCCGTGTAAAGCCTCCTGTGACCCTGAATCCTCCTTTGTCTGGCCCCATACCCCTCAATCCCCTCTCATAGCTTCAGGGAAATTGTAGAAACGTTTTCTTGGTGAACAGCCCAGCACCATGGGTCTGAGTAGGTTCTCAGCCACCACCACCCCGAAGCTAAGCTGTGCTTAGAAGCCAGGCGTCTCTCCAAGTCTTAGAGCCTCAGAGGACACACCCTGGGAGGCTGGCCCCTTGGCCTCTCAGATTCCCAGAAAAGTATCTGGTGTTTCTGTCAACCCAGGTCACTGCCCCAGTGGGGTGTAGTACTGAACTTTTTTCTAAGGATCCAGAAATCTTCTGAGATCCAATCCTGTTCCTCTTGGCCCTCATCCTGCTGACCACCTGAACCTCAGTCTTCTTTTCTGAAGCAACTGATTCCTACTTTATTCTTTCTCCAATCTTTGGTTTTGATGACAAACTTCTTGCTTTCCTCCATCACATTTTGTTTTCTAGAATTCTGAATCACTCTTCTCTCAATCAGTTGGCTTTGGGAAATTTGGGCTTTCCAGATGAATTGCATCTCCAGAAAGTCACAATGGAAAACAGAAGCTCCAAAGCAAAATATAAAATTAAAAGTCAGAAAAAAGTCAATGCAAAGTCATGAAATTAAATTGTCATCTTTTTCCTCTGTTGTCTCCTTCCCTTTCTTCTCTGTTGGCTTTTATTCTTGTTTTGTTTTACTGATTCTTTGCTTTTTGCCATGAGGGACTGGAGAAAACAGTGGTAAAATGCCTCAAATCCTTTTTGGCAGCCAAGAGAATATAAATTAAAAATTGATCCAAATGCTCCATCCATGGATCTGTTCTGTGGCACTTTGTCTGCGTGTCCTAAGTTCATATGATTCACTGAGAAAATCTCGGTGAAAGTCACAGTTCATGGGTGGTTTCTTTTCACGTCAAGGCTGCTTATCAGATGACAGATATGTCACAACATGGAACAGTGACAGAAGAAGACAAAGAGGAGCAAGATGGTATGACTGCCTCTGTCCTGAACTGAGTTCCATTAAATTCTGCACTTGAGAGAATTTCAGGCCTAGGTGTTGTAACCAATAACTGTGACCCAGTAGCATATAATTTAAGAGAACACTGGATCAAGGAGAAGCTGCTATTATCTATGTTGCCTTTGCTCATAATGGCTTCCATAACTTATCCACAAGGAGAAAGAAGCAATCAGAAGAAATCCTTCCGGGCCAGTCAGAGCCTGTTCATACTTTCTTTGGCAAAAAATAGATGAGTTATCAGGTGTGTTGGGTTCCTCCTGAGAGTTTGTGTTTTCTTTTCATCTTGTGATGAATCACTCCCTGATAAGCACAGAGGGGAACATTTTTTCAAAAAACCTCTTTGGAGAGTAAGTGCTTAATTTTGTTCGAGAATACCAACCCAGTGGTCATTTCACAGTGATCCATTCCCTGCCAAGTCTTATGAGTAGATTTGGGGTAGTGTGGGGTGCACCTTGGTGGTCATTTGAGGAGTCAGTTGTCAAATGCTAATATGCATAGGAATGTACTGGAAATTTAGTTCAAGCACTGTAGGGTCGCAGTGAAGACTGAGATTCTCACTGCTGCACTACTTTTCCCTGGTTCTTACCTTACACACTCAAGTTTTAGAGAACCTTGGCAGTCTCACATAGTTTATGCAGAAATTTTCTATTGAATTAGTAGCTCCAGTACGGACTTGGAATGCCAGTGACTTTTATGGGCCCCTTACCTTGCCAATCATGAAAGAAATTGCTCAACTTGGAAATTAATAGTTTGAGCAAGGATAATCTAGAAATGTCCTGCTCTGGCCAGAGCCACTCCTTGGAAACATCCATTTGGGATTAGTTCTGATGTTCTGACCCTCCCATTGGAAGGGTTGTTTGAAGAATGCCTTCATGGTAGCCCCTCTCCATGTGCAGGCTGCAGGACTCTCTTCCAGGACTGTGTAAGACATCAAATTTTATGATTTCTACAGTCCTATAGTCTCTACAGGGACCAAAATAACCTGTGAGGATTGGGGAAATCAACTAGAGTTAGATTGATGCTAATTCATCAAAAGATAATTCCATTGTCAGTCAAGAATGTCCCTAAAAGTTTGGAACATGTGAAAACAAGGAGTTTCAGGTGAAAAGCATAATAGTGAGTAGTTCATCCTTTTCCTGGAATTTCAGTTTCTTGAAATGAAATCCTGATTGCAGATGCTTTGACTTTCCTATACTAGGTTAAATAAGCGCCTGATTGTGTTCAATATTGATTCTATAGAGAAGAATCTGCCATATTAGAAAAAACATTGTTTTTCTCAAGGAAAGAAAGATTACTAGGTCCGCTGAAATACCTTTGTTGAATCTCATCTTTAAATATTTCTTTTAAGTTATGGAAAATTTTAGACATATAAAAAATTATAGGAGCTAGTTCGACAAAGCCCTGTGTGCCTGTCTTCCAGCTGCACCCCTCACCAGCACATGGTGACTGATGTTTGTGTCCCCCAGAGTCTCATGTGCAAGCCCTAATGGCCAGTGTGATGGCGTTTGGAGGCAGGGCCCCGTGGAAGGTAATTAGGTTGTGAGAGTGGATGCCTCATGACTGAGAATAATGCCCTTGAAAGAAAGGTACAAGATACAGGATCCTCTGCCCTTTGAGGACTGAAAGTATTTATTTGCAAACCAGGAAGACCTCACTGAGAACCCACTGGACAACACCCTGATCTTGGACTGCCCCATCTCCAGCACTGTGAGAACTAAGCTTCTACTGCTTAAGCCTCCCCATCTGTGGTATTTTTGTTGTAAGCAGCCTGAGCTATGGCAGATGGTCCATTTAATTCCATTTATATTCTCCCTTCTCCCTCTTTGGATTACTTGGAATCAAAACCCAGATACCATATCATTTTATGTATAGGAGTATCAGTATAGATCTCTACAAACACATGCATAAGAATTTTAAAAATATCCCTACAATATCACTATTACAACTTTGAAAACTAGCAATTATAGCTCAATGTCATCAGACATTCACATAGTTCCTATTTCCCTAACTGCTTCCTGTTGGCTTTTGCCTGGTTCATTTTAACTCACTATCCAGAGATTTTCCTACACATTGCACTTACTGACACATCTCAGGTCTCTTGGAATATTTAAGTTCGTTCTCCTCCCCACACACCTTCCACCTTGCAATTTATTTTTTTAAGAGATGGGACCATTTGTCCTGTTAGAACTTTCTGCATCCTGGTGTTTGATGACCACACCTCTCTGGTATTGTGCAGCCTGTTACTCTGCTCTCTGTGGTTCCTGTTCGTTGACGGTTAGATGTAGAGGCTTGGACAGATTCCAGCTCAGTGTTCTGGTAAGAACATGTTATAGATGGTGCTGAAGGATTCCCATTGCATCACCTCAGGCAATACATACTATTGGGTTTCTTTTTCTGTTTTTCAATATTGTGATGTACAGTTATATTTTTCATTTGAGAAACCAAATATCTGAAACAAAACTCCATTTCACCTTTGATGTAGGACTAAGTATGTAAAATAAAGTAATACAATTTTACATTTGTTTTATGTACAATAAAACATGATAAAACTACATAGGCATCATTAAAATATCAGGGTTGTCTCAGTCATTTCAGCCAGCTACAGCAAAGCACCACATGCTGGCTGGATCATAAACAACAGAAATTTATTTCTCATAATCCTGGAGACTGGAAAGTCCAAGATCAAGGGGCTGACCAGTGTCTGGTGACAGCCTGTTTCCTGATTGCTAGTTGACTTCTTCTAGATGGGTCCTTACATTGTGGAAGGGGCAAGGCAGTTCTCTGGGGCCTCCTTAAGGTCTTCAGGGCCTTAAAATTTCATGACCTAATCATCTTCCAAAGTCCTGACTCTTAATACTGTTACATTGGATATTAATGTTTGCAGTGTATGAATTTGTGGGAAATGGGACACAAACATTCAGACCATAGAAGATTAAATTGGACTTCATATGATAGAAAAGACAAAAATGAAAGTGGCCTGTATAAGATAGCTCATTTTATTTTTTTTATAGAGTAAGTCCCACGATAGACAGTTCTTGACTGGTATGACAGCTCCTCAATCATCAAGGACCATCACCATTTTTGCATAGATTCAATGTTTAAGATTATCACATGGTCCAAAATGGCCACGGAATCTTCACCATCACATCTTTGTAATGGATGGGGATGATGAAAAAGAGCCTGTCTCCAAGCTGATTTAATCTACCTTACAATGCCTTCTTAGAATCCCAGTCAAGGAATTTGGAATATTTCTCAATGGTCATAGCTTCAGGGAAAGCATGGAAAGTTGGAAAGGTAGATATTGTACTGAGTCTGTCAAAATTTGATACAGTATTCAAAAAATCAGAGGCACCCACAAATGAGAAATGTCCATGACATGTAGTATGGAATTGTAACCTGATGCATCCATTATTATGTGAACATAATTATCAAATTCTGAAAAAAACAGTGACCCAGATATGAAAAATAGAATAATGCAGAGAGTCCTTGACAAGCATATTACCAGGATAAGTTTTTGCTATTGAAGGACAAGTAGGAAAGTTATATTGAAGAAAGCCAGGCTGAAATGAGAACCCAGGACAGTTTGCTACAAAAATGAAGGATTCTTCAAATTTTCAGGTTGTTACGAGAGATGATTTCCAAGTATTCATGCAGGGGGAGGCCTGGGGGGCATCTTAAGCCTGGTGGCGGGTCATAAGTGGTACATATTATACCCTTGGATGGAGCAAAACACTAAGCAAAGGACCTCAATAGACCATCACTTCTCTAAACGTTTAGGCTGCTTAAAGGATGTGCACTTGCATTTTCGTAGTAAATGGTCTATTTGCCTGTTTGGTTTTTTTCCCCCTGTTTTGCTAGGAAATTTTTATAGGGAAAGTTTGGTACAGACACAGTACTGGATCCTGGATGTCCCACCACCAACACAGCACTCTCTGGCTGCTCTTGGCCCAAGTAGTTCTGAGTACATCTTAGATCCTAGGACTTGTGTCATCTCTTGGGGTTCTCTTCCTCCCCTCTACTGCTTCTTCGTTTCCTCCAACAGTAAAAATGATCTCAACGATCACATACTCTGCCTAGAGACACAGCAGGCAGACCCCACCCACTCATACCCCTAACAACTTGTATTTGGTCGCAGCAGTTCCTAGATTTTTGCAGACCTCAGATTTTGAGTGCACTGTTACAATATGTATTTGTCTTATGGTTTGCAGTGATATGCAATGATAAATAATTATAATTTCATTACATAGCACATTGTGGCCTTGACAGAAAATCTGGACTAGAGCACATGCAGTGTCATCCTGTAATGGTCATTAAGTTGCAAGACTAGGCCAGTCTCTCAAGCCCTCCCTCCCTCTATATCTCCCTTTCTAGTTACCATGAGTGTCCCCATTCCAGTGCTCCTTCCACCTGATCTGATAGGCAGACATGGTCCAGCCTCCTGCATTATGCGAAGAGAAGAAGGGAGAGAGAGTAAGATCAGGGGAGGGGTCCTGCTAGGACTGGGATGTGGTGCTGGTCACCCTCTGGGTTCCAGATTGCAGTGTGGCTTCCCAATCCTCCTACAGCCCCCACTGAGTCCTCTTCCCCAGCCCTTGGTTCAGTTTCCTGTAGTATCTGTACCTCTTGCTTCTAGCAAGGTGTATACTCCCTTGAGACCCAGGGCCATCACTTTCTATCTGCATTTGACCCTGCTGCCTAATATGCAAGGATGTGCACATAGCAAGATCTCAATAAATATTAAATGAATAAAATCTGCTGTTTGTTAACATGGTCCTTGAACTCAATAGACCTGAAGTCACATATTGAACCTACTTACTCATATAAACACTGGGATTTGAATGTCGGCACTATGTTGTATTGTAATAGATGGACCATAACACTTGTCATCCCTGAGTACCTGTGGTGGACTTTGGCTCCAAAATACCCTAAAGTGGGATGCTTGGACACACGTGAGCTTAGGAACTCTCTGGGGAACCGTTAGAAATACAGATTCTCAGGCTTTACCTGAGAGAGTCTGATTCTGGGGATCTGGGGATCAATAAGTGCCTCTATGAACTCTAAGGCAGGTAGACCCTGGAACTCATTTTGAGAAATGACCTAAGCAGCATTTATTGACCTTTCTTTTTTCTTTTTCTTTTTTTTTTTTTTTTTTGCGATGCTGGGCATTGAACCCAGGACCTTATGCTTACAAGGCAGGCAGTCTACCAACTGAGCTATATCCCCAGCCCTATTATTGACCTTTCTTGAAATCCTCTGACATCTGCCTGCTAACTATAGACATTATAATACTCTGAAGTTCACTTTGTACACAGACAACTAGGGATCCCTGAAGGGTTTTAGTATTTGCTATGAAGTAATACGTAAGGACAAAAAAACCAAAAAAACAAAAAAACAAAAAACAAAAAACACTGCTTGCCTTAGGAATTGAACTGAACTTGGAACTACTCCCCAATCAATTGAACTCTGGTTTTCCATTCAGAATTTTCATTTAATGTCCTTAACTGAGTTTTAAGATTTCATTCCATGTAAAAAGCAATAAAGACTTGTTTTCTTTGAGAGTGTGCTTGCAAAAGAAATGTTCCTTTCCTGTCTTACATGTTATCAAAATTAATAGGTTTCTCCAACCTTTCTCTGCTACTTTCAGCTATTAAATAGCCATTTGATTTAATATAGCACCTAATGACTCCCTCATTCTTCAGTGATTCTTAATCAGCCGACACCTGAGTTTTTCTGTCATCAATGTGCTTTTTAAAAAATTGGCCTGCATGGTGCTTTCGATGGAAATTTTATGAGGCCATTGTCTTGAGATTTTTCTTTGTCAAGCGAAATACTCTTCCTTTTTATTATTCTTACTTGCTTTCATATGATGATTAAAGTATCAGAGGAAATGTGTGTGATTGAGTCCATATTTCCGAGCAGTATTTTATGATTAGGCTTAGACAGATGGCTCCCGCCACACCTTACAGAACACCAGGAGCACATCAATAATCTTTCCATGGTGTGCATTTTAACGTTAACTCTCAGCACCACTTTAGGTCCTAGTCATGTAGTTGTTTTTTTTCTTTTCCTTCTCCTTCTTCATTTTTAAATTAGTTTGAAAATCACTTGTCCTATTTTTAATTTTTACTACCTCATTTTATGCAAGATGTCTTTCCAAGTTACTGTGCATCCTTTCTGGAATAAACTTGAATTTGTAATATCTTTAATGAACGTGATAGAGGAAACCAAGATATTCATTTATATTCTCCACCTTTTGACTCATTTTGATTCACTCCATTATGTTTGCATGGATGTTGTTATAGGCCTGTGATCACTCCACTGTACTACTCTGAATAATGTAGTGCTCCCAGAATAATGAAATTGAGCCCCCTTGATAGCCAGTCTGCAATGCGCAAACATTCCTTACATACAAATGCCTCTTCCTAATCTGTTGGGATATGTATTTCTTCTCCACACACCCCTATTATGGAGGTAGAGGTCCCTGGCTTCTCCTCAGTGATACTGGTCAGGGTCCCACAGCCTCCTGAGTGCAGCTGAACTTCCTCCAATATGGCTTCCACCTTGCTGGCTCACCAGCATAATAGACCCTACTCCCCAGGCCTCCTCCTGCCTAGCCAAGGGGAATGTCAGAGTCAGCTTTCAGCTGGGGGAGCCCTTCTTCCTTTCCACAGGGTGCTCAATGTAGGAATGTATGTGTATAAAGACACTGTCCAGTTTTGAGGGCTACAGATAGGTGACAATACATAACTTGCTTTCATTTACATGGTGAGTTTACAGACCAGCAAAGAAGAAGGTATATACAAGGTTTTTCTTCACAATGAAAAGAATCGGTTCCATACAATAATCTTCTGATACCCCATCTGAGATATCTGCTTTCTTTTGGTTTCAGTTTACCTATTGTCAACCATGGTTCAAAAATATTAAGCGGAACATTCCAGCAATAAACCGCTTGTAAGCTTTAAGTTGTACACCATTCTGAGTAGTGAGATGAAATCTTGTGTTGTCCTGGCCAAGACATGAATCATCCCTCTGTCCAGTGTATACACACTATGTATACTCCCTGCTTGTTAGTCAGTGGCCATCTTGGTTATCAGAGTGAATGAACTAGCATTACAGTGCTTATGTTCAAAAACCCTTACACAGTAGCCCAATGCTATGCCGTAACATCTATATCATTTACTTAGCTTCCTCTCATCACATAGGCACTATCTCACATCATTGTAAGAAGAGTGGGTGCAGTACAATAAGATATTAAGAGAGAGTGTGCACGAGAAAGACCACATTAACATTACTTTAATTATAGTATAATTGTTATAATTGTTCCATTGTATTATTTTTGGTTGTTATTAATCTCTTACTGTGTCTAATTTATAAATTAACTTTGTCATAGGTATGTGCTGTAGGCAAACGCATGGTTACAAACAAATTTTAGACTATATGCAGTTTCAAGCATCCTCCAGGGTTATGGATAAAGTATAACTACATGGACAGTATAAGTACTGTTGACTTCTTTTTATCTACTTCGATGAAACAAGTGATCTATAAGCATTGTTTTTTAAAATACATTTCAGTGTTCATAGCTTTGGTGTCAGTAAATCAATCCTCTTAGACTTTCTAGGATGTTCCGAGATGACTTTGGACCACTGTTGTCTATTAAAATGACTTAGTTTGAGTTTGAGGACTTGAGTCAGGAAGATAAATGTTTCAAACCCTATATTTATTAGTATAATGTTGTTAAAAGAAAAAAATTGTTATAACAAATTTAACAGTTTATTTAAGCAAAAATGAATTCATGGTTCAGACAATACTCAGAGCTGGAAGAGGTTCAGACAGCCTTGTTCTGGAACATGGGCTGTGTATTTATAGACAAGAACAGGAAGGAAAGTACAGAAATTATTTGATTGCTTAGACTTTGCCTTATTTGGACATGGCCTGCTTAGTTGGCAGCCTGTGATTGGCTGAAGTTCAGAG
Organism: Glaucomys volans; assembly: GCA_020662805.1. Lineage (NCBI taxonomy): Eukaryota > Metazoa > Chordata > Mammalia > Rodentia > Sciuridae > Glaucomys > Glaucomys volans. Next base: position 1,786,102 of record JAJEJO010000241.1, read on the forward strand.
TAGCTTGTGATTGGCTGGGACCCAGCTCTTATAAAAATTACTCTAAGGTTAGGTTTCAGTTCTTTTATATGCAAGTTAGGTTGCTGTTCATTGGGTAGAAACTCAAAGCCTTGGGACAGCCTCAGGCCAAAAGCCACCTGCTTAGTGAATTTTCTTCTATGAACTTGGTTTCTTCAAGGTTATTGTCTCTTTAAAGTTTCCTTACCACAGCTGGGGGTTATCATATTTCCTAGGGCTGGTATGATACATAGTGAAGTTCAGGTCTGAACACCTTAGCTCAGGCCATTGACTGGCACTTAGTCGGGTGCCAGGTGCTGTGCCTACCAAATCCCAACCCACCCAGAAGGGTCAACAGAGGGCGCCTCTCCTACCCAGACTCTTCCTGTCATTCTGAGATCCCCTGGGAAGCTTTATCTCACATGTTCAGAGAGAGGTCTATCAAATTCTTAAACAGTTGGCAGGTTTTACTGAGTTTTTAGTGTTTTATGTTCAATGTTGTTCTTCAGAGGACACATTAGTGTTGTGAACCTCTTGGTCTTCAGTGATGTGCCTTTCTGAGAAAGATCTGCTGATTCCTTGGTTCCAGCTTTATCCCACCCCACTCTTCCCACCCTGGTGAGGTTTTTCTGTTATTTTTTAGTATCCCATGCTGACTTCTTTCCTGCTCTTTTTAAAAGCAAAACTAACCCTTTTTAAAGAGCTGGTGATTGCCAAAGTATCTGGGTTGTTTTTCTTAAATCTTCATCAGAACCCAGGCTGGGTTCCTATCAGGTGTGGCACATGGATAAACAGGAGCTGAGTGGAGCCACTGTGGAGTGGCTTTTCTCACTTTGCAAACATTCCTCATTAGGCATTTCTGGCACCTAAAATAGATGGCTGGAGAGTTAATTAGGTACAGTGACTTGCAGAAGTCTCAGAGGCATTAACTTGATAGTACACAAGGCAAGTCTATTAATTATTTCTAACAAGGATCATTTAAATAACATCAGTTAATGGCCAATTGCTAGTGGCAACCAGGCAGGCAGAATGAGGACCCCCTGGGCTGAGCATCACCCTTTGGCCTGACGGGGAAAAGATCCATGAAGACAGCTACTGCCCTGAGGGAGCCTGCGAGTATTTAGGAAGATGGAATGCACAGAGGTGGAGGAGTTGAGCATAATGATTGTAAGTCCACAGGGTGGACAGGAAAATCTCAAGAACTGGAGATGGGAGCATGTGGGTCCAGCACAAAGCAGAACTTGATTTCCCCAAGTGGCTTCATGTGTTGGAAGCACACGTGTTTGGGAGGTCACTGTGAGAAACCGTCATCCCTTACGTGTGTCTGTGCTGGGACCTCACCTGCAAAAGTTCTCCCTCTCCAGGGCCCTGGGTAGCTGATGTCTACCTGGATCAAGGAGTCACGTTAAAGTTAAGCATTGCCCTTGGAGGGTCTGCTTTTGGAACACCCCCTCCCTAGAGAGGGAACTGCTGAACCTTCAGCGCTCCAGTGATGTGTGCAGAGAAAGTCCTTCTGAGCTGGAGGGCCTGGGACAGCCCTGGGGGTCATGGAAGGACCGGCTTGGCATCTAGTCTCTGTCATGAAGGTCTACCCTCCAGGCCCTGGTGCCTGCCTTTCTACAGCCCCATCTCCCTCCACCTCTCTGCCCCACGGTACCCACCCAAGCCCCACTCCTCCTTCCTATGCTCAGCCACGTAGTGGCCCCAGGGCCCTTCCCTCTGCTCCCACAGTGAACCAGAGTGATTGACAGGGACACCTACCATGGGAAATACAACCCCAAGTTAGCACAGGCCTGAAAGGGGAACCAGAAGAGAGTTGAAGTTGGTGGGGGATAAGACATAAAATGTTCAGTTTTTTTTTTTTTAATTGAGAGTGTTTTCATGTGTCAGGAAATTCTCTTTTTCAAAGAGAATAATTCAGTAGTTTTTAGTATGTTTGACAAAACTGGGCAACCATTACCACTATTCAATATCAGAACATTCTCATCACTCCAAAAGGAAATCCTGTATCACTGAGAGTCACTGCCTGCTCTTCTCCCTGTCCCCAACCTCCAATCACTGATCTGCTTTCTGTCTCTTTGATTTTGCCTGTAGGATTTCAGGCATCTCATATAAATGGCATCCGATGATAGGTGTTCTTTTGTTTCTGGTTTCATTTACTCAGTACAGTGTGTTCAAGGTTCACCCATGTCAGCAGATGATTCCTTGACGAGACAGACATGATTCCATTGTGTGCATATCCACACTTAGGTTTTCTGCTCCTCATTTAGAGGATGTTTGAGTTGTTCCCACTCTTGGACTATTGTAAGTAATGCTGCTGTGAACATCATGTACAAGATTGTGTGGGATGTACCTTGGGTATATATGTAGCAGTGTCATTTCTGGGTCACATATTAGCTCTGTATTTAACCCTTTGAGTTAACTGATAAGCTGTTTCCCAGAGTGGCTGCACCATTTTGAATTTTTATTGGTGTGTTTTCACATACCAACAATTTAGGAGCATTTCATTGCCTTTTCACCTTTGCCAACATTGATATTTGTTTATCTTTTTTATTGTGGTCACCCTGGTGAGCATAAAGTGGTATTTGTGATTACACAGTGTATTAAAATCAGAATTTAAAGTGTTGGCATGTTCTGTATTTCAGGAATCTCAGCAAAACCCCAGTGTCCCATCCTGATTCTTCCTTCTTACAGTTCTAAGAATAATAGTCTTTGGATGAATTAGGAATAGGTGTCCTTCCCTTCCCAATTGGCACAGCCTCTCATGCCCTAAAATTACCAGCACCCACTCCATCCCCATCATTGGGCTGGACACAGCTCCTCCCCTGCAGTCAGGGTTGACCAGTGGAACAACAGTCAGGATGTTCTGCCTCACATCTCTGTGGGTGCCTTGGTCCAGGGCACAACCTACACAACTGTTCTCGGCCCACACTTGACCACTTTGAAGCCAGATAGATCTGATTCCACAGCTCTGACTTTGGAGACTGATTTAATGTCCTTGGGCCTCAGTTTTCTCACCTGTAAATAGTGTTAACAACAATAGAGTCCTTTTATGGTATCATGATAACTAAATGAAATGACTGTATAGAGCACCTGGCCCAGACCTGGCAGATTCACAGACTTATTAAACAGTGGTTGATTTTACATCTTATCCTCAGGGGCTTGACACAGGTATTATTTCCTCCGTTAAAATGGTTCAGAAACCAATGATCCATGCGCCAAAGTAGCCTGATATTCGGCTCCTATGAGGTAAGAATGATTTTTACATTTTAAAAATTTTTTCACATTTTTACTTATAAAGAGTAAAAACAGAAGAACACACAGGTGGGAAGGGCGTGGCCTCTTTGGTCTAGGATACCTCCCATCTGGCCCTTTACAGTGAGCACTTCCCAACAGCACCTGCCACAGGAGGGTCTCTGAGAGTCACCGTACCCCCACCCTGCCCACCCTCACCTCAGGTCCGAACGTTCCCACTTGTGACCCCTTTGTCACCCTGTGTCACCTTGTACCTATTTCTATCGTAGATCCTTCCCCACAGAATTCCCTGTTACACTGTCAGCACCTCCCCTACCACTGAGTCCCCTGGCCCATAATAGGAAGTTAACAGACAGCAGTTCAGGGCCTTTGGAGAGGGGCACTAATGAGCAATTGTGCCAACTCTGCGACTGTGCCCAGCCCTGACGTGCAATGGGACAGTGTTTGGATTTGGCTCTCCCTAGGTGTTGGTTTAGCAGAGCAAACCTTTGCTTCAGTTTGACCCTAAAGCAGTAGGTGTGGGGGCACAGTCTGCAACTGTCCTAGGCCCTCGGGGTGGGGTGGACTTGCCAGGGCCACCTGCTGAGTCATGCTCCACTCCCTCCAAGGAGGGAGCTTTGCCTGGGTAACAGGCCCAAATCCAGTAGCCCTTTGGCCATGCTGGAAAGGCAGGACCACATCTTGCTTTCAACCAGGCTGCGTGAACTCAGGATTCACATGCTCCTGGGTGGGGCTGCACTGCAAGAATCAATCAGGACTGTTTTTGAAAGTCTCAGAGAAGCGGGCATGACCGTGCCTGCTGGATTCTATTACTTTGGGGCATTTTCAAAGAATTTCTTGTCTCCATTTATTTTTCAAACGTTCATGTTTGTGTTGAATCCCTCCTGCAAAAAGGGGAGCTTTTATGCAGGTTGGGGGAATTAACTCTGCAAACTGTGTTGACATGATATGCCCTCATTTTTTAGTCCTTGCATAACAAAACAGGATTTTAAAAAATTTGTGTCCATCACTTTGAGTTCTGCTTATATGAGAGAGAAAAAGGAAGAGGTTGATTTGTGACCTGACTACTTGCCCCTCACGGGAAGACCAGAAGGCTGGACAAAGCAGAACAGGGGGTCAGAGCAGGCCACACTGCGTGAGGCACTTCAGTAACTGAGTTGAGCAGTTTACCATTCTTGGGCAAAAAACAGGCAGATTGTTTTCCAACAGACAAGGAAAAGACAAATGCAAATGAAGTTTTGCAACTCACAATGATTTTTTAACTTTCTGCAAAAAATGAGAAAAGAAATCATTGCAGTTCATAGTAGTTTCTCCAGAGATTCTCAGCATGTAGGTTAAAATATAATGGCCAGTGGAGGAGCGGAGGGGAGGGGTATTTAGACATCAAGTCTAGAAAATTTATGTGAAAGCTTATCAAGTATTATTTCTCCAAAGCTTCAAAGGAATGGATTATAAATTCCTGAAAAATAAATTACATTTTTACTCTTGGGTATAAGTGACCCTCTGTGGAGGCCACTGTCAGTGACAGATGAAGAACATAATTTGGCCTTGAGAACAACTCACAGAACTGGGCTAAAAGTTGTTTATTGACAACATAATTCCCAGGTGCAAGGTAGGTGAAGCTTAGAGTTAATGCATTTACACTAAAATTGGGAAGGTAGGCAGAGGAGGGCTCAGAATTAAGTTGTACTTAAGAGCAGATTGCCAGTTTTTTAAAAATCGACCTTATACATCTTCAAAAGGCAAGCGTAACCAGAACGGAGCAGATTACCAGCACTGTGGTGTTGCATTGGGCAGGTGGTGAGGGCAGATGAATGTTTAAAACAAAGGTTTCTCCTTATTCAGCTCCCTGCTCCCTGTGGGCTCCAGTCAGAAATGTCTTATAAACTACCCCCGAAATGTTCAGTGGTAGACCTTCTAACATTTGCAGAAAGAGAACAAGTATGCCTTATCACAGCCCTGCTGGTGACATATTTGGATTATAGATAGAGAATTTCAAGTTAATCATTGCAGTACAGCGTCAGTGTCCCATGGGATCCAAAGGAAGAATTGGAGCCTTCCTGGCATGCATGCCTTCGTCTGTCGTAGAGAATCATAACATTTGTGCCCATTAAAAAAAATAAACAAAATCTTCAAAAAAATTCAAAGGGAAATGTGCTCATCAGAAACATTGGCCGTGACCAACAGAAAACCTACCTGCCTACACAGGGCAGCTCCACTCTCAGATCCGCAGAAGGCTCTTAAAACCTGTGGCTCTTCCCTTTATTTTAAACTTAGTTTCTTTCACTTTATCACCTTTGTCTGTCTGAATGTAATCCCTCCTAACAAGGATCTTCTGATTGCTTAGTCAGATCCAGCTCCTTGACAACTGGGGGCAGTCAGAAGTTTTCTATCCTTCTAGTGGATGTCTTTCTGGCACTAAAAATTATTATACCTTGCAAATTCTTTTTCTTTTCTTCTTTAGAGTCCTGAAGGAGGGCAACACTTCATGTCAGTTTGATGCAAATACTTTTTAAATCATGATTTCTTTTTTTTAGCACTGTTTAGACCTGAATGTGACAACTGTTGGCTGGAGGAAGTGGAGTCCTTTATCTATCTTGCTGGAAATTCCTGAGAAATCTGTTTACCCAGCACCAAGTGACAAATGAAAACCAATAAAAACCCACCTCCAGATACTGTGCAAAGGAATCTCCTGGATCAGACCCATGCTTGCAGATTGGGCCGAAATTCCTTTCTTGTAAGTGAATTTTCGTTTTATTCAAAACGAAATCATTTACAAGAAACAGGTACTTGTGAAAAGGCCCCAACATGTAGCAGAGAAAGCAATTTAAATATCTTATTACCATCTCCAGCTAAAAATATCTTATGAATTCTGGATTCTTGTGTGCAGAGTTAATCTTCCAGCTCAAGTTCACCTTGTTGCTAATTCACCTTCTCATTTCAGTGTGTGGGGCGATGTCGTTTTATGTAAAAGGGGAATGCATGTCATCCTCCCTGTCTGCAGCTCTCAGCACAACTGTGCGAGGGCAGGGGAGGCCAGGGGGATGCATAGAGGGCACAACCAGCAGAGAGACCCCTGCCACGTTTAGAATGTCCTCAGTGCCTGCACTTCTTCCTTTCTTCTCTGTAGATGAGGAATGGGGCTTTTCACAATGAGGGCCTGAAGAATTAAGAGCAACAGGACCTTCGGGTGTTGGGGCAAGCAGACCCTGTGGGATGCTTATCCCATGTCCATTCTCCCACAACATCCTCTTTAGTAGAAATATGACTTCCTTCAAGTTTTACCCTAAGGGGAGTCGATCTCATCCTCAGCTCAAGGGTGAATCCTGATGAATCTGTTTACATAGTACTTTCTAATATCTCATTGGCCACAGCAAGTCATGTGGTCAGACTGAAGTCCTCCTGGAAGGAGGTTGCACTTGGCATGGATTCAGGGGTGATTGGTTGGGAGCCATGACTGTACCAATCTGCCACACTATTTTTTTTTAACAAAATTCATGTTTGTTAAGCTTGTTCGTTGACTCTGCATAGATATATGTATAGATATATGGATTCATATATATATATATACCCGCTTAATCCACTTATAACTTTATAAAGTAGATACTATTACTATGTCATATGAGAAAACCAAAAAAGAGATGAAATATCACACCCAAGAGCATCCAGTTGGTAGCTGGATAGTGAGAATTCAAATCAAGGCAATGTGCACCTGAATCTATGTTTTTTTATTTAATTTTAATTTGTTTTAATTAGTTATACATGACAGTAGAATGCACTTTGATGCATCATATATAATGGAGTATAATTTCTCATTCTTCTGGTTATACATGATATAGAATCTCACCAGTCATATAGTTATGTATGTACTTAGGGTAATAGTGTCTGATTCATTCTACTACTCCTCCCCTCCCTTCAATCACCTCTACCTAATCTAAAGTAACTCTGTTCTTCCTCAGCCCTCCCCCATTGTGAATTAGCTTTTACATATCAGAGAAAATGCTTGGCTTTGGGTTTTTTGGGATTGGCTTATTTTGCTTAGTATGATATTCTCCAGCTCCATCCATTTACTGGCAAATGCCATAATTTCACTCTTCTTTAAGACTAATATTCCATCATATATATAACACATCTTTAGCAATTAGAGAAATACAAGTCAAAACTACTCTTAAGATTTTATTTCACCCCATTCAGAATGGCAATTATCAACAATACAAACAATAATAAATATTGGTGAGGATGTGGGGAAGAAGATTCACTCATGCGTTGCTGGTGGTGCAACCATTATGAAAAGTGATATGGAAATTCCTCAGGAAACTTGGAGTGGAACCATGATTTGACCCAGCTATCCCACTTCTCAGTTTATACCCAAAGGACTTACAATCAGCATATTACAGTGATGCAGCCATATCAGTGTTTATAGCAACTCGATTCACAATAGCTAAACTATGGAACCAACCTAGGTGCCCTTCAACAGATGAATATATATATATGTATATGTATCACATATTTTTACCCATTTTACACACATATATATATATTTTTACACACATATATTTTACACATATATATGTATATATATATATATACACACAATGAAATATTACTCTGCCACACTATTTTTAATAGTGGGTTTTGTTATAAAAACCTTCAGGCAAGCTAAGGAATTTCAACAATGATCATTTGAGTCTAAGAATAGGCTTCTTGCTACAAAGTCACATTCAGGAAACTGAAATTCGATTCAGACATTTCAAATGGAAAATAATAGTGTGGTTCACAATGAACAGTGTATCTATACTTTTGGTCTTAAAATCTTTGCACAGCGCTTTGATGAAAGAGAGGAGCATTGGCCGCCAAGCGTAGCTGTTCTCCTCGTTTGTGCCATTTACAATGAGGGCAGTCTTCCCTAGTGAAGCCTGTAATGCGAACAATCGACTCTTTTTCTCCCTAACATTCAGAGGAGACTATTCTAAATTGAATGGCTGGTCCATGCCAATAATACCTGCTATAAATTATGAAACCTCCGATCAATAATCAACACTCTCCTCCATTTCATTATAGTAAATGAGCTTTTAGATTGGACTCGGAGTATAAGTTCATAATGAAAACAGAATAGGACAATTATGAAGAAACAGAGCTTAGCTTTAAGAGCAGATCTTAAACAGTAGAAGTCTACATAGACAGTCACATCTCTTTAGGCAACTACTATTTGGAGACGTATGTGATTAAGAAATGTGTTACAGATCTGAGTGTAGAATAGAACTAAGTGTGTGTGTCTGGTGGAAAGATTATCTGTCCAAATGCATTTTCATAATTCTATATTCTGGTCCAGAAGTTAATGCAAAAAATCAATTGAATTGATTTATACTGAAAATGGAACAGCCCTAAATCTAGAACTAATTTGAGGACCCTGAGGCTTTCTCTATCCTTACCAGGAAATCTGCAACTCCCACCCCTGGAGTTTTGCTTAATAAGGACTTTTGGATTATTGAATACATACCATGTAAGAAAGTACCAGAGGTTGCTAGAATCCAGAGTTACAGCATCAATATTACTTACAATGTCTTTGAGCTCATCAAAATATACACAGCATGCATGGGAACATGTAAATCCACATACATACAGGGGAAGATAAGGCTTAGCAGCAGAGCCAGACCCACCTAGGTATCTCCTCTAGGTGTTGATTATAAAAGCTACAAGGAAAACTTAAAGGGCTCCTGGAAGAGTGGACAGAGGTGGCCACACACAAGTCATGCTATGACTGAGTCCCATGCAAGCACCTGGACATGTCCCTTCAGGATGGCTTACCTGTCGGGGTTTGCTCCCCGCAGGCTGCTCACATGTCTTAGACGTAGCATGTGGCCTTCATTTCTCTGAGTATTCCATGGGCTCAGTTCCCTATAGTCTGATCTGAGGTTTGAATTTTAAAAACCAACCTACTGTCTTAGTGAGATGTCCAGTTCTTGGACCTTTTGTCTATGATTTCTGCCTTGACCAGGGAGAGAAGTCTCAAGAGTGGTGTGGAAATAAAGGAGAATCTGCCTTTTCCTGATATGTAGATTTTCTTCACATTTGTTATTTCAGAGTTTGAAAACATCCATGTTCTTGTTCATGGTGTGGACAGTGTGTACCCAGTGTCACCTGAGATTTGAGTTTTCATCAAACTGGGAGTCTTTGCTTTTCCCTGAAGAATACTTCAAAGCTCCCACCATTGTAGCTCAACCATCACATCCAAAACGTGGCTTCCGGCTCCTTGTGGAATTGCTTCCTCGTTTGAGGATTCCAGACCAGTGTGCAGGCTCTTATGTTCCTAGGAATAGCACGGTGGTGGTGTGCATTATGGAGACAAAGACATGAGATGTACCAGAGTACAGTGGATAAGTGCCAACACAGTCTGCCCTTCAGAACACCTGCTGGATGTCGGTACATAGCATGTGGCCCCCTCTTAATGTCATGGGAGGTGGACAGGAAGACGCTTTTAGAATCATCAGGCTCAGTATCCACATTTTACACTTGAGGAAATCTTGACCCAAAAAGCTGTTCAAGGTCACTCAACTATTTAAAGTCAAAGGGAAGACCAGTTTCATGACTTTCATCATCCAGGAAGCTTCTACTTCACTTTAGCTTTTCTTCCATAATAGTGCAAATTAAGGGTTTCAATATATAATGAGTGTTAAGAAAAAAAAATTGTTAGGCTTCCCTTCTAGTTTTAGGAAACAACCCCAAAAACATACTGTATAATGATAAACATGACTGCATTGGTTCAAAAACAACACTTAATAGTATTTTCATCCTGTTAACAGATAAAGGCTCTATTAATTATCTACCATGTCCAGAACAGATAGACCCAGATGGACTTGTAAAGGATTTGTGACTATATCTATCCTTTTATAGATGGCCTTAGACTGCTTCAAGTAGAATCAGGGAAAGAGAAGACGTAAGGTTCCAATTTGGCACGGCATTTGGGGGAAGATGGGTTAAGAGTAATTAGAAGAGTGCAAGGATGCCATTGGAGAGTTGTAGGTAGGAAGAGCTTTCTCTTCAGGGGCATTGCAGTAAGGGAAAAGAGGCTTCCTGAATGGATCCTGTGAGTTTTCTGCTCTAGAATGGAGGAAAGGAGCCTGCGGAGCAGGAGAGATATTGATGATTAGAAAACCAGGAGATATGTGGCAGACATGGATGGCTTGATGGGTGAAGGCCAGGGAGGGTCAGGACTGAATTCTGAGAGGCTTCAGTGATGGTCTTAAAAACAGAGAGCTTGCAGTGATCAAAATTGTGAAAAGAAAGATAAAGATAAAAGATAAAGGTAGATTTATTACAGGACAAGCCCCAACAAGATAGGACAGCTACGGAAATGCCCAAGGTTCCAAAATAGAACTGTGCACACCCACGGAACTGGTGTCTTCTATTATCAGCACACATTCCTGGGATCTTTAGGTTTTTCTGTTTCTCTGGTGAATACATTTCACAAGCAAATATTGTAAAATCTAGTTTTCATTTTAAAAGCATTTCCAGCCTGTATCTTGTTAAAAATGCAGATTAAAATTAGTAATTTATTATCTTCCAAAGAGAGTATCATCCATTGGGTTATAACCTAACCCTCCCCTTTTACTGATGAGGAAGCCAAGTTTCAAAGGTGTGAGGTGACCACAGCATCCTGGGAAACTTTAAAATTAGAATTAGCTGAATGACTTTGAACTGCTCCAAGTCCTGTGGATAGCGAGCAGCAGAGCTGAATTGAGGCGTGGCAAAGGCCTGGCTGTGACTCTTCCTGCTCTTAATATGATTAACTGTGAAATGCAGGTGCTGGAAGTCTCCAAGGGCAATTTTACTCATCCAGAAGGTCAGTTCATACTCAGCACAAGAGCTGAGGGTCAGTTGCTTTGGTGACGTTTAGTGTGCATTTCTGCGAGCCTACACATTCAGTTACCTGGCACACTTGTTTTCTAGCCAGTCCAGGTGCAGAGGCATTCACTGTTGCAGAACCTATGATCAGGTTAATCACGACTGTCAACTCTGGGGTGAGGCCATCAGCATACCAGTGAGACTCCCCATATCCCTCTAGGATCACACAGGTAACCAGTCCATCCCTCAGAAAGCCCCAGGAGATCACTCAACTGCTTAACATGGAGGTCTGGGGTTCGCAGCAGCAGTGATTCCTGATAAGCAGAGGCTCTTGGGCAGATTTTTAGAGACAGATTCTTCACCCTCACCCTAGACTGTCTGATTCAGTTAGTTTTAGTATAGGGCCCAGAAATATGCATTTTTAGTTCCACAAGCGATTCAGATATACAGCTATTTGAAAGCTTCAACCTGTAATGTTCTGTATTAAATACCATTTTGCAGAGACTTAAAAGCAACATTGAATTTAATTATTCCAACAGTATCAACCCCTGGAGGAGTTCTGTGGTCATAGACCATGAAAGTCTTGATGCAGACCAAGTTCGCTTCTTATCTAGAAAGTCTTTCTCCCCTACTCCTTTCAAATGGGGGAGAAGCTGTTGAACTTGTAGCTGTCATCTGGTGGTAGTTACTGCTGTGCTCGGGATTTTGGAAAGACTTCTGTTTATTTGGCACGCTCCACACAAGCCTGTCAGACGCTGGGGATTTGTGGCATTTGCAGAACTTACAAGCAGGCAACATAAAAATATATAATTCATAGAGTGAAATATTTTGGAGGCCCCTTCACTTTTACAAATTGGCCATAAAATAGAAACCACAGACATAACATTCATATAATCAGAGTTGCCAAGAATGAAGAATCATTTGGGGTGGGGCTGATGAGGGCTGCTTGTGTGTACTTCTGTGCATGACACGAAGGGAGAGAGTAAGGATTTGGAATTTGTGTGCAAGTAATAATGGGATCCTGCTACCAGGTAGTTCCCTGCCTGACACCTGGCAAATGCCTGTTGAAGAAAATGGGGATTCTAGGTTCATGCTTTTCAAGGTCATTGAGTTGAGCATTTGAGGGCATTTGCTTATCTTAATAGACATTCCCAGTTTATTTATGAATTCACTTACCTTTCCCTATAAGTTGCTACTTCCTGCGTTTTCCCTTTTCTAGTGGAAGTGGTGGCTGTGAACTGTGACTGCCCAAGATATCTCAGGGGAGGGCACGCTGGGGCAGAGCATCTTGCTACCTTCTTCTTCCATCAGCAGAGCTGACACTCTGGGCTTACATTAGCTTGCAAGACCGAGTCCTCAGGACGGGGAGAGAGGCTAATGGGCTCTTGTCGGTTCCACTTAGGCCTTCTGGGAACTTGGGTAATGCCTGAGTAATGGCTAATGATACTGGTTGTGATGGCTGACTGTTGAAAAATAGTGCCTTTAACGAGGTTGGATATATGCGAGACAAGAAAGGAAATAGTATCTCTGTCACTGAAGTCAAACCACAAGTCCCTTTCACCATCTGATTTCATTGTGTGTAAGTGAGTGTCCTCCTCTGAGCCAGGAGAGCTGAGGGCTGTGCTTCAGTTGTCGCATGCCACTTTTTAGCTTTGTGACCTTAAAAATGCTGGATGATCTCTCTAGGCCTCCGTTTTCTAATATAGATATGATCATAATGTCTACCTCACATTTGAGACAGTGACATGATGTAATAGAAAGGAACTTTCTCAACAAGTCTAACACAGATTAGACTGGGGTAGGGGGATCGAGGGTGATCCTGCTGGGGGTAGAGTGGAATGGATGGATTATTCTGCCTGGCTTCTAGACCTCAACCCTGTTGTTCTGTGAATCCACAGTTGGGGGGAAATGGAGGGGCACATGGGAGATGCTGAAGGCACAGCTGGAGGAAGAGGAAATGATGCCGTTTGATTCAGGAGTGTGAGCAAAGATTACAAGAGTGCCCAGCACATAGTGCAGGACCATGTCAGCTCTCCATCTTTTCACCATCCTTCACCTTTTCCACTGGTGATTTTCAGAAGCAAATCTACATTTCCACCAAGAGCTGGGCAGGACCACCCTCTTGCTGCTCATCTTAACACCTTGGCCAACATCAGCACGTTGATTTAGCCTGACTCACTTGCCCATGTTCAGTGCACTACCTAGGTGCTTTTGGGAAATGATTTAAATTTGAGAGAGGCTTGTTTGTGATGGTGCATGATGATGAAGGTTTAAAAGTCACAGGCTGACTCCAGAAAACTTAGGTGACAACACATTCTGCAGCTCTCAGTTCAGGCCATGAAGCTGTGTATCTGTGGAAATGGAGCCAGCAGGGATGATGTGCTCTCCTTTCTTTTCAATTATTATTGGGAATATAGCTGTGGATATGATTCAGGGATTCTTGTTCTTATATACTAGCAAATATTCATATTTGTTAAATAACAAATATTTATAACCACTATTTGGGAGCAAGACTAATGAAAGAATTGAAATTAACATTTTTTAAAACTAACCAAGAGCTGAAAGGCAAATAACATCTTTGGTTATTAGCAAAAGGAAGTAGGGAAAACAAAGCCTGCTACTGTGTTAATTCTCTAAGCAATTTGGGAGGAATAGTGTTTTCACGTAAGGTTTCTAGGTAAGCCGGCTGTTCTTCATTTAAATCTTCTAAGATGTGCCTGCACTTCTGCAATAAAGCACTTACCTGTGTGGAGACTTACATCTCTCACAGCTCTCACATGCAACAGCTCTTCCTTAGTGTTCAGTGTTGTGCTACAAGACAGGAAGAACTGCATTCATCCCAATTACTGAGCAGTTTATTCCTACGGAGGAATTCAAGTTTGTTTTTGTGTTGGTGGCTCTGTCTTAACCGTAGTCTATACCCCACCCTGGCTATAATGGAAAGTCCAAGTCAAAAACACTATTAATATCTTTACATTAGGCTTGAAGCCTAGTTATGAGTAAGGCCGTCCCTGGTCAGACTCATAACTGTGAATATGATGGATTTCTCTGGATATCTGAGTTGCCATGGTTGCCAGAGAGCAGACTTTGGGGGGATTCACTGACTAAATCATTAAAAGTGACCTATTACAATTACCATTGATGACTTTTATTAGCATTTGCTCAGTAAGATCAGCTGTATTTGAAGATTCACTTGGTTTCACATTGTAGCAGAATAATTGTGTGTGTTACTGCTAGACAGAACATTAAGTCCCTTAGAGCAGCTGTAGACCTAATCAGCGTCTCTGGAGACTTTGTGTACGAGGCACACTCTAGGCACTGTGAGGACACATAATGGAAGATGTTGACTGGTCCTAAGAAACACAGTGTTGCTCCTAGGAGAAATGCAGAGTGGAAGAATTATATCAAAATGGCATATGACTGGTTATCAAGTGAGAGATATGGTGACCCTTTCCAAATTTATGCATGTAAGATATCTCCAGAAAATAAGTTAACCTATAATTACAAGGCAAAAATTAAATTGGCATACAGTAGGCAAGTTTGAGAATATTTACTATATTCATTAGCTTCGAGACTTCATATAATCTGCTATTATGGATGTATGCTGACAGAAGGCATCTCTGGTTGTCTATCGTTTATTACTCAATGCTGAGCATTCAAAATGGAAATAATATTTTTATTAGGGACCTAAATATTTAATTGTAGATGCTTTTCATAATGACTTCTATAGTCTACCAAAATCATCATCATTGGGCAATTAGGAAAGAAAAAGAAGCAAAAGGGATCCATATTGGAAAGGAAGAAGTAAAACTATCTCCATTTGCAGATGACATGGTCCTGTATATTGAAAATTTTAAACAATCTACACACACAATCTGTTAGAACAAATAAGTGCATTCAGCAACACTGCAGGATACAAGAGCAATATATAAAAATTAATTATATTCCTATTAAAATGGACAATCAAGTCAAAACTAAAATTAAGGAAATAATTCCCTGCATAATGGAAATTAAACAAAAGAATAAATTTAGTCGGTGCCATGGTGCATGCCTGTAATCCCAGCAGCTTGGGAGGCTGAGGCAGGGCAGAAGGATAGCAAGTTCAAAGCCAGCCTCAGCAACAGCGAAGTGCTAAGCAAATCAGTGAGATGCCATCTCTAAATAAAATACAAAATAGGGCTGGGGATTTGGCTCAGTGGTTGAGTGCCGCTGAGTTCAATCCCTGGTACCTCCCCTGCAAAAAAGTATACATTCAATAAAATGAGTCCAAATTGTTCAAAGGCACTGAAATCTATAGAACATCAGTGAAACAAATTAAAGGAGAACTAAAGGGTTAGAAAGACAAGGATGAGGACTCGATCCAGGTAAGATGGCAACAGTCTCCAAGTCCATCTATACATTGAATGAAAATGAAAATTTCAAAGGCCTTTTATGCAGAAATTGAACACTGATCCTAAAATATTATATAAAATGCAGGGGAACCAGAATGGCCAAAATAAGCTTGAATGATCAAAAACAAAGTTGGAGGAACTCATCCTTCCTCATTTCAAAGCTTATCACAAACTTATTATAATCAAGACTATGTGGTACTGGCATAAGGATAAACATGCAGATCAACAGATTAGAACTGAGAGTCCAGAAATAGCCTGTACATTTATGGTTAGTGGATTTTTGACAAGGGTGCCAAGCAGTTAAATGAGGAAAACATAATCTTTTCAACAGATTGATATACACATGCAGAGGAATGAAGTTAGACTATCTCACACCATACACAAATTTAACTCTAAGTGAGTCAAAGACCCAAATGTTATTACTAAAACTATAAAACTCTTAGGAGAAAACTAGGTATGTATCGTTGTGATCTTGGATCAGGCAATGGTTTCTTAGATATGACACCAACACACCAGCAACCAGAAGAAAATGAGATAAATTGGACCCCATCAAATTTAAAACATTTTTGTGCTTCTAAGGACACGTCACATCAAGACAGTGAAAACATACCTGCATGGAAGAAAATATTTGCAAATAGTTTATTTGTAAGTCTAATATATATACAAATGTCAAACTCTTAAAATGTAGCAATAAAAAGACAATCTGATTTTTACAATGGGTAAAAAATTTAAACACTCATTTCTCCAAAGAAAAACACAATGACCAAAAAGCACATGAAAAGATGCTGAACATCATTAGTCACTAGAGAAATGCAAATCAAAACCACAGTAAGATACCACGTCATACCCACTAAGATGTCCATTATAAAAAAAAAAAAAAAAAAAAAAAACAGGCAATAACAAGTGTTGGCAAGGATGTGGAGAAATTGGAACTCTCTAGGTTGCTGATGGGAATATAAAACAGTGCAGCTGTATTAAAAACAGTTTGGCAGTTCCTCAAGAAATTAAACATTGGGTTACCATAGATCCAGCAGCTCCACTCCTAGGTATATACACAAGAGAACTGAAAACATATGTCCGCACAAAAACTTGTACACAAATGTTCATGGCAGTATTACTCACTATACCCCAAAGGGAGACTAATTCTCATGTCTATCAACTGATGACCGTATAAACAAAATACAGTACATTCATACAATGTAATATTCACCCTTATAAAAGAATGAAGTATTGATTTTTGCTACAACATGGATGAACTTAGGAAACATTCTTTAAGTAAAAGCCAGACACAAAAGTCTACGTGTTTTATGATTTCATTTATATGATTGTCCAGAATCCTGTAGGCAACATCATGAGACATCTAGTAAGTAAGTGGTCTCCAGGGGCCAGGAGAGTAAGGAAAGCGGAAGTGACGGCTAATAGGTACAGGGGTCCTTTTGGTGTTGATGACCTGTTCTGGAATGAGGTCGTGGTGATGATTGCAGAGCTTAGTGAATATACTAGAAACCCTCTCAACTGCACATTTATAAGGCTGAATTTTTACAATATGTGAATTACACCTCAGTTTTAAAATTTTTATTGGTTCTTCTTAGGTATATATGACAGTAGTATACCTCAGTTTTTAACATTGCTATATTTTTATCACTATATTATTCAAGTTGTTCTAGTAAAATATAATTTAAAAACTATTTTCATTAAGGCACATCTTTATATATGTTGTTATTTTGGAGAAATGAGTCACATCAGAAGCAATTTGTAGATGGTATAAAATTTGACCGATATACAGTTTTTACCAGTGCACATAGAGCAATTCTCTCTCCAGCTCATCCCGTCTGTTCTCCCACCCACTTGGTCTCCCACCTGCTCGTTTCCATTGATCCAACATTCCTTGCTCTGAAGCTGAGGGAAGAATCGCGGTGTCTTAATGCAAATGTCTCACGCCTGTTTTTGCTCTGCTTGCAGGTACTGCCCTTCCCCAGCCAGGTGGTGTACAACAGGGTGGGCAAATGTGGCAGCCGCACTGTGGTCTTGCTTCTGAGAATCTTGTCAGAGAAGCACGGATTCAATTTGGTCACATCAGACATTCACAACAAAACCAGGCTTACAAAAAATGAACAAGTAAGTTGACTTTTTCCCTTGTTGGATTGTATTTTGCTTCAATTCATTTGTGTAATTAGTGGGTATCTTACAGGATGTCCTTCAGATTCCTGCAAATGAATACCAGAGTTTCAAATTCTTGGTGTACTTTTGCCAGCGTGTAGAAGGAAATTTAAGACTTGTGTAGGAAATCTAAAAATCGGAAGTCTGCCTGAAAGGATACTTTTTTTAGGACTGAGGAAGGACAGTGTACACTGGCAATTGTCTATTTAGCTAAAATTATATAAATCTGAAACTTACATCACTGAGCTGTAAGTGATGTGCCACCTTCGCAGCTAAAATGAGAAATTTTTCTTTTAACATCTCTTCCTCTGCATTTTTCTTACCAGTATCCTAAATCTTTACAATTATAGTAAAGTAAAAAACTTTTTGGAGTGCTAGAATTCAGTTGGTTGATGAGCAGCATGAGTTTCCTGCTGTAGAAAACTCAGAGGATCTTAGCCTTCAAAAGCAGCATTTGGAGTATTCAGTGGTAGCAGATGAATTCTCCCACTTTGCAGGATCAGTTTTGCTTTAGTATGGCTGAGCCATGCAGGTGGACAAGTGTCAGGGTACGAGTGCTTTCCTCCCCCAGGAAGCTGTGAAGGCTGATTCTACTTTGTAGAGGTGGAGGCGACTGTCTCCGTGGAGGTGCTTTGCTAATGGAGAAAAACAGGGCAGTGTCCGCATGGTCATTTTACGGGGCCAAGTATGTCAACCTCATCTCAAAAAGTTGTCTCTGTCCCCTTAGAAACTTAGAGTGAGCATCTACACTTGACCGCCACCCAGCAAGAGGCACGTGAATGGGGGTGTATGCAAGGCATGTGGTCTGCTGTCAGGTTGGTCATGAAGTCTTCACCCATGTGCGATTCTTCAGACGATTCCTCTCTTGGAGGCATCCGAGCTTCCTACAGGGGGCGCTCCTTCCCAACTTACTAATACAGCTTTCTCTCATTGTTGGAGAAGTGGGACTTGTAAGACAGTCACAGAGCCCAACAGTGATTACTCTAAAGCTAGTAGTTCAGCATCTTCCACTGTCAGGGGCTGGGCATATAGTTCAGTTGGTAGAGCACTTGCTTAGCATGCACAAGGCCCTAGGTTCAATCCCCAGCACTACCACCACCAAAAAAAAAGAGTCATTATCAGTACCAAATAGGTAATAGTTATTTCCAATGAGCAAAAAGATATTTACCCCTTGTAAGTTCTATAGTTGATTCTCCATAGGAAAAAAAATAGCATTTAAGGATATCACATTTTATGTACAACCTTGTTTAACATGGATAGATTCTCTTTGATTTCTTTATTTGATTAAAGAGCCAAGATTCTCTTTGATTTCTTTATTTGATTAAAGAGCCAATATTGTTAGGCTGGTTAATGCCTTTTAACTACCTGAAAGAAACTATAAATAAATAGCCTATATTATTGCCATTTTATTATGATTATTAAATTTAGTTTTCCTTTGGGTCTAAGTCTTAAGGCCTCCCTATCCGAGTCTGCTTAAATAGTCCTATATGTGGCAAACTTATGTGGTTCTCAGATGCCTCATAAAATCCAGTGGCTGGAGTTTGGTTTCCACTGTTGAAGAGGGTGCAGATAACCCAGAGAGGATAATACAAAGGTAACTGAAGAATTAGCCGTTGGGATGTTCAGGAATGTCCTACAGGAGAGAACATAAAATATAATATGTAATGATGCCATAGGATTTTACACAGATAAACACTTCTTGATTTCCTATTTTAAGCCTGAAAAAGTAAAATACAATTGTAATCATAAATGTAATTATTAAGATGAAAAATTAACAATTTACTCCCAGTGTCTAGCTTGTTAGATCCTGAAAGGGTTAAGGACAGAGTCGTCCTTCTCTAAAATATAGGTTAGCTCTCATCTGTTTGGAATGGTTGGCTTGTCTGGAAGCCAGGGAACAGACTAGACAATCTTTTCAGTTTCTTTCCAGCCCTGTGTTTCTGTGATATATTTATACAACTTGTAGCTAATCTGAGTAGTATGTAGTTGAAACATTTTTGATTCCTGTGGTCAGGGTGGCCTAGAATTTATTTTGTTACTTAGTTATTGCAGATTCCTATTAAATTATAAGGCAAGTTTTTAAAAATCCAAAGGTAAAGATACCATAGGAAAAAAACCAAATATACCATTTTGATGTAAAAACAATCATAATGACAGTATGACAAGAAGCCCAAGCCTGAAGCACTTCAGTGGTGTTTAGAGAAACCTGTTCTCGGCTGTATATCCCTTTTACTAAAGTTTCAAAGTACATAAAACAAGCAGAGAAAGAAATATTATTTTAACTTAATATATTCAAGAAATAATTTGTGCAATGAATAGCTCCTCTTCTTGGTAATTTATTAAAGGAATAGAGGGAAGTGATTTAGGAGACTGTTAAGATTTTACAGTCTGTGGTTCTCACCCTTAAACAGTAGAAACTCTGAAAATTCGTTCCCATGGAAACACTGTTCTCTAAAAAATAATAATAACATTCTGCTTCAGGTACAGTAGGAATCACACAGGTTCTTGTGGGCTGGCCCATGACTGTATCCACCCTGTAGAACTTTGCTTTGGTGAGAAAACGTGTTCCAAATTGCAAACTACTCACTTAAAAATGAACGTTTCAATGGAGTCCATTTATAAGACTGGAATTATCTATACCTTTCTTTCAGACATGAAGGCACTTCTCTGGCCCAGAGTTAAAGTCACACATACATTTCCCTCTGGAGGGTAGCTGCATCACAGACAGACATGCCCCCCCCCCAACACACAAAATGTTAAAAATCTATTTAATGGAACAAAACACCGAAGGGATTATTAAGAGGGAAAGGGAGCATGAAGATACCAAATGTTAGGATACCTATAAAAATCCCATTACATCTGCTCTTCTAGAAATAGAAACACCTTTGAAGTTTGTATTTGGAATAACTCCTCCTCAACAGAAGAGCCTGGAACTCCTGCTGCCCAAATGTTGAACCTTCTCGCAGAGCATAATGCAGACCCGTGATGACGTCATGTCATTTGTGGCCTCAACTCAGATTTCAGTTTGTTGGGCTGACTTCGATGGTCTCTCACAAGCTGGGGATTGCATACAGTTCAATAGATAGGGAACATTTTTCCAAAAGACCTAGGGTGTGATTGCCAAAAATACTCATAACCATCTTTGCTAATGGTCTGACACTGTTTCAGAAATTTGCTCTAAGTAAAAGGAAAGTCAAAGGGCCATAATTGTATCACAGATGTGGGAATTCACCATTATTTCATTGTTGTTGGAGATGGGTAAAAGTTGTTGGCATACCTAAAAAATTGAGAAAGCAGATCATTAAACTATTTGTATTTCTATTGAAGTTCCTGAGGATTACAGACTGAAAACAATGCCCACTATGTGTTAGTTGTTTTACTTCATTACTCCCTTTAGCTCTTTTGGACCAAAAAATACCCCAGTGAGTATGTATGAGTTCGTATTTTATGGATGAGAAAACTAAGATGACTTGATTAAGTTATTTTCCAAAAAATAATGTAATGTAGCGACTGTTGTGGCAGCTAGACTTGAACCTGAGCACTCCTGAATCTCAAAGCCATTCTCAAAATGCAGTAGTTGACTGCATGGTAGAATCTCCATAGAGCCCTTTAAAACCCAGAATTGCAAAAAAATGGCCCTTCTCCTGGAGATTCTGGGGCAGAGTCCAGAAAACTCTTTCTCCCTCTCTCTCTCTTTGTAATGAAGTGCCACAAGAGATCGTATGATTCAGTCAGGGTTAAGAAGCCCTGTCAAAATCCTCATGTCAGCATTTCCTTCAGTGAGTTCCTGCAAATCTTAGTCCCCTAAAACAATGAAGAAAGAAAATGTCTTGGTTCAATAAATTTGGGAAATGATGCATTCCTTGTCTCCCTCTAGGTGATTCAGAATAATTATTCACATTCTAAAGACTCTGGGAATTAAAAACAAGAACAAAAAAACTAAAGAACTGTATAATTTGGTTTCACCTAGAATATCCCAGTCTTCTTGGGCCAGGGACTGAATATTGTGACTCTCCTTAAGAGCCCACAGAATTTGCATCCATGGTTTAGGACATGCTGGACTTGTCTACCTCCTTCCAGCAGTTACACCAGGAAAGGCTAGGATTTCACTATAAACTTCACATCTGCTCTGACTCTATTCAACAGCTGTTCAAATGATCTAAACCTTGAAAAATATTCAGGGATGGGAGAGGGAGCAATCCTATGTCCATGTGCTCTAGGTTGTGTTAGTTGCTTGGTCAAAAACAGAACAACCCAAAATTCCTTTATATGTTTAAAGTTCCCTCCCTGTCATCTCACCTACTACCATTTACAAGTCTGCATTATAACTATAAAGCAGTGAGTCTTAAAAAGAAAACAAAACAAAACAAACTTAGAAGCCACATTCAATTTGGAAAAGATCTAGATGAGAGAGGAATTCCTCTAGGGCTTCCCCAGGTCATGGGCCTCTCTTTAATGGAGAAGTGTCACTCCTTTACTTGTTCATTTTGTTTATTTGTTTTGGTACTGGGGATTGAACCCAGTGGCCCTTAACCACTGAGTCACATCCCCAACCCTTTTTATTATCTATTTTGAGACAGGTTCTCACAGTTTCTCAAGGCCTTAAGTTGCTGAGGCTGGCTTTAAACTTGTGAGCCTCCTGCCTCAGCCTCCTGAGCCTCTGGAATTACAGGTGTGTGCACCCACACCCAACACTCATTCATTCTTGAAGCATATTTCTCCATTGTATGTTCATTCCTCTTGGTGGATGTTTATTGAGGACCAGCTACTGATGCTGGAGTACCCAATGCCATATTGGAAGTAATATACCTGCCTGCTAATCCTTGAAGCCACATTATTAGGAAAGTATTATCACCCCGTTTTAGAGGGAGTAAGTATGTACAAGGAACTGATTAAAGTATAAAAATAAAGAGGAAAGTGGAAGAACCGAACTTGGAAGCAAAGCAGGGTCAGACCCTAGAGAACTTTAGATGCTATGTTTAAAAGTCGGAACATTTCTCAATAGAGTTGGACTTCACTACAGAGTGGTTCTTAACCACTATGGGCATCCACGTCTTCTGAGGAGCTTGTGCATATTTCTATGGATATTTCTCTGCATACTCCCAGTCTATGTCCGCATCCCACTACCGGATACAGAGGTTGACTTGTAAGGGCAGAACCCAGGTGTTTGAGTCTTTGGTGGGAAAAAACTCCTGAGGATCCTCATGCACCATCTGAAAAATCATGACATGAAAGCTTCCAGTTCTTAGAAAGTTTTCCTTTATTAAAGTGAGTCCTCCACTAAGCAAGGGAGATTTCTGTGTCACCTGAGAGTCTCTCAGACCTCTGAAGACACCTTGGCTCCCCAAAGTCGTTTAAAGTGCTGGTCTATTGGAAGCCAGAACATTTATCCCAGGAGCACAGAAGTCTTTCTTAGAATGACTCTCAAAGCTGCCTGTCTTCACAGGTCAGAGGTGACTGTACTGTGGAGAGTCGTTCCCCCTGGCTCTGCAAACAGGGTCTTGTTGTGTTGGAGTCCTATAGATAGACCTGAGTCCTCTAAGGGAAACGTTGTGGGAAGAAAAGATGGGGAAAGAAATAGAAAAAAATGCCTGAAAAAATAAAATGTTTCTCCTCTTCTGATTTTATCTCGAGACTGATTTTCTCTACAATTCAGATCCAGCCTCTTTGCCTTGCTCTTGTCATTGCGCCCCCTGGTGGACTCCTTCTTCATTGCAGGCATGTGTTGCATGGCCCTGAGAAAGGTAGGGAGACCTGGGAGGCCTTCCCTGTACCCCAGGAAGAGGGACAGGTAACCTGATCTGCCAGCCATCTTTCCAGCCTCTGAGAGGAAAGGGCCAATAGTTCTCTGAACTACTATCTTTTGCTTCGGTGTGTTAAAAAAAGCAAAACATATCTTTTTCTTTCATTCAAGATACTTTATGAAATCACAAGGCATCAGTTAGATGCTCATGAGTGACACAGAATTCACAACAACATGGGGGTTCAATAACCTCATTGCTGACAAGCATGTCCAAAGAGGTCAAGAGCCAAGTCTTGCACTGTGTTTCTAGAACTGTGGGTAAATAATCTCTGCTCTCCCATCCTAGCCAGAGAGGTTGAAAGCAAAAGATGAGTATCATTTGCATCATAAACCCAGTTTATAAGTGGTGAATTGGTTCATATCTTTTTCCTTTTTAACTTCAATTACATCTCAACCTCAGGTACACCCTGATTTAACTTCTTCCTTTAGATGCATTCCATGGCCTAGTTAACTTTTCTTAAAGTATTTAACTCATTCCTGTTCTTACTATGATATACTCTGTTTTCCCACCCAAGAACTTTTAGAAAATATTCTGTCTGATACACTTTTATTTCTTAAAGTGTTCCCACTAGTTATAGCTTTCAGTTTTTCAGTGAGACTCATGAACGTTGGAAAATTTACATCCTATAAACCCCCTTTATTCTCCAGCGGTGTCATGCTCACCCAGCCCTCACTTCCTTTCAAAAGTTCTACAGATCAAATAATAGTAGAGTGGTGGGTAGATTGGAGTGCAGGGATAAGAGCAGGGGTTTGGGATTTAACAGGGTTGAATTTGAATCCTAGCCTCACCTTTTTGTGGGGGTGAGACCTTGAGTAATCCATGCCTCAGTTTCTTAACCTGAAAAGTGTGCATAATAATAGCTAATACATTGAGTCTTTGAAAGGATTCAATGACAGTATGTTTATAAGGAGCATCTTGGTACAGTGTGTAGCCTCCATAAAGCTCTGAGAAAGTGGGGTTTGCTTGGTGTTGTTCTATTTGGGTATTGCAAGGGTCACCTGAGCTCCCCTGGACACCAGAGTAATTAACACACACATCTGTCCCAGAAAGGGATGAATTCATTGCCTGACAGAAAATTCTAACTCTTGAGTACTAGAGGTATTTCTAAAGGGGGTATCTTTGTTCTCTAAACATTCATGGGATACATGTTCTGTGCAGGTACCTGAGCCAGGCTTTCTTGGGATAAGTAAACCTGGCCCCAGACTTCAGGGAGCTTACTCTGTAGCTTACAGCTAGCTCACAAACCCAGTTACAGGCAAACAGAAAATGCATGTCCTGAAATGTTCTCAGATCCGGTGAGCAGGGAGGACAAAGAAGACTGTTTCCTTTCTAGCCAGGTACATTCAAAACCAAACCCCTTTCTCCCAACTTCTGTAGCTGAATTGGGAATGCTCCAGTATTCCCCATCTGCACGACTAGACACCACCCATGCTCATTATCCTAGGGGAGATGTGGGAAGGAAGCCCTTGGACCACCCCCTTTCCTTGCCCTCTATCATGAGGCTGAGTCATCTACCTCCATAGCCCTCCCTCACCCTCTGCATCTTCCTTCACACTGACGGAGCTCAGTGGTTCTCACACCTCCACACCTCAGCATCTTGCCAAGCACTTGTTAGAAGGCAGATTTTTGAGGCAGTGGTGGTGGCATCTTCTGATTCAGTAGGTGAGGGTGAGCATGAAGATTTGCATCTCTACCAAGTTCCTGGGGTTGCTGGGGCACTCTTCCCAGCTGAGCTTCCAGTCTAACCTTTCGGTGCTAGGGATGGAAACCAGGGCCTCTTGCATGCTAGACAAACCCTCTACCACTGAGTTGCCCTCAGCCCCTGTCTCTAATCATTATCCTTCTTCACATTCTCTACTCTGCTCTCAGATCTGGAAAAAAATACAAAGTAAATCTTTTCCGATTATCTTTGCTCACAGGACAAATGTCAAATCTCTCACGTGACAAGCAGCACCCCCAATTATCCAGCTCCTACCTAATTCCCTTGTCTTACCTGCTGCCTTGCTGATCCCATACCTGACCTGCAGCTTCTTAATATTCATGACATTTTAGGTGTTGTCTTTGCATCTGCTGCTAACTAACTGTCCACAAGGCCTTGAATCCCTTTCTTTTCTGGCTAATTCCTATGAGTCCACTCAGGACACCTCCCAGGAAATCATCTCCTGTCCATCTGCAGGTAGGACACCTACCTGAGGATGGATACCTCACCTGGGTGCCTTCTACCCCATGCTTTTGACACATGGCAGTGGTTGTACACTGGTCTACCTCATCCACAAGATTATTCCTGAGAACAGGACCTAATCTTTTATCTCCATAGCTACAACCCCAAGCAGTACATTGCCTGACAGTTGGAGATCAGTGGATATAGAATGAAAGGAGGAGTCCAGGAGGGTTACTTGGAGGAGGGAAGCATTCTAGTCAGACATAAAGAGAGGTTAGGATTTGAATGTGCAGAGAAAAGTAGAAGAACATTCTAGAAGAGGAAGCTTGAGCCTGGGTTAGGACTTGGTCAGGCTGTGGTGTGAGGAAAGAACAGGAGGGAGTTAACTGGGCTGGCTACGGCATGTCTGACCTTGAGAGCCAGTCAGGGGAGAGTGCATAGAATTAACGTGACTCAGCAAGGGATTGGATGTAGTAGTCCAGGAAAGACCCAAATCAAAGGTGGGACGTGGAGGGCACCATTAACCAGAACCAGAGTGTCCAGATGGACTGGTGAATGATGAATGGTGAAGATGGGCGAGAATCAAGACTGTGGTTCTGGCCATGGTGGATTTGAGAGCACCCTTTGGACCCTCTTCCTTGTATGCCTTCCCACTCACCTTATTCACATCTTTCTCTTTAGTACTTCATAAGTGCTCAGTAAGGGATGGATGAATATATGCAGTAGAATTCAAATGAAGTCCAGGAGGGGTCCTGCATGAGCTGGGAATAGGAGCGGTGGTCTTCAGTGATTTTAGGTACTATCCTCGCTGTCTTGATACTGCCCATTTAAATAAGATCAAGTGAGAGGAAAGGTAGAGCGCTGACGTCTGTAGGAGGACCAGGTGAGGCCCTAGGTGGTGGGCAGCAAGAGGTTGGACCCGTTGCTTGTTACTAGAAGTGGATCAAACCCTAGAATTTGTGAAGGTTGAATGACACCTTGAACAGGATGCCTGAAACCTGTGCTTCGGATACATCATAAGTGATTTTACTGTTTGGTATGCAGCAACAAACTGAGAGAGAAATGTCCTCTGTTCTCACTGTTCTTAAGCAATAAACTTGAGCATTAGTACCTTTATCATGTGTTTAAAGATACACCTGGAAAGAATTCTGCGTTGTTGCTGCTAATCCATTTTTCCTTGTGAAATAGACAGCTTTATGACCATTATGACTCTATTCTCAAAAGTCTAACCATTGCCGTTGTTCCATTAAATTTAACACATTGACGTGTGTTTAGAGAATGTAATATAATGTTGAATACATGGGGGGAAATGCCGTTCCTTCTGACCTGTTCTTCCACTTTTCTTATGCAATATGAGGGGGGCTTTCTTATATGACTTTGACATGTGCAGAGAAATATATGAATAAAAATGAGCTAGAGATGAAAGCATGAATCATCTTCATATTAAACATACAGGAAAGTTATTTTTCTAAGCAGTCATCCTCAGAGATAAACTACCTGCAATTATGCTTTCAAATCAGTAATTCTATTGGTCCGTCCATCAAAATGCAAAATTAACAATGTGCCCATCCAGGAATATTACTACCAGAGACAAGCACACACAGGGGTTATGTAGAGGATACGCAGGAGATAAAGAGGCCGGATTCAATTTCCTTTTATGCTCAAGCCCAGGAAAGGGCAAATCATTATTCACCCATGCCTGCCCTGACTAACAGAAACCCAGGGCTTAGGAACTGGAAGTCGTTTTCTTTTACAGTTCAATTTCATTTCTTTAAATAATCATTGTGAGCATGAATAACTAATTAGAGGGCTTAGCGCTGAGTTCCTGGGGTAGCAATCTATAAAACATGTACTAGTTGGAGTTAATTCATTGAACAAATATTTATCAAGCATGTACATGTGTCACCCCTGTGTGAGGCAGGCAGGAACAAGATAGTCCAGGGTTTTTGTCACGTTTGAGACAAACCTGGAGGTCCAGACTCTTGTTTTATTGTCTTTGCTACTGTGCTTAACATGTGAATGACCGCTTTTGTTTCCAGTTTTCAACTTGAACTAGTTCATAAAATATGAAATACTGCACGTCTGATGTTCATCCGAAGTAGCAGTCTTTTTGTGCTTTTTAGGAATTTCCCATGTCCATTTTGATGGGGCCAATTAGAAAATCTGGGGAAAGTGGAATTCAGGAAGTCATGGAGTCCTAAGAATGCTTGGAATTTCCAACAGATTTCACTAAACATTTTCTGTATCATGACATGTTCCAGAAGACCATAAAAGTTAGTTTATACGAATATAAACTGCTTTTTGCCTTGCTGATAACTGCAAATAAATAATTCAGATGACCACCCACCAATAGCCAAGACATTTGGGGGTTCTTGTGTTTCCTTATATTTTATTTTCCTTATACATTATAATCAAAGAGAAAAAATAATAAGTGGGTGCCTCTTTTCATTCCCACTTTCAAATTTTACAGTATGAATTTCAAATATTTCAGTAATTCTCCATAATATCATTAGAAATATAAGATAATGATTAGCCTCTTTTCTTGGTGTGACTTTAAAGGTAGGGATTAAAGGCGTTCTTTGACTTGTACTTCAATGTCGCAACATGTTCGTTTCTCCCTTTGAAATTACTTAATCTGTCACATTGCTTTCATGGTAGCAATCAACTAAATTAAGGCCGGGACCATGAACTTGGAGAGAACTATTTTATTCACTAAGGAGCCTCATGCAAAAGTTCATGAATGTTGCATAAAGCCCAGCTGCTTGGCCCTGGTCCAAAAGAAATAAGTGGGAATAAAAGGAGTTGGATAGATAACCTTTAGCTTAATATGGCTCAGTAAATCGGATCCTACGTATGCTAATTTTGTACTTTTTTTAATAGATGGAACTGATTAAAAATATAAGTACTGCCGAACAGCCCTATTTATTCACCCGACACGTTCATTTCCTCAACTTCTCAAGGTAAGGCACTTTCCCTTTAATGGTTCTCTCATTTCTTTTTTAATCCTCAGGCTCCTTCTCACGAACAGTTACTTAAGACATCTACCTCTATTTGCAAGGTAGTACAATTGCCCTTGAAAAGACATTTGCAATCCTTTAATTTTTGCCACCAAGGAGTCACAATTTGAAATATTTGGACAAAAACTTCATTTTGTTCCTAGAATACCATCTAAAATATTTTTTTTTAACTTTGAATTGTTTTATCAATGAGAAGACATTTGACCTGACAGTTCTTTAAAAAAAAAAAGCAAAAAAAATCAGGTTTTATATTAAAACCAAGAAGAAGGCAAGAAATGGGTTTTGTAACACAAATATTTTATTGCACATTTTTGTGCAGTTGGAACCCGCAGGGCTGAGGGAGCAGTGCAGCAGCGGCATACTTTGGACTTTGCAGGCTCTGGAGTGCTCATGCCAGCCTTGCAGCCTAGATTTTTGGTTTTCCGTTTGATTATTCTGGGCCCTGTGTGCTTGACTTTGGTCGGGCATTTTAGAATTCTGTTTTCCCTTCAGTGACGGTGCCCTCCTGATGGTAGTACAGATAGGTCACCACATTCAGGCTTTGGACCGTGTCTTGGTAGAGTGCTGACTTCACGTCTGTGCATTCTCCTCCCTAGTGGTCTACTGATTTACTGCTTATGAACACGTGGCCCTTAGATTCCTGCTTTCTGTGCTGGCCCTGGCCTGTGCTCACAGTTGGCTCTCAGATTTCTGGATTCAGGGACAGATCTGCTGGCCAGCCCAGGACCCCTGACCTTGCTGGGTAACCTCTGATGGCACATCTCTCATTTTAACATGGGTAACCGTATTCCCAGGGGCACAGAGAGTCCTGGTGCATGCTGCTCTGGCCCAGTAGATGGTACCTGCTAGTTGGTTTTCACTTAAGGACTTCTGTGAGTCCAGCACCTCAGGAGGCTGGCTGTCAGGGAGCCAGGGCTTTGCCCTGAGCATTCCAGATGCTTTTCAACCCACAGGGCTTCGAGTAGGTTTTAGCCTTCAAAGGACTTCCTGCTGCGCTGCAGGCCCTGTGCCAATTAAGTGTAAAGAGAATGAGATTCAACGCTCGCTATTAAGCAGAAAGCAGAGAGCAGAGGAGTTGCTGCCTTATCTTTAAAGAAAATGAGCTTCCCAGAACTAAGGTTTCCTGGGCCTACCTGATTACCTGAGTTCCCTGACATGGTGCATAGGACACTGAAGATTATCCATAGTGACCCTATGGCTGGGCAACCTGGAGTGTGTTTTTCAATCACACGTATAAAGTGGCTTGTTACTGGGTTCACCATTATATGCACTCTGCCTCTTCCTTCCAGAAGGCCAAGAACATGTTATTAGGCACAATGAGATAACAAGGACTCGTTAGCCCTTTCAGGCTTTGCGTTTTATGACTTGTAAGGAGAAGATGTGCTTCTCTACTTCTTACTATTCTAGTGAGCTTCTTTCTGTATCACCTCTGACACCTTCGAACTTCATGCATTAACTTTCTTTTCTTTGAGGTCAAATCTTTACAACCAAACAAATTGCAGTAAAACATATTTTAATAATTTTCTCACCACAGTGTAGAACTCTAATGAGAAGCCAAAGCCGATATCTTAATTGGATCAGCAGAGCACAGCCTGGTGGCCGTATTTTATCATGGCCTCTACCATCACATTTACCTGTAAGAGTATAATCTTGATTGCTTTAATTCTGAAAGAAAATCAAAGCTTTGACAAATGGCTTTTATAAGACCACATCTGCAGAAAATAGTGTAGACCTTGCTGTCAGGATCTCTGGGTGTCAGAGCCTGCCTGCTCACTGCCCTTGATTTAAGCAAGTCATTCAATCTCTTGGTGGGGAGATGGGAAGATCCATTTTTCCATCTTTCAAACAGG
Organism: Glaucomys volans; assembly: GCA_020662805.1. Lineage (NCBI taxonomy): Eukaryota > Metazoa > Chordata > Mammalia > Rodentia > Sciuridae > Glaucomys > Glaucomys volans. Next base: position 1,816,582 of record JAJEJO010000241.1, read on the forward strand.
GGCAATTCCTGCCCACCCTGTCCTATAGGGATGCCCTGAGCATCTGAAGGAAAGCCCTCGAAGAGGAGGATATTATATAAATTCAAAGTGGCACTTAAGAAGGCATTGCTGTGGAAGTCTCTGACTGAGCCCCAATTCTGCTGCAGATTGGTGGGCCCACAGTGCATCCAGGACAGGAGCAGCCACAAGGACAGGCAGGCTCTGTGTCCTCCTCCTCCTCCATTTTGCTCAATTCAAAGCACACTGATGGAGGGCCCTCCGTCTGTCCTCCATGCTACACTAGAAGTGGGGCACTAAAGGTTTCCTTTGCCTTTGGGAATCCTTGTGTTCTTCTTCTACTGAGGAAGAAATGTGGAAAAGCGTGATGGACGTAGGTGCTATAGTGGCTCCCCTAAGGCAGGTGGGTTGCAGCAGGCTCTGTCCCTGGAAGAGGACCCGGGAAAGGAGCTTCCCCTGGGGAGTGCAGATGAGTCAGCTCTGGACGAATAAAGGGGAATGGTGTCCTCAGTACAGGGATCAGCATGAGGGAAAGCTGGACACAGGGAGGAGCTGAAGGGAGTGGAAGTGCAGCTGGGAGGGGGACACAACTGAAGTGGAATGGCAGCCACGTCTGAAGCGGGACAGGGCAGGGGCTGGCCTGATGCTGCCTCTGTGGGACCCACCTCCCCTTCCCTTCTTTGCACCCCACAGCTCTGGGCCAGGGGCCTTAGCTCAAGACTTCCCTGAAAATGGGTGGAATGATGAGGGGAACTTGAATACAGGACAAGATGATCACTCATGGAACCCGAGAGCTAAAAAGCCAACTGTTTTCAAGGGAATGACTTTATTGAAGGAAAGTTTCTTAGGTATAAATGGCAAACTGTGGCCATACAAAGAGCCCCAAAATATATAGTTGATGGAAAAATAAAACCGACCAAGTTGGGTTGGTTGTTTAATATACTTAAAAAAAAAATGAGTTAAAGAGGCCTTTAACGTACTTTAAAACATGAGTTCTGAGGCCTAGAAATAATAAAGCTGCTCCTCAGAAGCCTGCTTACGAATGCTGTGGACTGCTGGCTTCAGGAAATGAGGATGCTGTGAGAAGAGGCGAGACTGCAGCCTCGAGTTCTGTGTAGGAAACTCCCACCTTCTGTGCATGGCTGACATGCAGCAGGCTGCCTGCTATGGAGCAAGAGCAGGTAGCCTCCCTCCCCAAACCTGCTTTCACACATACCCGTTCTGAACTTCCAAAGGATATGGCACTATTCCAAAACTGTTTGCCCCCTATTTCTTTTTCTCCATCAGGTATGACATCCCTACTTGAAACATTGACACTCAGGGTGATGTAAAATGCCATCCCATGAGCTCTTGGTGACTCAATAGCTGATTTATTTCATTCACTCATCCAGGCTCCTTGCTCTCTTCCTTCCTTTTCCTCTCTGTTAGAAGAAACTGTTCATCATATGCAGTTTTATTAATCCATGGGAAGCAATCATATTGGATCAATCAGGTGTTTTCATAGTTGCCCCCAAGAAGGACTCCTGCCAAAGGGCACAGCGAGGCCAGCTCACCAGAGGTCTCGGGTTTGGATTCATGGGGTTTCCACTCAGCTGTTCTTTCACATGGTTTTTGATCTCTCTGAAAATTTGGGCCAGACAAATGTTTGTCCTCTGGGCAACCAGGAGAATTGAGTCCAAACCACCTTTGCCTGGAAGATGCTAGAAGATGTTGGGATGGTTGACAACACACACTGTGTGTTGTGGTTTCATGTGTCTTTTTCTGGTTGTTGAAGTAGCTTCAGGATACAGATTTTGGAAAACTTCAACTTTCCATCAGCAGCAGTATCCTTGTGTGTATGGCTTAAGTCCACATTCTGGAAAGACTCATGTCTAACACAATACAGCTTGTCTCTCCCAATTAGTTATTTGTTTCCTAAACTTTATTGGAGAGATGGGCTCTCAGGTAATTCTTTTTCCAATTCAGAATCCCCTCTTACCCCTCAATTGGGTTCTTTCAGAGAAAACCTCATGAAAGTCTCACCTCAGAGCCTGATGCTATCAAAGTAATCCAAGTGAATTTAAGAGCCACCAGTATGGAAACACCATGACCCTTAACTTTTTTCTGTCCCATTCTTCCTTTCTCACCTATGACCTCATTCCCTTCCTTTGCTTCCATTCCTATTCCAGCCCCAATGCAGGTGCTAACGTATAAAAACGAAACATTTTAAAATCAGTCAATCATCAGGAAGCAGGTGGGATGTGAGTGGCAAGAGGAGACCTTCCCACACTTTGTCCCCTCCCTTCACGTGAGGTCTTGATTACATCTGTGCAGTCACAAAGCCTGCCTTCTCAGGGTGTTATTGAACAAAGCAAATGAGATCTTACATTTCCATAATTCAGTTTGGTTTCCACATCTTATGCCTAAATGTTGAGTATGTTTTTTGTTCTTGTGAGCAATATGGTCTCTTTTGATTTGGGGCCCTTCAAATCTTTTGTAGTAATAGTGACAGAAGCCTCAAACTTTGAAAAAAATGAAAACCCAACTGAAAATGGCTATTCACGGTTATTTTATGCTGTCTTCACCCATGGAGACAGAGCCCAGGAGTTCAGTCTCAAGATGAGAGTGTTTTCTCAGTTCACCCTATTTAAATAGCTGGACTCACCTTCCTCGGCTCTGCTTCTCATTCTACAGTGAGCAGAGAGATCTCTGCAGCCACATGAGCCCAGCAGCACTAGAGGCCCATCCAGGACAAGAATCACATTGATGTTCCCTGGGCTTAGCTTATTTCCTTTACTTTTTCTGTTTATTGTCAGCTGATTATTTCTTGCCTTGTCACCTCATCTTCCTCCTTGAGTAGGAACCCTAACTCCAGCAGAGCCTTCCTCCAGTAGGAACCCCCCTCCACCTCTTCACCCCATTTGCCTCAGCTTTTCACAGAAAATGCTTCCCCCTCCTCCCCTTAGGATGCTCCAGAGGCCAGAGTGCACTTCTGTCTCCTCTGCTCTTGTCTGGGGATGGGAGGTCCTATCCTGAGTCCTCGGTACTCAGAGTCAGGGGATGGGGGCTGGCCTCCCACCCATGCCCAACCCCCAGCTGGTGTTCAGTAACTGTCAAGCAAGGTTCTAGTTACTGTGACTGGTGTTTTAGTCAGCTTTTTCATTGCTGCGACTAAAAGACCTGACTAGAACACCTATAGATGAAGAAGAGTTTATCTGAGGGCTCATGGTTTCAGAGGTCTCAGTCCATAGATGGACAGCTTCATTCCTTGATGATGGAAGTGAGGCAGAACATCATGGCGGAAGAGTGTGGCAAAGGAAAGCAGCTCACATGATGATCAGAAAGCAGAGAGAGACTCCACTCACCAGAAACCAAATGTATACCCCAGAGGCACTCCCCCAATGACCTGCCTCCTTCAGCCACACCCTACCTGCCTTCAGTTACCACTCAGTTAATCCCATCACCGATTGTGTTAAGGCTCTCACAACCCAATCATTTCTCCTCTGAACCTTCTTGCATTGCCTCACAATGCAATTGCATTGCATTGTGGAGGACACCTCACATTCAAACC
>JAJEJO010000242.1:0-25805 GCA_020662805.1 Glaucomys volans
TTTGATTTGCAAGTTCTTTTTGAGAAATTTTGCATGTATGTTCATTAAGGACTTTGATCCATAGTTTTCACTTTTTGTGGTATACTTATCAGGTTTTGGTAGTAAGGTAACACTGGCTTTATAGAATGAGTTTGTAATGGTTCCTTTCCTTTTCTATTTTGTATAATAGTGTGAGGAGCATTAATATTGAGTATTTTTTTGAAGTCTGGTAAAATTTAGCAGTGAATCCATCTAGTCCTGGGTTGGTTGGTTTGTTTATTTTAGACTTTTTATTACTCCTTCAATTTTATTGCTTATTACTGATGGATTTAGGTGTTTCTTATTCTTGTGGTTCAATTTTGGTAGATCATATGTGTCCGAAATTTATTCATTTCTTCTAGAGTTTTCTTTCTTTTCTTTTCTTTTTTTTTTTTTGTACCAGCTATTTATCACAGTGTTGTTTTACCATCAAACTACATCTCCAGTCCTTTTTATATTAAAAAAGCAATTTTTTTCTGAGACTGGGTCTCACTAAGTTGCTTAGGGCCTCACTAAATTATTGAGTCTGGACTTGTATGTGCAATCCTCCTATATCAGCTTCCTGAGTTGGGATGCAGGTGTGCACCACCATGCCCAGTCAGATTTTTCTGTTTATTAGGCATATAGTTTTCAATATATTTCCTAAAAATGCTGTAAATTTCAGTGGTATCTGTTGTAATATCTCCCTTTTCCTCTCTAATTATATTAACATGGGTCTTTTCTTTCTTTTGATTAGTTTGGCTAAGGATTTGTCAGTATGCTTATCTTTTCAAAGAGATCCAATTCTTTGTTTCATCGATCCTTTGTATTGCTCTTTTAGGCTCTATGTTTTTCTGCTCTTATCTTTATTATTTCTTTCCTTATTTGGGTTTAGTTTGTACTATTTTTAAAGACCTTGAGATGCATAATTTATTTATTTGAGTTCTCTCTCTGTCTTTGAAATGTAGGCATTCATAGTCAAAAACTTTTCTCTTAGTACTATTTTCTCTTTATCACATAGATTCTGATATATTGTGTTTTCATTTTCATCTGAGTCTAGGAATTTTTAACTTCTCCTATGATTTCTTCAATGACCCACTGTTTATTCAAAATTGTATTATTCAATTTTCATGTATTTGTATACTTTCTATAGTATCTCTTGCTGTTGATTTCTCTTTATACTATTATAGTCTCATAAGATATGTTAAGACTTGCTTTATGTTTTAATGTATGATCTATTTTGGAAAAAGTTCTGTGTGCTGATAAAAAGAACATGTGTCCTGTGGCTGTTAGATGGAATATTCTGAAGATATCTGCTGAATCCATTTGCTCTATAGTGTAATTTAACTCAGATATTTCTTTGTTGATTTTTTGTTTGGATGACCAATTGGTAAGACGGGGACATTGAGGTCACCTATTATTATTGTATTGAGGTCCCTTTATGTCTAGTGTTGCTTGTTTTTTGTTTTTTGTTTTTTTTTTGAACCGAGGATTGAGTTCAGGGACACTTGGCCACTGAGCCACATCCTCAGCCCTATTTCGTATTTTATTTAGAGACAGGGTCTCACTGGGTTGCATAGAGCCTCGCTAAGTTGCTGAGGCTGGCTTTGAACTCACGATCCTCCTGCCTCAGCCTCCCAAGTCGCTGGGATTACAGGCGTGCATCACCACGCCTGGCTAGTGTTGCTTGTTTTATAAAATTGGGTGCTCTAATATCTTGTGCATATATTTTAATGACTATTTTATCTTCTTGATGAATTATTTCCTTTATTGATATGTAGTGACTTTCTTTATATCTTGTAATTGATTTTGGCTTAAAGTCTGTTTCATCAGATACAAGTATAGCCATTCCTGCTTGTTTTTGGATGCCATGTACTTGAAATATCGTTGCCCATTTTTTCCACTTTTAGTATATATATTACTTTTCTGTAGGTAGTATATTGGACCTTATTCATTAATCTAATCATACCATCTGCATCTTTTAATAGAATATTAAATCTATTTATATTCAGGGTTATTATTGAAAGATATTTACTTGTTCCTGTCATTGTTTTCTTCTGGTTGTTTTGAATATTCTATGTTTATTCTTCCTTTTTTATTCATCTTAGAGGCTTAATGATTTTCTGTCTTACTAATGTTTGATTCTTTTCTAATTCTCATTTGCTTACCTAGTCCACTGGTGAGATTTATTCTCGCCTATGCTCTCATGATTGCATTTATCTTGTTTTCCTTTTTGGTTATAGACTTCCCTTAAATTCTTCTGTAAAGCTGCATTAGTGGGCATAGATTCCATTAATTTATGCTTATCAGGGAAGGTCTTGATTTCTCCTTAATTCTGAAGAACAAACTTCACTGCATATAGTAATATAGGTTGGCAGATATATTTCTTTCAGGGCTGGAAATACATCATTCCCTGCTCTCTTGGCCTTTACATTTTTTGCTGAGGAATCTGTTATTCTAATGGGTTTGCCTTTAAATGTGATGTAGTACTTCTCTCTTACACCTTTTAATGTTCTTTTCTTGTTCTGTACTTTTGACATTTTGCTATATGTTATGGAAAGGTTCTTTTCTGGTCATGTGTATTTTGTGTTCATGTATGTTCATGTTTTCCCCAATATTTGGGAAATTTTATTACTTTACTGTATAGGTTTTCTGTGCCTTTGGCATATAGTTTTCCTTTGTGTATCCTGATTATGTATATGTTTGGTCTTTCAATGGTGTTACAGAGGGTTTTTTTTTTTAATGTTCTGTTCATTTTTTTTCTTTATTATTGTCTGAATATAATAATCCTTTCACCTTGTCTTCCAGCTCTTATATTATTTCTTTCACTTGATCTAGTCTATTGGTGAGGTTTTCAACTGTTTATTTTTTTTTTTTTATTTTTTTTTTTTTTGGTAGACATCTTAACAATGGTCTTAGTCAAAAGTTGTACTTGGCCAGAATGGTCATCACCCCCCCTTTTCTTATGGCAAGCAGTAAAGGAGTTCCTAATCAAAAGGGGGGAATGAAGCCAGAATTGGGGACAGGGAGTTAGTGTAGAATAGGAGATCTGGTCAAATTGAGGAATGGAGGTCATCAGAGTCTGTGAAGTTGGAGAACAGCACCTGGGAGATTGGAATGTCAGTGTCTCCAGAGCCTGTTTGATCCCCAAGGGCCATGCCCACTAAATTGCCTACAGACAAGAACAGATACACAATTTCCGGGGCTGGTGGACACACACAAGTTCACCAACCAATCAATCAACTGCTTCTCCTTCAAGACTGAAGATGGACCTTAGCCCATGCGCCCAAAGGGATCTTCTTATAAAAACAAAACGGTAGAATATAAGATGAAGCTGCAATTATTTACCACCCACACCATTTTGCTGCAGCTATTCTTCCCCCCTCCCAGCTTGTCCGCCTGCGAATATCCTCAGCAGCCATTGGTTGTCTGCCTGCAAACATCCTTGGCAGCCATTGGCTGGAACGTCATCAGCCCGGGAAAATGAAACCATTCAAAAGAGGCTTCCACACCATCTTCTTCCCTTCTTCTTTTCCTCCCACCCTGGGAACAGATACTCCATCCCTTCTAATAAAATCTCTGGCGTGAGCGTCTGCGTTAAAAAAAAAAAAAAAACGGTATGCTTGATGGGACACACTAATGAATGTCTTCACCAAAAAAGGATTTTCACATCCAACCTCAAAGTCTGATGAAGTTCAGACTTCATGATGTTCCAAATAACAAACAGGAAGAAGAAAGCATGAAAATAATATCTATGACAGAAATATCAGGGGCAAAAACCAACGATGCTTTCTCCATTGCATTGGTATAATAAATGAAGCTTAATAATTAATTTAACTAGGAAAGCAGCTTACCTAAGTTGAAAGTGAAATCTAGCGAGTCATCCTAACTTCAAAAGCTCCAAACTTTTCAAGCACATTAGCCAAAGAACAAGGAAAGTATAAAGAAAATGGTTCCTTCTGAAGAGATACTCCTATGTCCTTGCATAGGACACATATTGAGCATCATTAGATGACTATCTGCAATATTGCAATGACTTGGTCACAGAGGGAGGAGGACAGTCCCAGCATCTGCAGAGTTAGAGTGGTCCATTCCAGTGCCCCAATTCACTGCTGAGAAGTCCAGGCAAATTAGCCTCTCAGGACAACAGGGCAGATTGTAAAGGCACAAGCATTCAAGTCAGACATGTGGGCCCAAGGCCTCCCTCACCAGAGGAAGTCCTGCTGCTCTCCTCAGCCAATTCCTCCATTGGCCCAGGCACTAGGCCATTGGTAGGCCTCTAGCTTCAAGGCTAGACACCCCTGTGAGTACTTCTAGAGCAACCTGTGTTTTCCTCCCATAGAACATGTCCCTTCACATTAGAACTCCTTCCATTTGGTCTACAAATATGAAAGGAGCACCTGCCACAGCCAGATACTGTTCTGGGAGCTGGGATCCAGCAGTGAACAAGATAGGCAAGGGCCTTGGCATCCTGGAGTTGTATGGTAGAGGAGCAAGGCAGACAGTAAATGGGTACTTACTTTCTTTTAAAAAAAAAAATTAATTTTTTTTTTAGATTTTTAAATTATTTGTTCTTTCTAGATATGCATAACAGTAGGTGTATTTTGGCATATTGTACATACATGGAGTATAACTTACTGTAATTAGAATCCAGTGGTTGTTCATGATATGGAGTTTCACTGCTTGTATATTCATACATGAACATAGGAAAGATATGTCCAATAACCAAATAACCCAATCAATAAATGGGCAAAGGAACTGAACAGGCACTTCACAGAAGAAGAAATACAAATGGTCAAAATTTTATTTTTCAACATCTCTAGTAATTAGAGAAATGCAAATTAAAACTACACTGAGATTCCACTTCACTCCAGTCAGAATAACAATTATCAAGAATATAAGTAACAATAAATGTTGGTGAGGATATGAGGAAAGGGTTCACTCATACATTGTAAGTGGGGTGCTTTCTAATAGGGATAAATGGTACAAAGAAAACAAAATAGAGTGGTGCACTACTATGAAAACAGATGAGATTTTTTCCCCTGTTCCTGAGTGTACGTCCATGGTGGGGTAAAGGGAATGCTTGTTTAGCGCATCAAGAAACTTGAATCCATCATTAACCAAACCAATAGTTCTCAGCCTCAGCTAGTCATCTAGGGAGATTAAAAAAATTCTGATGCCCAGACTGCAATCCTGACCAATTAATGATGAGGGCCCCAGAATCAGTAGTTCCCTAGAGATCCCAAGTTGTGTGAAATAAACAGTTGTGTGACTCTGAGCAACTTTGACTCTCCTGGTTTCCTTAAGAGTCAAATGGAAGTTGGGCAGGGCTTCTTCAACTTTTTGTGAGCATGTGGGTCAGCTGAGGCTCTTGTTTAAATGCAAGTTCTGATTCACAGGTCTGTGTGGGGCCTGAGAGTCTGTCCCTAAAATGTCCCAGGTGATGCCAATTCCATGATTCATGGCCACACCTTGAGTATGAGGAACCGGATGATCAACTTTCCAGCTGGTTTTTGGTAGTCATTTCCCCTCTGCATACCACATCCTCCTCCTAGCACTCACCTGAGTGTTTAATCACACTTATTGAGCTCTTCATTTCCAAAATTTGTTTGGTCCTTTTTCACAATCTCTCTGTCTCTCTCTCCTTATGGACTAGCTTATTGGAATCCTGCATTGTTCTTATTTCATCTTAATTCATTCACCTACTTATTTGTGCTCTCTTTTTGAATTTACTGAATTTAAAAAAAATCATTCTTTTGAATTTTCTACCCAGGACTTCATCCACATCAATATCTTTGGAATCAGTTACTGGAGAGTTATGAACTTAAGGATGTGTCAAGTTGCCTTGTTTGTTCTATGTTGAGATTTGCACATCTCTTAAGATGTATATCCCTTCCACTTAGGGATGTATATCCCTTCCACTTATCCCCCCCCCTTCCTGTGAGGGCCTTCTTAGTAACAGCCTTCTTTTAATGATGTATCCTGAGATATCAGTTTGTTGTGTAGTATTGAGTTTAATTCCAGCTGGACTACATAGTGTAGTTTCCCTGTGGCTTCTTTGGCTGTGAGTAGTGGGTTTTGACATAATACATGTTAGAGCCTAAGGGATCAGTTTTCTCTGTAGCTCTCACAAAATTAAGGTCCTCTGGTGATTCAGGCAGCTGTGGTGTAGACAGGAGAATATATGGAGTGCATCCTCTGTGGCTACTCCTCCAGTCTTGTCAGCAACATACGGTCTGATAGTGTGTGAGAATGACCTTTGTGGAGTCCCTCGTAGATGTGGTGCCCACAACCATTGAATTATTTTTCTCTGTTGTTATTTGGGGGTGAATGTCCAGGAATAATATCCCAGACCCGCCTCCAGCTGTGCCACTTGGGACTGGGTCAATGGCTGGAGGTTTTTATCTGCCCTGTTGTTTAAGTTGAAGTACCTGGTGACATTTGAGCAGGGTAGGTCATGGCTGGAGTGCAGAATAACTTTTCTGAGCTGGGATAGGAATATAGTTCAGAGATAGAAGACCCACCCCATGTGCTTGAAATGCCAGGTTGGATGCCCAGAACTGCAGAGAGAAGAAAACAAACAAACAACAATGCAGATGAACCAAATAAAGGAAAATCAAAACACAAACAATATTTTTGCAGTAAAGCAAAATCAAATACAAACAATAACACAATGCCAACAGAAAGAAAAGGGGCAAAAATAATATAGAATAAACCAAAAAGTCTTAAAATATTAAAAATAAAATTGATTTCAAAGCAGAAAAAAGAATAAAGATTAAGAAGAAGGTGGATCCAAGATGGCCGACTAGAGGGAGGCTGCATTCCTTGTCGTGCCATAATTTGGGATTCAAGCAGAGGAAATACTGTTTCTATGTGAGGCAGTTGCCACTGCTCACTGATCCCCTGCTGTTTACCTTATTTGTCCACTGCATTCACCTGTTGTCTGCCACCATATCACCTGCTTTTTGAGTGCAGATCACTCACTGACTGCCACCTATCATCTGCTGTTTGCCCATTTGCATGCCCCTTGCCTGCTCATTACCACCTTTCACCTACCCATCGCTCACTGCCCAATGTCCACCTGATGATCGTCCACCGTTAGCCTGCAGACAGCCCACAGACCACTAGCAGATTACCTGCTGCCTGATGTTGCCTGGAAGTCCACAGGTTTGGTTACATGTGGCTGCAGCCATTTTTGCAGCAGGCAGGACCTGCAGATTTGCCTCTGTGACTGCTGCCATCTCAGGGTGTGGCCACCTTGGTCTGGGAACTCAGGCCAGGGCCTGAAGATACATTGGGGTACCTGCAGGTCTGGTTGCACCTGAGGTCTTTCTGCCTGGTGTGGTAGTGGCTGTCATCTGGCTGTCTATTGCAGGATTGCTCCTTTGTGTGAGTGCATGTCTGCTGGTCTCTCTGCAAGTTGAATGGACATTGAGATCTTGGGACTGCAGCAGGACAGGTTCTGGGGAAGCTGAAGCCCAGGTTCATCAAATTGCAGCTGGGTTTATATGGGCCAATCTGGATCTGGTAAACCTGTGGAAAGCTGGAGATTAGGAGCCATTCCCTAGGGGAGAGCACAGGTTGAAGAAACTGGAGAAAACTGGGCTCTCTCCAGTTCAGTGAGTCCTGAGGTCTGCAGGGACGAAAGGGGCCAGTTACAAGGATGGGAAGACTGTAAGAAGGTGTGAGGGCATCTTCCTATTGGCTCACCCACCCAACCAGTCTAGCACCCACTGGACTGGAGCTAGCATCAAGCTTCAGACAACCCCACCTATCCGTGGAGAAGGGAAGCTGAGAAAATTTTTGAAAGCCAATGGAAGCAGTCATTCAATTTTCCATTGAGATTTTCCTCCTTTTTTTGCCCTCTCTCTCACACCTCTCCCATCTTTGAATCCAAATATTTTTCATGCATCAAGTTATTGAGGAATAGGATGTCTGAATAGTATATGACAGTTTTATTGTGTATTCCTATATTTTTACTTTAAAAAGCTATACATATATGTTTCTCTCACCCACCTCTTCCCTTTATTCTCTTTCCCATTTCTTCCATACTAACAGCCAACCTCTATTAATTCCTTCCTTACTCTCCTAGGAAGAGAAATCCACAGACTGGAGGTGCAAGGTTGGGAAAAAACATATCACTCACAAGGACTGCATAAATAAGCAGGGGTTTCCATCCTCATGTCAAAAAATGTGGACTTAAAAGTTAGTCAGAAAGGAAAGAAGGACATTTCATATTGCTTAAGGGAATTGTACACCAACGAGACATAACAATCATGAATATATATGCCCCAAACAATGGAGCATCTATGTACATCAAACAAACCCTTCTCAATTTCAAGAATCAATTAGACCACAACACAATAATACTGGGTGACTTTAACACACCTCTCTCTCACCACTGGATAGATCTTTCAAATAAAAACTAAAAAAATAAATTGTAGAATTAAATAACACAATGATTTAGACTAAACAGACATAGAGAGTATTTCATCCATCATTGAGCAAATATACTTTCTTCTCAGCAGCATCTGGATCCTTCTCTAAAATAAATCCTATGCTATGCCACAAAGCAATTCTCAGCAAATACAAAAAAAAAAAAAAAGAAAGAAATCCTATCCTGCATTCTATCAGATCATAATGGAATGAAACTAGAAATAAAATAAAAAATAGAAGCTACTCCAACACCTGAAGAGTAAATAGCATGCTATTGAATGATATGGATAAAAGAAGAAATCAAGGAGGAAAGAAAAAAATACTTAGAGATAAATGAGAATACTTATATAACATACCAAAATCTCTGGGACACTATGAAGGCAGTGATAAGAGGAAAGTTCATTGTATGGAGCTCATACATTAAAAGAATAAAAAGTCAACAAATAAATGACCTAACATTACATCTCAAAGTCCTAGAAAAATAACAAATCAACACTAAAAGCAGCAGAAGACAGGAAATAATTAAAATCAGAGCTGAAATAAATGAAATTGAAACAAAAGAAAATTGAAAAAATTGACAAAACAAAAAGTTGGTTCTTTGGAAAAATCAATAAATTTGATAAATCCGTAGTCATACTAACAAAGAGAAAGAAAACTCAAATTACTAAAATCCATGATGAAAAAGGAACTATCACAACAGATACTACAGAAATACAGAAGATAATTAGAAGCTACTTGAAAATTTATACAAATATAAAACAAAACTTGAAGACATCAACAAATTTCTAGAGACATAAGATCTACCCAAATGGATGCAGAAGGACATATACAATTTAAACAGATCAATTTCCAGCAAAGAAATAGAAGGACACCATCAAAAGTGTACCAACCAAGAAAAGCCCAGGATCGGATGGATTCTCAGCCAAGTTCCTCAAGACTTCAAAGAAGAATTAACACCAATACTCCTCAAGTTGTTCTATGAAATAGAAAAGGAGGGAACCCTTCCAAACTCATTCTATGAGAACAATATTACCCTTATACCAAAACCAGACAAAGACACATCAAGGAAAGAAAACTTCAGACCAATATCCCTAATGAACAAAGATGCAAAAATTCTCAATAAAATTTTGGCAAATTGCATACAAAAATATATCAAAAAGATAGTGCACCATGATCAAGTGGGGTTCATCCTGGGAATGCAGGGTTGGTTCAACACATGGAAATCAATAAATGTAATCTATCACATCAATAGACTTAAAGACAAGAATCATATGATTATCTTAATAAATGCAGAGAAAGCATTTGACAAAATAAAGCACCTCTTCATGGTCAAAACACTAGAAAATCTAGGGATAGTAGGAACATACCTCAACATTGTAAATTCTATCTATGCCAAGCCCATGGCCAAAATCATTCTAAATGAAGAAAAATTGAAAGCATTCCCCCTAGAAACTGGAACAAGACAAGGATGCCCTCTTTTACCACTTCTATTCAACATTGTCTTTGAAATTCTAGTCAGAGCAATCAGAGAGATGAAAGAAATTAAAGGGATACAAATAGGAAAAGAAGAACTCAAAATACAACTATTTGCTGATGACATGATTCTATATTTAGAAAATCTGAAAAATTCCACCAGAAAATTTCTAGAACTCATAAATCAGCAAAGTAGCAGGATATAAAATCAATACCCATAAATCAAATGCATTTCTATATACAAGCAATGAATCCACTGAAAGAGAAATTAGGAAAACTACCCCATTCACAATAGCCTCAACAAAAATAATATACTTGGGAATTAATCTAATAAAAGAGGTGAAAAACCTCTACAATGAAAACTATAGAACACTAAAGAAAGAAATTAAAGAAGACCTTAGAAGATGGAAAGATTTCCCATGGTCTTGGATAGGCAGATTTAATATTGTCAAAATGACCATACTACCAAAAGTGTTCTATAAATTCAATGCAATTCCTATTAAAATACCAATGACATTCTTCATAGAAATAGAAAAAGCAATCATGAAATTCATTTGGAAAAATAAGAGACTCAGAATAGCCAAGGCAATCCTTAGCAAGAAAAGTGAAGTAGAAGTCATCACAATACCAGACCTTAAATTATACTACAGAGCAATAGTATCGAAAACAGCATGGTATTGGCACCAAAATAGACATGTAGACCAATGGTACAAAATAGAAGACACTGAGACAAACTCACATAAATATGGTCATATCATCATAGACAAAGGTGCCAAAAATATACTTTGGAGAAAAGATAGCCTCTTCAACAAACAGTGCTAGGAAAACTGGAAATCCATCCATAACAAAATGAAATTAAACCTCTGTCTCTCACCCTGCACAAAAATCAACTCAAAGTGGATTGAAAACTTAGGTACTAAAATAGAGACCCTGTGCCTAATAGAAGAAAAAGTAGGCCCAGATCTTCATCATGTCAGCTTAGGACCTGACTTCCTTTACAAGACTCCTAAAGCACAAGAAGAAAAATTAAGAATCAATAAATGGGAGGGATTCAAACTATAAAGCTTCTTCTCAACAAAGGAAACAATTGATAATTTGAAGAGAGAGCCTACAGAATTGGAAAAAATCCTTACCACATTCACCTCAGATAAAGCATTAATCTCTATGATATATAAAGAACTCAAAAAACTTAATACCAAAAGAAAAAACCAAAAAACTAAAAACCCCAAATAACCCAATCAACAAAAGGGCTAAGGAGTTGAACAGACAATTCACAGAAAAAGAAATACTATCAAGCAACAAACATATGAAAAAATGTTCATATCTCTTGCAATTAGAGAAATGAAAATAAAAAATGCTCTAAGATTTCATCTTACTCTAATCAGAATGGCAATTATCAAAAAATACAATCAATAATAAGTGTTGGCAAGGATGGTGGGACTGCAAATTGGTACAACGACTTTGGAAAGCAATATGGAGATTCCTAATAAAACTTGGAATGGAACCACCATTTGACCCAGCTATCCCACTCCTAGGTTTATATCCATAGGACTTAAGATCAGCATATTACAGTGACACAGCCACATCAATGTTTATAGCTCAGTTCATGATAGCAAAACTATGGAACCAACCTAGATGCCCTTTGATAGATCAATGGATAAAGAAAATGTGATACATATACACAATGGACTATTAGCCCTAAATAAGAATGAAATTATTGCAATTGCAGGTAAATGGATGGAACTGGAGAACATCAAGCTAAGTGAAATAAGTCAATCCCAAAACACCAAAGGCCAAATGTTTTCTCTGATGAGCAGATGCTGATCCATAGTGGGAGGGAGTAGGGAAGAAAGAAGGAACTTTGGATTGTACAGAGGGGAGTGAAGGGAGGGGTGGGGTGGGTAGGGATGGGAAGGACGGTAGATTAAGACAGACGTTATTATCCTAATATACATGTATAAAAAAAAGTTTTTTGAAAAAATATCACTGTCAAAAAAGTTTATGAAAAACAAATAAAAGTTTAAAAAATGCATACAAAAAAAAAGAAGAAAAGAGAGGGAAGCAAGAAAAAGGTAGAAAAGTTTAAAAGAGAACAAAGAAGAAAATGAAATAGTTAAAAGGAGGGGAAAAGAGAGAAAAATATGTATACAAACAAATACTGGTAGTAATATTAATAAAAATAAAAATTTACTCTCTGCTGAGGTACTTGGTTTTGTGGGAAAAGTGGATGCCCCTAACCTGTGCTGGTCAGTTTCTTTCTGGGTCTTCTTAGGCTATGCACTGCTTGGAGAGAGCAAAGGCTGGGGTCATTCACCCCGCTTCTTTCCACCAGGCAACCAGTGGGAGTGGTTTGTGGCTGGAGCAGGTCAGAATACCTCTCAGCTCTCCTGCACACCAGAATGAGCTAGGGTGGAACTTAGAGCTCCCCAGGCAAAGATTTTCAGTCTGGAGTTACTTGGGTCAGAGTGGGGCAGATGGCAACATTGAGTGTGTTCCCAAGCTGTCATGGCATGCAGAACTTCTGGCATGGATTCCCTCTTGTGCCTGTTGTGCTGTGCACTTCAAGGGCAGGGAGAGGCTATTATAGAGTCCAACTCTCTGTGCAGAGGGTGGGGGGGAGTGGGTACCCCACGACTGGCTCCTTTGACAACTTCCACATGAAATCACACACAACAGTATGTTTACCCAGACTCCTGCAGCTGGATTTCTGAACTACTGGTTTTAAAGGGGAAGCTTCCTCCATTCCCTTAAGCATCACAGTCTGGTTTCCTACCACATGGAATTCTCCATGGGTTTGTGTCAGAGGCTTTCCCTGTGGGCCAAAGGGACCCTCAAGGTAGCTGCCCACTGAGACAGTGTAATAATGTTGCCAAAGGGACCAGAAGACAGGAGAATGTAGCAGTCTTGACTCCCATTGCTCCCTGTTACAGCCTGGCAAGAATACACTGGGATGTGGAGAACTTCTGAAGAACAGTTTGCTGTGCTGATCCCAGCTTCATTGTCTCTTCAGACCATATTTCTGCCAGACCCTGATTCCTATGCCAGAGAGCCTCTCCCTCTGCCATGCTGCTGTGTGATGTGTGTTGCGACATGCTGTTTCCCGCTCTGTTCCTCTATCCAAAGTCTCTGGGTTTCTCCAAGTCTCTGTCTATCCACTATTGACCTTCAGCATTCTCCCATGGGTTACCCACCTAGAGATGTAGCTGCTCTCCAGTTGTTTAGATTCTGTCTCACAGAGAAAGGAGTGAATGCTGTGTGCTTCTGATCTGCCATCTTGTCTCCCATGTTTATTATTAATTGAAAGTATATTATAGAGAGATTTTAAACTTCTCATATAGGAAAGTTTGTAGGCACTCTGTTCTTCATACATCCTCCAATTCTGCTCCTCCATGCAATCACTATTAACTGTGTTTTATGCATGAATCCAGCTAGGAAACACACACACACACACACACACACACACACACAAACACACACATTCACTCACTTCACTCTCATACACACTTGTGCTCCATTCCAGATCCTTTACACACACACTCTGGTGTAGCAAGGACAAGGAGATCAGATGTGGTCTCTTTCAGGTGCAGACAATAAGGAGCTCTATTGTTAGAAGAGAGATGTAAAAATAATAAAAATGTCCTGAAAGTTGGTCTGCTTTTTATTTACACCATGCACCAGCAATTGTAAACAATGTCTGGTATAAGATACTCTTTCCTGTGGGAAGGGCTGCCTCTATTGGGAACCAACTGAACTTCCACACGTTTACACAGAGACAAACACAGATACATATAGGTAAATGTATAAAAATGTATGTGTACAACATACACTCTTTGTACAATGAAATAATATATATATTTACTGCAACATTTTTCTGTTAACTTACATTGGACTTTTTAAGTCATTTCTTATATATCCAATTCTTTTTTAATAACCATCAGATACTCTGGATATGAATATACCATATATTCATATCGAATGTTATCATTAGAAGATAGAGAAAGCACAGAACAAATAGGGGCTTTATTCAAGCCCCTTGTTTTTGTTATTTTTTACTATTAGCATGAAAGATGGGCTTTGTTAATCCAGATTGATAGTCTCTGTCTTTTATCAGGTGGGCGTAACTCACTTACATTTACCTTTTATAACAGATGTTTGCTGCAATTAGTTTTGTCACACCATTTGGTTATAGTATATTTATACTTTGTTCATATTGTTTCCTTATTTTATTTTTTGCTATCTGTTCTGTGCTTTCTCTATCTTCTAATAATAACATTTGAAACTTTGACATACTTAAACCTCTATTTTTTGTTTTTCAATCTTGGGTAGTATTTATAGCACTTCATGAAATAAGAGAAAATTTATATTTCACACTTCCAGCTCCTTCCCCTCATCTTACTTATTATTTTTTTTATTACCAAGATTTATAACTGATACAGAGCTGAGCTTTGGAAACACAATTACACACTCAGTGGTCACCAACAGCCCTTTCATCCATGGCTTTCCTATTCATGATAGGACTTTAAACACTTTTTACTTATCTTTGGGTTGGCTGGGTTTTGTTATCAAGGGTCTTTTATATGAAGGACTCCTAAGTGCTGTATTATCAGTACCTCTGCATTATTAAAGCTATCTTTCTACTACCTTTAAATATAAAGAACATTCTTCTTGGGACACACATTTTTTCTCATCTGAATTTGTAGATAATATTCTACCATTTCTTTTGCACTGAATGTTGCAATGGAGAAGGCCGAGGTCAGCCACTTTCTCTTTTTGGACAACATGCTTCCATTCTTAAATGCATGTAATTATTCTTGACTTTAAGGAACCCCACTAACATATGGCTCAAATTTGGGACTGTTTTCCTTGAATAAAAATTCTATGTTCTGAAGATTTAGGCAGTGGGTTCATGTCTTTTTTCAGTTTTCTTTTTTATATCTTTAAATTTTATGTCTTTAAATGTTTGCCATTTTAGGAAAATCAATTATGTACACAAAGAACCTTCTCATACTGATTGTGTTTTTCATAATCTCTTTTATTTTCTGTTCTTTTCCATTTCATTTTATATGAATTTCTTAAGCTATACCTTCATATCCCTGGGTTTTCAATATCATATATTCTTACCGCCTCCAATGTGTTTTTATTGTTTTTTAAAAATTTCTTCCAGTGCTACTTCAGTTTATATTTTATCTTGTTGTGTTGTTTTGTATTCTAATCTTTGATTACATTGTTTCTTTTCTTTGCTCTCTCTTTTCCCAAAGAGTTTACATTCTCTTTCCTTATAATTTGAGTAAAAGTATATGCATTTTTCTCTTCTTTTCCAAAGTGATTCTTTGAATAGTTTTTAAAAACCTCTTTATATTTTGGTGGTTTTCTTCTTACTTTTTAGGTACTGTTCCTAGATTGATCCCATTTTCATTCTTTGTGCTAATATTTGAAGGGGATACATGGGAGGTAGTAATCAGGGAAAACCAGGAAAGACAGTTTGGGGAATGTCTTCTCAGAACTCTTTGTATATTTCTCTTCCTCTCTCCTGAGAGCAAATCTCTCCTTAGCTTTGTGCTCTTCTCCATTTGGGGAAAAATAATAAGAAAAATATAAAAGTTGAAAAATGAGTCTTCCTCCACATCTAACTCCTTCCTCTGATGTGACCATTCTTCCTAGTTTTGTGTGTATTCTTCTGAATCAAGGATCTATGTATATACAACCCTATTATTCCAATAGGATCATAATGCTGCAGTGTAGTTATGATTTGAGTGTGTCACCCAAGGATCCATGTGCTGGTGCCTTGGTCCTCAGTGTGGCAATGTTGAGAGATAGTGTGGAACTTTAAGAGGTGATTAGGTCATTGAGGGCACTGTCCTTGGAAAGAATTGGAGTAGTTCTGGTGGGATCCTGGTTTGTTCCTGTGCAGTGGTTGTTATAAAAGAGCAAGTCTGGTCCTTTCCCCAGTCTTTCTGGTTTCCTGTCTTGCCCAGTCGTCTCTCTCTCCCATGTGTACTCTCAACATGATGCCATCTACCATGATGTTAAATAACCAAGGAGGCCAGTGTGAGAGCCAGTGCCATGCTATTTGGACTTTGAGTTTCCAAAACTGTGACCTAAATAAACCTCTTTTTATGCATTATCAAACATCAGTTATTTTGTTATAGCAATGGAAAATAGACTCACACATGCTTCAATTAACAATATGTGAGTTAACAATATATGCATGCAATTGTTCCTTATTAGCATATATCAATCTACTTCAGTCTCATTATAGCTTCAGAGTGGTCGTTTAGACTCACATTTGGAGCCTATTGTACAAATTCAGGCTTTCTCACCAGCACATGGCTTCTGAATGATGTGGGGGAAATACTTCCTTTTTGTTTTCTGCTTTGTGTTCTTCCATGTTCTGGGTTGCTAGAGTTGCCAGGATTCTCTGAAGACCTGGCAAGGGCCAAGAGATAGTTCCAGTGGTCATCTTGTTTGCTGAAGGTGAATAATCCCTGCTGATACTTACATCTGTACATGCTTAAAATGCTGGACTAAGAGAAATGTGACTATGATAATTTGACAAAATATGTATCAAGATGATAGTCTAGAGTAAGTATGGTACTCCAATCAGTAAATCTGGTATTTTAGAGTAAATATGGCACTTTAGAGATCTTCCTTTTCTCTCTTATCCCTCTTCCTATGACAGGGGATGAAACCTAGAAGATGCTTTCTGTTTTGCTTAGCTGTCAGAAGCTTGGTTAATACAGCTGGCTTCACTCTGCACTTAAAATGTTTTTCATGAAAACAATATAGTTCCCTCTGACATTGGGAAAAAAACAAGTTAACAATATCAGATAGATTAAAGAGATTTAAGAAGAGCTGAGATAAACCATGGAAAGATTTGACTTCAGCAGAAGAGATTTTTAAAACATAAATCTTGGGTCTGATCTCCCAACTTATATTTGTTCTCTTCCATTCATGAAGACAAATAGAAATTTCCTCAGGGGATTATTTGGAGTCCTTTTTCTGGTGAGGTAGAACTTTTCCCTACGGTTTCTGAGTAGAGTTTGAAGTCCTCAAACAAACCCTCTACGACCTCCAGTCACTGTTGTGATCTAAGGCTGGAGGATAGCTTAGTGGTAGAGTGCTCACCTAGCGTGTATGAGCCTCTGGGATTGATGCCCAGCACTGAAAAAAAGTAGATCTATGTGTTCCAGTGCGACTGGGGGAAGGGTAGTGTATTCTTATTTAAAAGGATCTTCAAAATATTTATAATACATGCTTATTATATCCCTGGCACCATGCTAAGCATTTTATATGCATTATCTCATTTAACTTTCACAACCAATATGATGAGGCAGTTGAGTCAGATGCCCAGATCAAATTCTGGCTCTGCCAACCCTAGTTCTTGGCAAGATCATTGAATGTAACTGTCTCTCATGTGCAAGATGGGGTGGTGAAAGTACTCACCTCAGAGGATGGCTGTGAGGCTTACATGAGGCCATGCATGGAAAGCTTCCAGTTGGTGCCTAGCTCCTCATCAGTACTCATCAAACACCTGATTATATTTATGTCATCACTACTATTGCTGCCATCTTCTAAATGAAAAAAGCTAGGGCCCACAAATGGGGAGTATTTGCCATGTCACCCAGCAAGCAAGATGGAGCCAGGGCACAGGTGCTGATCTGATTGTAGAGTTGGTTTTCTTTTTTTTTTTTTTTCTTTTTTTTTTTTCTGGGTACCAGGGATTGAACCCAGTGGTGCTTGACCACTGAGCAACATCCCCAGCCATTTTTTATTTTTTATTTAGAGATAGGGCCTCGCTAAATTGCTTACGGTCTTGCTAAGTTGCTGAGGCTGGCTTTGAACTTACGATCTTCCTGCCTCAGCCTCCCATGCCTGGCATCAGTGCTTTTAAATACGAGGCTCTCTGGCCTTTTCACCATGTTTAAAACTACCTCTCTGGGGATCAAAGCTTTTTAGGGCACACTCTCTATGCCTTAACAAAACAAGTACTTTTGAACTGCCTCATGTAATAGATACATTCCCCAAAACTATTCATGTCGAATCCTGTTTTTCCTTGGCTTTCATTATATGAATAATTTTATAATTGCACTTTTCTTTCTTGCTCAGTATTTTCATTCAAAGACTGACAAATATATTTGTATCCAAGCTTACTGTCTGGATTTTTTTTTTTATTCTTTCAGAGTTTTTTTAGTTCAGAATTAAGCCCCTACTAGAGTTACTCACTGGAGGAGCTTAGGACCCTTGGTTGGATGTAACCAGGAGTCTCACTAAGGCATGTCCCTTTACCAATTAGCTTTTGCATTCCTAAAAAGTTGAGCTTGGCACAAAAGGTTGCTTTCCATGAGACCAAGCAGGTATTTAGATGATACAGTTATTTTGATATTTGGAAACATGTAATTTAATCTGGAGACAAGAATATAGTGCTTGTTATTTTAAAATCTTTTTAGAAGATGGTGATCAAAATAGATGGAAGTATAGTTGATTCTCATTATTTATAGTAATTATATTTTATTAAGTCACTGTGAACACTGAATAAACAATTACTGAACTCTTATTTCCAGTGGAAATTTGGCATTAGGTTCCTGTGAGACCCTGGTTATAACATTTGTGCCTATCAATCAGGATATAATCTTGCTTTAGTTGTGTGTCTGTTTGAAGATATTTATATGTAGTTGGCGTATAAACATTAAACTCATGACCTACAGCACTAACTCATGCTTGAACGAGCTTACCTAACACATGTGTACCCTCCAAAGACACATCACAGGCCTGTCCTCAGAAATCCCAGACGGCACTCAAGCACTACCCTTGGGGGCCATTTGAGAATCAAAATCACCAATAAAAAGCACAAAAATGCAAAACATATGGTGTTAAATATACTGCAAAAGGAATACTTGCTTACAGTGTGAGGCCTGAAACAGGAAGGCAGAGCGTGGCCTGCTGGACCTCACTTAGGAATGTGAGCATGAGGAAACTCAAAATTTTCACTGTTCTAGGCATGTCTACAGATGGCGGCAAAAGCCCCTCCCTCCAATCAATGTTGATGTCACAAATTCATTTTAGCATGTAGGTGAATTTGCAAATTTGGAATCCCACAAAAAATGAGGGCCAATTTTATTTTGTTTTCAGAATGTACCTTTTTGCCCAGCTTTTAATTTAAGAACTTTGGTAGATTGACTATGTTATTGGTCTCCTGCTACTGGGCTCCCTGCCCTGCACTCTTGGACCCATCCCACTTTAATTTCAGGCTTGGAAGATGGATAATAAACCTGGTATAAGCAGAAGCTTGGAAAACACATGTAAATATCCTTTTTCTCTGTTGGTCCCCCTGTTTCCCCCATGAGAACATGCTGGACTGAACTGAAAGAGGGATATGACAGAGAGACACATGCACAAGAGCAGAATCGTCCCATTCAAGGCCATTCTAGATAAGAGGACTCTGAGCTGGCCCAGCAGCTGACCACACATGTATGGAAGAACCCAGGTGAAATTGAGCAAGCCTTGCTATGGATCCAGAGACCATGAGAAATAAGCAATCAGTTTTGTTTTAAGTTATTGCATTTTGGGGTGTTTTATCGTGCATCAGTAACTGATGCAGGGACTTGACCATCTCTTGTTTCAATTTGGGGACTTTTGCCTTCTAGATCCTTTAGAAGAGCATCAGGCAGCTACTTCAGCTGCAGATTGATGTCTCTGTCTCTCTATCATGTGGAAAGTGAAAAAGGAGATCAATCACTTCAACATAGACCAGGGAAGATAGAAGAAAAATGGTAAGGGAGGAAGGCATTGGACTGCAGCAAAATGGATAGTGGGGATTTTTATATCCGTTTCCTGGCCTTGGTGGTAGCTGTTCATTGCTTTAACCTAACCTTAGCTTAGTTAAAACATAAACTGTTATTTATTTTTAAAAACTTCCATTGATAATGGTATTTATTTCACTTATTTTGCACTAAAAAAAATAAAAGAAAAGCAGTCAGGAAAAAGGAATGGTAGAAATGGAAACTAGGGAGTGAATTATATACAGAAAATAATTTCTCATGTTCCAGCCTCAGAAAATGAAGGAAATTCGCAAGGGGAAGAATACATCAATAACTATGGTATATTTCTCTGGAAAAGCTGCTGGCCCCAAGGCATAATGAAAGTTACACTTAAGAAGACCATAAACCTTTTAAGAGTCACATTTTGTATCAAAATAATTTTCTTATAAAATATTAATTCTCAAAATGAGTTGTAAAATATGAACACAAATGGCTTAGGCTATTTTTATTTCTGGCAATAAAGCTAGAATTTCTTAGAGAAAGTGACAGCTACGAGAATGTGGTGGAAGTGGGAGTCTGACCTGCACTCAGGTTCGATTCCATCTTTGTCCAGTTACTGAGCAGCTGGGTTCTGTGCTGGGCCCTGGAGGGCTCACCCAGCCAAACTGGCAGAGGGAAGCCTCCACATACAGCGAGATCCCAAAAGCAATTTCCACGTAACTCACCGTTCTTCAGTTGTTCTGACTAATTTCCTGGACACTGGTTTTAAAAAATGAAAATGTAGATGTGAACTAAAGATATAGATTAGAGGCAATTTTTTTTTAAATGTAGAAAAAACAAAGAGACCACATGGAAGAACATCTCTGAGTAGAACTGAAAATTCTGTAAATAGCTGAAAATTACCTTATGGAAATTTATGCAAATATAATAACATTCCATTAATGTTCAAAGGATTAGTTCCCTGGCTTATAAATTTTACTGGGGATTTTTGGAATCATCAATATTGATACTGTGATGTATTTCTATAATAGTATGGGTCTCTTGAATCAGACTCCTTGGGTTCAAATCTTAATTTTACCATTAACAAAATCTGTAGTTCTAGATAAATTTCATGACCACTGTGTGCCTCAGTTCCCTCCATTAAGTGAAGATAATACTACCTGCCTCATCTGTTTGCAGTGTGTGCTAAATAAGATGATATATGTTAGTACTCATTCTGTTAGCTGTTAATAAATATACATTAGCATAGGAAACCAAGGCCTTTACCTGACATTTCCCAAATCCATTTTCTGACCCATCCTAACCACTTGGTCCAATTCCAACCATATTAATAATGCCCCCTCCACTTCTTTTCCCCAGTAGAAAATGGATTTTAGGTATTCCTGTTAGAATTCTCTCCCAGGAGTATACTGCTCTCCTTGTGAAATGTAAAATCAGCACATGTCCTTTAAGACTTGGTTGACTACACCTAACATTACTTCCTTGTGTGGGAGTCTGGTAGAATTGGGGATCAATTCTCCAACCTGCTCAGAGAACCTCATTCCCAGGCTGCTGCAGAACCCCACTGTGTCAGTCAGCTTTTCATTGCGGTGACCAAAATACCTGAAAGGAATAACTTAGGGGAGAAGTTAACTTTGGCTCATGGTTTCAGAGATCTTAGTCCATGCTGACTCCACTGTTCTGGGCCCAGGGTGAGGTAGAACACCATGGTGGAAAGGTATGGTGGAGGAAAGCTGCTCACCCAGAATGGAGTCGGGAGGGAGAGGAAGACAGAGAGAGAGAGGGTGGGGGGAAGGAGGGAGAGAGAGGGAGAGAGAGAGAGAGGGAGGGAGGGAGGGAGAGAGAGAGAGAGGGAGAAGGAGGGAGAGAGAGAGAGAGAAGGAGGCCAGGAACAAGATATAACCCTCAGGGGCACACCCCTAGTGAACTACTTCCTCCAATTATGCCCCACCTGCCTACAGTTACCACTCAGGTATCCATTCACATTATTAATTTTCATCAAATAGATTAATCCACTGATGAGGTTATAGCCCTAATCACCATCTGATCTTGCTGTACTAGGGACCATGTTTTTAATATGGGCATTTGGAGACATTCAAGATCCAAGCCATACCACCCATAATGCTACTTTCCTGTCCTTGCAAACCTGCCTGTGCCCGCTGCCTCAACTTCTCTGCTTATTTGCTCCAACCTATAAATGTCCCTGGTCACTAGATCTGCAAAATTCCTGCCCAAGAGTGGGAGCTGGTGATGACTCTCTCTGAGGCTTCTTAAATGATTTGTTCACATCATTGTTGTATTTCTATGTGCTGTACCTGAAAGTAACTCAAAACTATAATTTTTTAAAAATGTGCTCATTCATATTTTCCCTCACTCGAAATGATGTATTTGCCTATGGTGTCAGATCACTGGGGATTTCCTGCTCACTCCTGGGAAATCCTGTGTGTCTGTTGGATGCTGAGGACAAAGTCCACCTGAATAAATCAAATGTACATCCTGTTTTCCTCCTAATTTTTTTCCATCTGTTTAAGTGCAATTCCAGTCCAGAGCCTCTGGCAGCTCCCTATCAGACTCGCTGAGCCAACCTCCTGATTGACTGTCAATAGATCAATTCTCATCTTGCCTTATTTAACTCATATGCTCTCTTGAGCTCCTGTTACACAAACAACATACAGTGTGGAGGCTCACAAGGGGTAAGAAGTAATTTAGAGTCCTACGATGAGATGCCATTTGGAAAGGCCTGACCCTGGCTGACCCAGCCTCCAGCCATAATTCTACGTCGCCATCCACACTGACCTTCATCAATCTTCCCTCTTCCAATTAGCCCCCTTCCCTCAAGAACAGTGACTCACCCACAGTTACACGACACCCAGGAACAAAGTTAATTAGAAGTTAGGTCTCTGAGTAGTTATTCTTTTCCTCAGGAAAAAAAAAATTCTTCCTATTTCTAGAAAATGGGATTTAAAACAAAGCAAAACAAAAACTGTGATAGAGCAAAGGATGTCACTTTGTGAGATGAAGTCTGTGTTCCATGCAGCATGTTTACTTGGGAGCAATAATAACTGAGGTAGACTGTCTTGTTATTTGTATAACAGTTATAATGGCTAACACTTACTAAGCATGTACAATATACTGTACATTGTTGTGAGAAATTTCCATATTTTATCTCATTTTGACCCCTATACCCACCCCATTAGTCATTTAAAAGGTCTCTTTGTAGTGCTTACCATGTGCTTCATAAATAACAAAGAATATTGCTGAGACAGCAATAATATTTTCAAAATATTACACCATTGCATTTTAATTTCTCCCCCCATAGTTTCTGGCAGCCATTCTCTTCCCTATTTTTGTTCCCAGGAAAGTAGGAAGGATCATGGGGTGTGACATGGGAATGTCAAGTGCAGAAAGGACAAGGAAGTAGAAATCCTAATCTTTCCACCCTGGGGGGTTTTGGGAAGAAGAAAAGGAATTAAACAGGGGAAACACATGGGCCCTGACTTTGCTTCATTCGGCTGGAGTCCAAGGTGTGTGTGTGTGTGTGTGTGTGTGTGTGTGTGTGTGTGTGTTTATTATGGTGGGTGGGAAAGCACTGCTAGGTTGAGGTAGAAGTTGAAACCAGAGGAGATGTTGGTGATGTATCCTGTTTAGATTTCACTGTCTTGCTGAGGGAACTCCAACATGGACAGCTGAGTTGTGAGGCAGAGAGAAAGTCTGAGCCTTCAAGATCATAAATGGAGTCAGTGATGATGATCAAATGTTTCCTTACTATTCGCACCTCTGTTGACCCAGTTGAAAGACTCCATTTCCTGGTCAACTTTGTAGCTGAAATGACCATAGAAATAAGTTGTGGACAATGAAATGCAACCAAAAGTTTGGACGGAACTTCTCGAAAGGTCTCTTACAGAAAGTTATCATAGGAGGGAGACACTTTCCATCCTTCTTTCTATGATGTCCCATAATTTCTTACTGGCAAGCTGGACACAATGGCTGGAGCTACAGCAGCTATCTTGTAACACAAATTGATCTTGAAGACAGAAGTGGGCCCAGTAGAGCACAAACATATAGGTCTCTGGATCTGTGATGACTTCATGAAGCCACCACACAAACCCTGGATTATCTTCCTCTGGATTTTTTTTATTTTTTGGATTTTTTTTTAAAGTGAGAGAATAAACATCATGCTTTAAATGCACTATTGGGGTTTTGCTAGTTACAACTGAATTTTATACTTAGAGTCAGGCTAGAGAAATGTGGGGAGATGGAGTGAGAAGATGGGCTCACAATAGTTGGGATGAATGAAATTGCAACTAAGGGCTACGAGGCCAGCTGCTCAGCCTGGGACTTGAATGAAAGTTGCAAAAGATTTCAAGTTTAATGGTGGCCCAACTGAGGCCAACTTAGCAGAGAAGGTCCATCCGGCTCTGGTTTAGCCAAGAGAGCAAACAACATGAGAGACAGACCCATCATTGGATGGTATCATTGGAGAGCCACAGGGCACCCTGCAATCAGGCAGAGGAGACTAGAGTGGTCAGCAGATGGTACAGAGACAGGTTCAGAGTTCCCCAGGGAACTCCCCACAGGGAGCTGTCATAATGGAAAGGAGAAACTGAAGGGGTGAAAATGCTAATAGACTGAGTATAACCTGAAAGAGACTGAATTAACTGAAGAAACCGAATTGAGCTGATCCCCGTTGGATTGGATTAAATTTGTTTTTTCCCTACCATCCAGTTGACAGTGGAGGCTGTGAGGAAGATAGAATTGTGAATCTGAGTCTTGCATCTGACTTGTCTTCCCCATGATCAGTGTTTTTTATCCCTGTATCACAGATGAGAAAACTGAAACTTGGGGAAGTTCAGTTATTTTCAGGTTACATAGCTATTAATCATGTTTATATTTAATATTTCTGTTTATAACAAATTCTAGGTTTGGGGCTTGATCTGCTTGTTTCCAGGGTCTGGGTTGTTGCCACAGCCAGTTTACTAGCTTTGTGTGTTAGTTATTGGGTAGCAGATTGAACTAGAACTTATTCTCAGGCTCTCCAAATTCCAAGCTCCTTTCTGCGAGATCATGCTGTGTTTAGGAACTGAGTGATCTTGATCTTACTCCAAAATATCTCCGCATGTGGCCATAAACGTATCATTCTTGGTTACTAAAATCATCAGCATATAATTGATTTTCAAAATGAAAATTAAAAGCCTGTAGGCTCTATTCATACATTAAGTGGCAAAAACTGATCTAATAGATTTGAGGGGTACTGATTTATCAGGGTAGAGCTAAAAGGAAATGAAAATGGTAAAACCTAAAACACTGGCCTTGGGTCCTTGAGCAAGTTCCCTTAGCTATGTTTTTTTTTTTTTTTTTTTTTTTGATTCTTCAAAAATTTCTGAGTACCTACAGTATGCCAGGCATGGATTGAATGGGGAAGAAAATAACTGGGCATAACTGGGTGGAAGTTGATCTTTCAATCTCTCATTTTTTATTAGTTCTACAATCTTTTCTACTTCAAATGTTCCAATTATTCCAGAAAATTCTATTCATCCCCTCAAATCGGAGGTCATCAAGGATACAAAAATTTTGTGAACTAAAATCTCTAAGGTAAGAGAGTGAGGTACAAGGAAGGTATATATATATATCAACTCCCAAAAGACTGGGGGCTCTCACTTGTTAATCTTGAGAGGTCAGTTCTGTAAGTTATCATAAGATCTGTGCTTATGATTTTTAACTTACCTACTATATTTATCACTCCAGATGTTAAATGAGTTTACCTTTTGACCCAGCACAATTCCAATTCTAGGATATTATCCTCATACATATGCTTGAACACGAGTTGAAAAATATTCACTGGAGCATTGTGTGAAACAACCCAAATGCCCGTGAATGTCAGACTGATGGGACAAATTAAACTAAATCTTACAGCATCACACTTTGCAGTCCTTAACAGGACTGAGGTAGACCTGGAGACCTGCTTCTGTAGATCTAGCATGGCACTGCTCTGGTGTATGCTATTAAGTGAGGAAATTCAAGGACTTCCTTGCATGAACATGAAGCTACCACTTGAATAACAGCCCTTGAAGTGGGGAAATTTTCAGAGAAATGAAAAGGAAAGGAAAGGAAAGGAAAGGAAAGGAAAGGAAAGGAAAGGAA
>JAJEJO010000242.1:25815-196102 GCA_020662805.1 Glaucomys volans
AAAGGAAAGGAAAGGAAAGGAAAGGAAAGGAAAGGAAAGGAAAGGAAAGGAAAGGAAAGGAAAGGAAAAAGAATGTTTTTCATAATTGTTGGTAAGTATGTGTAAGTGAAAAACCTTGAACTGATGCAGTATTCCCTGAATATGAGTCTAAAAGAGATGTTGATCCCTTATAATAATAGAGATCTTAACATTCAGTTGAAAGTCTTAATGCTTATGACCTGCCCATGAGACAACCTGCAGCTTGTCTGCCACATATTGTCCTTGCTTTTTCTATAGATGAGGCAGGAAGGAGCATGAGGAAGGAAGAAGGGTGTTTTGAATATGCTGGAAACTACAGTAGGTAGAGGCAGTGGACAGCTGTGAGATGAAGGCCCTGGACTCCACAGGGCAGGGTGGAGAGCTTGCTCCACTCTCTGACTTCCTTTCAGTGGAGACAACTTCCCACAGAGAGCTGCTACCCCATCACCCATATTTGGAGATGATGCACTGAGGGACCCAAGGGGAGAGAAAGCTGCATCTCCTCACCACAGCCAAGCAGCTAGCTGCTCTGAGAGGGCGGGTGTCCCTGGTATCTCCATGGTCCCACGGTCCTTTTGTGCCTCACATTTAGGATTCATTGATCTTCCAGTGGGACAGATTCATAGTGGGCAAATAGCTCTGTATCACCATTCCCCTGCGAATAGAATCTAAACATCATTAAATATTCATAAAAGATGGGCGACAGATGGGCCGTTTTAGAACAGTCTCAATTATGGTCATTAAATGGGGCCTTTCGAAACAGAGCACCTGGAAAGTTGATGATCTCTTCCAGAAAGGAACTGCACACCTCACTTGAGCAGTGCCTGCTTCCACAGCTTTCCCAGAATCCCCTGCAACTTTCCCACAATTGCCCCACTCAGATCCCTGGGTCTCCCCTCCCCACCCCAGGGGCCACTACAGATCTTACTGCTGAGGCCCTCTGCTGAGGAGGAATAGTTGTCAGTTCTTGGGGAAGAGGTTCTGGGGTCCTGGTACCTTACATGGGGTGATGCAGTCACCCACGTCCGTGCATTCCTGAATTCCTTTTCTAATTTTACTTTAAAAAGAAGTACTCAGGGAAAATACTGACATATGTTTCATTCAGGGAAGTAATAAACAGTCCTCATGAAGGCTGACCTGTGGAAGGTACTGAGGTATGGGGATGCCCCTGTGTGTCCTGGAATCTGCTTGCAAAGAATGATGGATCAGCATTTCTTATTTAATGTCAAATGTCCACATTGTAATGAATCAAATTAATATCCTAATTTTAACATGTGCAAAAGCATAGATAACAACTCTAAACTCTAATTTTACAGCTATTCTTGTGAAGGATGGATCTAAATAAAAGCAAATCTATCTGCAATCGATTTAAGAAAAATATTAAATGAATAAAATTTCAGATATGCTGCGGAAAGGTCAAAAGTCACAGAGGCAGCCCCCAGAGGACAGACGCTAGGGAAACAGTAGATTTTTGTGACAAAGCTCCCACCCTGGCTTCTTGCTCCTGTGACCAACCGTTGAAAGAGTTTCAACATCATTTAGATCTTGAAGATCTCCTCCTTCCCCACCGTCAGTGTTGAAGGCTTTGTGACAGGAGAGATTTTGCCTGACTAATGTGATGTTCGGGTATTTGGAGAGGAGGCCCCTCAGCCTGACCTGGGTAATGAAGAGTTCTCCTCCCTGGCAGGGGAGGCAGCTCATCATCCACAGCGAGGCTCCTGATGCCGCCGCTGATGAAGACAGAAGGGCTGGCCCGCAATGTTATTAATGCCACGTCGGATCTACGAGCATTTGCAAGTGAAACAAAGTGATCTGCCCTTCACGAAGGCCCACGAGGACAATGAAAGCTGGTGTGCTGCTTGGATAGGAGCCAGAAACAGGTCTGTTGTTAAGGAAAGGAATTCATTAAAGAAGATCTCATAGCAAGAGAGAGGAAAAGAGGGGGCCCGTGTTTATGGAGACACAGCAAATTAGAACTTTGTCCCTTGGTGCAGGAGTCACTGAAGTCACTGCTTCTTGAGATTTATGACACAGTGGCCTGAGAAGGTCTTGAGGTCACCCAGCTGCACCCTCCGACCACCCTCCACGAGCCATGGGCCCATTTGCTTTCTGGAATCACAAGAAAGGGCTATCATGATGCTGTGTGCAGACGGTAGAATTCTGAACAGGGGAATGTGCTGCCAACAGAGAAGGACAGGGTCTGAAGTCCGGTGCTGTCACTGGAGGGGACCCAGAGGTTAGTGAAATACCTGGTACAAAGTTTGCAAATTTAAAGGAGCCAGACAAGTTCCATAAACTTGAAGTGTGCCAGGAGTGTGTGATAAAGGGCAGTACTAGAGGTCATGACCACCTAGAAGCCCCAGTGCCCCATTTAAAGGGGAAGTCACAGCTCAGCACCTGCCAATTATTTGTTTGTTTGGAGATGGGAGTCTCAATGTTGGCTAGGCTGGCCTTGAACCCCTGGGCTCAAGTAATCCTGTACCACTGTACCTGGCTAGGACCGTGCCAGTGTTTAATAGCTGCCCCTCTAGGCAGGCTAAGAATGTTGACAATACTGACTAACCTGCTGTAGACTTTCGTCTTATTCTGTGCAAGAGATAAATCGGGATTCCAGACCAAGCCAAGCTGCTGCTCTCTTATCCAATGTGGGGATTCAATCCTCCTAATTCCTTTTGGAGAGAGACATTTTCCTCTCCGTCAGACCAGGAATTTCCAAAGGCAGAGACCAGACTGCCTTTTTTGCAGAGTGAGACTCACTTTGGTATCAGTAGCCACCCAAGAACCAAGTACAAAATCAAAGTGAGTTTCTCACCCACACCTTCCCTAAACTCAGGAGGACTTAAGGTTTTGATTTTGCTCTTCCACCTCCTGCTTCATCTCCGGCTGAGTCTACATACTCTTTGCTTAGCCTAGAGAAAGAAGTCTCTTGGATGGAAGTGGTGAGAAACTGACCTACAACTTCAACACAAGATGTCCTTCTGGGTTAAAACACTGTTCACCCCATTTTGCCTCCAATTCATGACAGTTATGTTCAGGGCATCTGAAAATCTACAATGGTGATGACTTCTGCCATGCTTTTAGCCTCAAAAATACACCAGGTACTGTATTACATGTTTAAATACATTATTTCATTTAACCCTCTCAACAATGCCATGAGACTCAGAGAGGGTAGGTAACTTGCCCAAGAAAGCCACATTGCTGCTAAGTAGTAACATTGAGCTTTTATTCTGCTTCTGCCCTACTCCAGAGACCTCATAATTCTGGTGACACTGTGGGGAAATCTGGGCTGCAGATGAGGTCTGTGCTCACATGTAGATAGATGACATCTTGCAGCTATCTCTACCCTCCTGGGGTGCCCAATGGTAGGCACTGAGTAGAAGAGGAGCACCTGGAGTAGGTGCTGAGCACGAGCAGGGTGAGGCAGTGGCCCAGTTGTACCATGCTGGTGCTGCACAGCTGGGCCAGTAGCCACTCCATGGATGCCTCATCTGAGCAGAAAGTCGAGACTAAAAGGAGCAAG
This sequence comes from Glaucomys volans, assembly GCA_020662805.1. Lineage (NCBI taxonomy): Eukaryota > Metazoa > Chordata > Mammalia > Rodentia > Sciuridae > Glaucomys > Glaucomys volans. Next base: position 29,354 of record JAJEJO010000242.1, read on the forward strand.
AGTTGGGTCAGCTGGCCCTACAGTGTCCCAGCTGTGTCTCCTGCCCTTAAACTTGCCCTTGAACCCAGACCACCCCTTGCTTCTGCCTGGAGTCAGAGTTTGCCAGTCGTTTTGATGAGGGAATCCTGGCCCTTGTTCCTAGGTCTCCTGAGTTTTCAAGAGAAGCTAGACATGGGTAGCTTTAAAAATGCATAAAATCTCCCAATTTGAAATCACTTAAATTTTTTAAATTCCAAAATATTAGGAAAGGAAAAAACTACTGAACTGGTCAAATGAAACATGGACTGGATATGTTCTAATGGCCTCTGTAAGCAGAATAGTGGTCTCCCAAAGATGTGTATGTGGGGATTCAAGATGGCGGGCTAGAGGAAGGCTGCATCCCTACTTGCTCCGTGGATTCCTACTTGCTCGGGATTCAAACAGCAGGAATATGGCTCTCAACGAGATTTTATATTCAAATCACATATAAGGGGTCCCCAGTCATCGCTCCAGAACCAACTCTGTCGGCCGCGGGCAGCTACCACCTGGGAGCGCCGGACCCTGCAGCTGCTTTGGAGTCACCGACCTGGGTCTGCGCCAGCCAGCAAGTGAGTGCGGGTCCCCAGCAGCGGCTTCAGAGTCACTGGCCGGGCTCCGGCACCAGCCAGCAACCTCCCAGGCAGAGACCGACCATCTCCGGCTGCCTGGGGCCTCACCGCGGCTTCTGGAGAGGTCTGGCCAGGAGCCTCTGGGATTGCTGACTCTGGCGGGGAGTTTGGACCCCTCGGCGCCATTTTGCAGCTTCCCTGGCAGAGAGGGTCTGTCTCTGGCTGCCTGGGGATTCGGAGCTGCGGCCGGTCTTCCGAGCCACTGTGCTGCAGCTCCTGGAAAGGTCTGGCTGGGAGCCGCTGGGGTCGCTGACTCCAGCGAGGAGCTTAGGGCCTTTGGTGCCAGCTTACAGTGTCCCCAGGAGAGAGCAACCACCTGCCACCGCCTGAGCCCCCAGCGAGGAGTTCAGGCCAGCCTGGGCTCTCAAGCCCAGTGTCTCTATCACTGAGCACAGTTCTGTGACACCACCCCAACTTGGTCTAGTGCCCAGATCCACATCCTGGCCCGGAGTCTACCACCTTGCTGTATCTAATTGTCTATCAACACTAAGCTGCCTCTGCCCAGAAGCATTGATCATTCCCAACCTGGAGGTAGTGGGACAGCACCTTTCTTGGGTCACCGCTTGATCAAGCACCTCTCAAGCAACAGGTGAGTTACTGGAAATCTGCAGGGACACTTTAAGTCTTCACAGGGAAATTGCATTCCCTCGGATTTGCACTACTAGAGGGGAAGATACACGAGCAACATGAGAAAACACGGGAAGAAAGTGTCCCAATCAAACCTAGATGATATATCAAGAGAACCCAAAGACAGCATGGTAGAAGGAATGACAGAAAGGGAGTTCAGAATGTTCATAATTAAAATGATCCGAGAAGAGAATGATGTGATGAGAGAACAGATTCAGGCTATGAATAATCAGCTAATAGAGCAATTGCAGGAAGCAAAAAATCACTTCAATAAAGAGATAGAAATTCTGAGAAAAAAACAAACAGAAATTCTTGAAGGAAACAAGGAAATGAAGGAAACAATAAACCAAGTTAAAAACTCAATAGAAAGCATAATTAACAGAATAGATCACTTGGAAGACAGAACCTCAGACAATGAAGACAAAATATTTAATCTTGAAAACAAAGTCGAACAAACAGAGAAGATGGTTAGGAATCATGAACGAACCCTCCAAGAAATATGGGACATCATGAAAAGACCAAATTTAAGAGTAATTGGGATTGAGGAAGGCACAGAGATACAAACCAAGGGTATGAATAATCTGTTCAAGGAAATATTATCAGAAAATTTCCCAAAGATGTGTATGTCCTACTTCCCAGGACCTGTGCATAAGTTGGTTACACGCAAAGGAAAATTAGAGCCACAGATGAAGTTGCTGATCAGCAGACCTGGAGATGTGATGGGCCCAGTGTAATCTCAAGGGTCTTAAAAAAGCAGAGGAAGGAGGCACAGTCTAGGTGGCCTGATGTAAGGAAGCTATAGCAACAACCCTGGCTTTGAAGATGGAAGGGAGCACAAGCCAAGGAATGTTGGAAGGACAATGTATCATCTCTGAAAACAGGGACAGTAAAACATCATGTCTCTGAATGCCTCCTTTCTGTTTCCCAAAACCCAGCCATGTTAAGGGAAAATGAGAAAGAGCCTGGGCAGAAATGTCCAGATACATATTATCCTGAAGGAACTGGCTCTCCCTTAAGCATACTGGGAACCAGGGCAAGTTTGTGTACTTTCTTGCACATGCACAGTTGCTCCTTGGGATGCGGGCCATACAGGACAAAAGAAGCAAGCTAATGCTGATGATGCCACTGTTTCCCCAGCCTAACCTATAAAACCCTCTCTCAATGGTGACTGGTGCAGAACTGAGGGTACCGTGGAAAGAATATGTGTTCAGCCAGCTGCCACTGTATGACACCCTGGCAAAGCATCTTGAGGGAGGAGGTGTTCAGCCTGCCTCCACTGAATTAGAGCGGGCACTGACCTCTCGTAAGCTTTTCTCCATAAGCCCTATGCCTTTCACACCATCTCTGGGCACTTTCCTCGGCTTTTCAGTAACCTACCCCACTGCTCTGGCACAAATGGGTTGTGGACATGACAGGTGAGGAAAGATTTTCCCTGGAGTCTCCAGAAAGGAACGCAGCTGTGTTGGCACCTTGATTTGAGCCCAGTAAGGCTCATTTGGGGTTTCTTGACTATGAAACTTGAAGAAGAATTTGTGTTGCTTAAGCTACTAAATTTGTGGTAATTAGTTCCATCCATAAGCCATAAGAAACGAATGCAGCTTCAATTTTCAAACTCTAATCTAGAGGATGAGAGGGGAAAGTTAAGTTCAGTGCAAATAAAGAAACACTATAAAACTCTATTTGCCCTTTATAATAACGAGAAACAGATGGAAAGACAAAATGTCAGGCTGGGTTGCTTCAATTCCTCAATGACCATTTTGATAAAAGTACCTGCCCAGGTAAGCAGATGCATAAGATTTAATTCTCAGACACCCAGCCCTGTCTGGGGGCACTTTTTGGAGCAGTGGCCCACAGTATCTTTAAGTCAATAGTGCCTTCTTTACAATTGCAGAGAGCCTGGGTGCTCACCAATACCTGGGGCGGGTGCTGTACTTCTATCTCCCATGTAGTTGAGTTGGGACCATATGGCCTGCAGGATGTGGGCAGATGTGACTTCCAGGCCTGGTCCTTCAGTCACCCTGTAGGATTTGCAGGATCTCTAGCTCTTCTCTCTCTCTCTGTCATGGTCCCTAAAAGTCTTTTGTTCTACTTGAGTTAGACTATAGATGGAAGAGGGGCTGTCCCACCTGTGTGGTAAGCAAGATATACACACCTTTTGTTGTTGTTGTTGAACCACTAAGATTTTAGAATTGTTTGTGGCAGCATTACTTTTTCAATAAATTATTGAGTCTAGAAAAAATGGACTAAACAAGATGGGAGAGTGAATGTGGAGAGACAGGTGAGCTGGGAACCCAGGAGAGATGTGAGCGATGGAGTAGGACCATGTTTTTCCAAGTACGATCTGTCATACATAAAAGCCCCTGTCAGGCTAATGGGAACTGAGCATATGTACGTGGCAAAAAGAACAACGCTAAAAATTATAATGGGTATGAATTTATTTGCTTATGTACTAGAAAAAAGATTTAATCTGGTATGTATATCCTACTTACAACTTCATAGATTTTTTTTTTTTTTTGCTTAGGAGTTAATTAGAAGTAGATTTAAAGAAAATATTAAATGAAAATATAGAAGTGGTATTATAGATACAGAATAACTAAAACTTGAGGACTGTGGAAATGGCCCATAGGAAAATACAGAAGGGTTGGCATGTATCTCTGGAAAGGACAGACAGCAGCTATGGCGTTTGCTGTGGATAAATCACACGCATAGCTCTAAAATTCTAGGACGTGAGGGGAACCTAAAATTGCCCACTCCAAGTTGCTTTTCTAGTGATGTCTGATTTCCTCCTGGCATTTAAGACTTTCTAGATTATCTAGAATCCCACAGTGACTTAACTTGCCAGTTCAACTTTTGTTGATCTCTGTACATGATTCTATCCCTTAATTCCATCTAAGTTGTAAGGTTCAATGCAAAGCCCATTTCGTCCATAAAGCTTTATCACATTGTCTTCAAAAGCAAAGGGTCTCACTGTTTTAAAAAGTCTTAGAGCACTTACTCTGGGTACGACCCAGATGTGCGGTCTTGAAGTAGTATAAGCATTTTGCCTTCACATTTAAATTGTGAGCTCTGGAACAAGACTGCATCCTATTCTTAAAATATTTCCTTGAATCTTTCATACTTCCTGGTAATTAACAGTAACACACAATCAACATACATATTTGTTGTAGTTTTTTGTTGTTAAACATCTGTGTCTCATGCTTCAGAGCTTTTCAAAGCACAAGCTGAGAATTGCTGGATATAGCGGAACCAAGCTGTCCTATGACATGAGGGTAATTTATTGAGCTCCCTGTTGGAAGAAATTTCTTGGTGCTAATGAAGTTGGCTGTTGGGAATGTCATGGGTTTTGCCATTACCCAGCTTATTAAAATGGTCATGTTGGTGAAATGTTTTCAGGCAAGATGTTAAAGTAATGGTAGCTGCTGAACCAAATATACCTCAAAAATAAGTAATGGGATTTTCTTTCTCACTTATTTAATAGCCACAGCAAGTCAGCTTTCCCCATTGTGGTCATCCAGGGACATAACAAGAACTGAGCATATGTAGGTGGCAAACAGAACAACACTAGCAAATTTAATACAGACATATGCTCCTTCCATCTTAGGACTCAGTCATTCTCTAAGTCTTTTGAATTCAGCTTGCAGAAGGTCAAAGAGAACATGAAGAAGGTACCCTCACTTTTAAAAAGCCCATGTCAGGAAATGACACACATGATTCCAATTCACAGTCTGTGAGTCAAAATAAGTCACATGGATACATCTAGATGTCACAGGCCTGGGAAATGTAACCCCTAGGTGCTTCCCATCACAGTTCTTAATTATGGATTGGAAAGCATGCACTCAGAACCACCTCTGGCACACAGCTAGGGCCAGCTCATCAGCCATCTTCCAAGTTTAGTCAACTTTTAATTGATTTATGAGGAAGTATGGCACATAATTAGAACAACAGGAAAACACAGTGGAATAAACTAACCTGAAAAAAGTGAAACAAACAAAGCCCGCCTGGGTCCTGACATTGCTTTCTCATCTTGGGTGATGAAGGAAGGTCTAAAAATAGGTCCTGGAGCTCAGGTGTATCAAGTTCTGGAATGGGGAAGCAGGGATAGAGTGTGGCTCTTCTCATCTGTGTGCTTTTAAGAAAAGTTGTTTTCATTAAGTAGAGAACTAAGTTTTCTAGGCACTTCAAGCAACTACTGGCCAGGTTATGTGACTTCTGAAATTCTAACTGCTAGATGTGGGAGAGAAGAACGGATAACATTGGCTCTTAAGTAGATCATTGTATTTTTTTTTTCCCAATGCATTCTACCTGTTCATGTATTTGAACTTTAGGATAATTTAGTGGAATAGGGAATGTTACTATTTAACAAAGTGAGGCTGGAAATGACCCCAAACCTTACATGAGTATGGGAGACAGGATTAGACCCTAAATCTCTCAAGAGGGCCTATGGCACACAAACAGTCCCATGCTCCATAAAACCAGCTCTGACTTCCGTGAGCACTGTCATCATCAACGTCATCATTCCTTCCTGTCCAAACATAATTCACATAAGTCAAATTTTATAGCTGTGAAGAATTCTAGAAATCAGCCAAATTTAGCTATTTATGTTTGGGCAATAATATACAAGTACTTGAAAAGATGCTCAGTCCTACTAGAGATCAAAGCAATGAAATTAAAACAAGAAGACAAAGGTTTTACTTGACAAATTGGCAAAAGCAAAAATTATCAAAAGGTATCTAAGGTTAGCCAGGGTATGGGAAAATCTGCCTGACATACAATTGTATGAATATAGATTAGTAGCAACCTTTTGGGGGTACTTTGGCATACTTTCAGAGCAAAAACTTATCCTTTGACATAGTAATTTTATATCCAAGAATCCCTAAGAGGGTACATAAAGTATGCATTCATAAATGATCATAATTTGTTGTAAGCATGAAAAGAATGAAGAAAACCTAAATGTATTTCAATATCAGAAAGGTTAACTTAATTATAAAACATCCATATTGCCATATTGTGGAATTTTGTACAGTTATTATAAAGAATGAATTAGAAATATAAAATGGTACAGCTGCATTGGAAAACATTCAAAAAGTTAAATGGAGAGTTACCAAATGACCCCAAAGAATATACCCAACTACTGGAAACATGTCCGTACAAAAACTTACACACAGATGTTCATAGTGACATTATTCATGACTGCCCAAAGTGGAAGCAACATGAATGTCCATTATTTGATGAGGAGGAGAGACTGCTCCCCCTTGATTACAAAGGTGAAAAGCACCCCTCCATTGGTGAGACAAGCTAAGGAGACATTATTTTTAAAGGCCAGGTGTAGGGTCATCTGTGAGCTGGGAGCTGAAGCCATGGAAGGATTTCAGCCACTACCAGAGATGCCATCAGAAGTAGGGTGAGACTTTTCTTCTCCTTTTGACTTCCAGTCCTCCTCCATTACCTCCTATTGGCCATATCTACTCAGAATCCAGAAGAAAAGAAAACCTGAGAAATGGAGTTCCCAGAAAAGAGCAAAAGGGAAACAAAGAATAGATATACAGTCAGGGAATGGCCTACACAGTCAACCCCTTCCTCAACGTGGTATCTCTTCTCATTTTCCTCACAAGGCATGTGTCACACAAATCAGAATATTCTCACCCTCTTCCAACAAGGGTAGAGCCAAAGTCCTATCAGTTATCCTCTCCATTTTGAGTGCATCATTTCCAGCTGAGATCCTCCTTCCCAAAGGAAAATAATGGAGAGGGCTGGGGATATAGCTCAGTGGGTAGAGTGTTTGCCTTGCAAGCACAAGGCCCCAACACTGCAAAAATAATAATAATAATAATTAATAATAATAATGGAGAAAGAAATAATTGAATAATATAGTTCTAATAAAATATTAGTAGCTGCTAGAGTCCTTATATATATATTTTTTTTTTTGGGTAGTGGGGATTGAACCCAGGGGCACTGCACCACTGAGCCACATCCCCAGCCCTATTTTGTATTTTATTTAGAGACAGGGTCTCACTGAGTTGCTTAGGGCCTCGCTAAGTTGCTGAGGCTGGCTTTGAACTCGCGATCCTCTTGCCTCAGCCTCCCAAGTGCTGGGATTACAGGCGTGCGCCACCGCGCCCGGCTAGAGTCCTTATATCTTATAGATGATCATGACACCATAGTTGATACTTACCACTCTCTCCTTCCACCACCTACCTTTTCCTTGTCATTCTTCCTGTAGCCAGCTGGTTAGGGTGCTTTACCCAGTGGGTAACTGAAATCAAAATTCCTAGAGGCTCTGAGTCTTCAGTGGCCGTGCCTTAATGGATTGTTATAATCTTCTATTGATCTTTATTGGAGGTTAAGGGGCATCTCAGATTGTCCCCTTGTCTTCATTGGGTCATCACAACCCATTTTGCCCTTGATAATCGAAATCAATTCCTTCTCTGCATGTTGATGCAGTGACACAGAGGACTTTAAATAGGTGGATGGCAATTTCCTCTTCTACCTCATGTGGAAGAAGTCCTTCCTTAGGGACAGGTCCAAGACTGCAGGAACAGAAAGTGAATCTCTGAGAATGGGTGAACAGGGCTGGTTCTTACTCCTTGGTTCCCAGGCCCATGTTTTCTGGCTACATGGGAAAGAGCACCAAACATCTGTTGCAGTTTAAAGCTTATATTAGATCCTATAGCATTAGTACCCAACCTCATGGGCTCTTGTCTCCCATCTGGCACTGTCACTGAGTCTGCAACAAGTCATTCTATCAGACTAGCTTCTTCTGGGCAATTGTGCTATATCCTAAGGCCAGAGATTTCCATGAGTTTGAAGACTCTGATGCATTTCCTTTACCATAGAATGTCTTACTTTCTCAGAGCATTGTGTGAGGCATCCTGATGATAAATGAGGCATTCCCTGAATCCATGGTCAGTGGTGCTGACCGAAGAACACAGAGCTCATTTTACCAGGGAAGTTTGGGCATCTTGATACAATACAATTGTAGGTGGTTGAGTCCAAAGTTCAGCCAACCAATCAAGAAACTATTGGAACTGTTTCCAGTTGCATGAGCTAGAACAAGCCTGGAATCTTGAGTAGGTATATCCTAATTGATAAATTGATAAACTGAATTGATAAATTCAGTCTCAACTTATTTTCTATTCTTAGCTGCTATCACCCTTAGAATTTACTCACACAGCTGTTCTCCAGGTTCCTACTCATGTGAATAAGAACATCTTACATTTCCCAGAATAGCCATTGAAATTTCTGCCCTAGAGTATAGTGCTATCTGATTCTATAGATGGGTCCAGAACTTGTAGGAGTGGGTCTTGAGGAGAGTAGTATCCCATTGCAAGAGGCTGCCGAAGGTGAGATCATTATACTACAGGGACTTTTAGCTAGGGAAGGATGTCTTCTTCAGAAAGGGGAAGGAACACTGCGTCCACAAGAAAAGGGGACTCAGGGGGACTTGTCAGTTCAAGCTTTTAAGCATTTTCAAATTTTCCCAGTTTTTCCTCCCAAGGCTCAGGATCCTACATCTTTTCAACTAAGTGCTCCAATGTTAACATAGGAAACATGGCATTCAGTTTACAATGTAATTCTGCAACATGCACAATTAGATTTTGGGCCAAATCTTCAGCTATGTTTACCCAGTGGCTACTAGAAATAACAGATGCTTTCAAGGATATCAAAGAAGCCCACTGGTTTCTGCACCCATGCCTGAGTGGCTAATTTCCTTTCTATAAGCTCTCAGCACGTTGAGAAGCAGGGACCAACAAACAACCTACATAAGCTGAGTGAGGGAGTTATTTGCTTTCCCAAAGCCTTATCTTTAACTGGCACATTATCCCAAGCACTCTTTTAAGTGATGACTTCAGTGAATATGTTGCCACTGTGTGTCATGTATTACTTCTGTTTGCAAGGAGAGCATCACTGTCTTCATGTACTGACAGGTAAGCCAAACCAGAATTTTATCTTGAGAATCTGTTTCTTAAAATTACTGCAAGAACTATATCAACCAACAAAATAGAAATGTCTTTAGTAGTATTTAAAACAGAATGAATCTAGGACAAGATGAATATACTTATCACATTTTGAACAAAAGAAATTTATTTTCTCATAGTTCTGGAGGATAGAAGTCTAAGATAAAGGTTTGCTTCTGGTGAAGGTGTTTCCTGGCATCTATATGCACATAGTGAGTTGGAGAGGAGAGAAATTGGAGAGGGAGGAGATAGAGAGATTTGGTGCCTCTTCCTCTTCTTATAAGGATAGCCAGTCTGTCATATTAAAGTCCCACCCTTGTGACTTCACTTAATCTTTATTATTTTGTTATAGAACCTAACTCCAAATATAGTGACATTATGGGTCAGGATTTCAAACATGAATGTGGTGGTTTGGGGGAACATGAATCAGTTCTTAGCAAACAAATTAGATAAAACGTTCTCTGGTAGTATGTGCATATGTTGGCTTTGTGAATGGAAGGGCTGGGACACTTTTATCTCCTCTTTACCTCTGATAGCACTAGAGGTGCTTGGATTTTTGTATTGTGATGTTGGAGAACTGAAGCAGTTTATGCATGAGACCAATTAACTGCTCCACATAGCCATTGCTGGTTACTGACCATTTCGCCTCTCCCTTTCAAAATAAGAAGCATAGCTCCAAGGACTTCTGCTCTATATATTAGCCCTAAAAGCACCCGAGATGTGCTAGAGAGGAGACTGTGGGAAATCAGCAGAGGCAGACACATGGCTTCTTCCCTACCCTCTCCAACCTTGGCTGCCATATGTCTGGGCACAGAGTAGGACAGCTTTGATGTAGTTATAGCCTCTTTCCCCCAGGGTTAGACAGGACTGTTTTAACCATTAGTTCCCACAGGCATTATGCTATGGTCCATGGGATTTTTAAAGGGTCTCTGAAAATGTCTGAGACTTGAGAAAAAAATTGATTCCAAGATTAGAAAACATGCCTGACAGAATTATTACAGTTGTGTTTAGTCATATACAAAATCCCACATTAAGAATTAACTAGTTGTGTGACAGATACCATTGCCCTGTGTACATGCATGAACGCACAGATGGTGTGACTCTACTTTGTGTACAACCAGTGAAACAATAGCTGTACTCCATTTGTGTTCAATGAATCAATAAGTAAATAAAAAAAATAATAAGTGCAGTAACAATGTCCTATTAAAAAAAAAAAAAAGAATTAACTACTTGATGGCTGCCTCACACAAGGCCATGGCTGTCCCTGGAGCACTGATATCCAGTGACTGATTTTAATAGGGTGTAAAGACCAGCTGTTCAAGCCCAACATGGAATAACTGTCATGGGCCCTTGAGTTCCCAAGGGAGTTGGTCAAAGCTGCTGTTGGGCCTGTGTCACAGCTCAGCTTCTCTGCCTGCACAATCCTGATTCCTTCTCCTTCTTTTCACAATTATTGGTTTCCTAATAAGCTTTCTGTACTTGTCTGTTTTCCATTACTATAAAATATACCTGAGGCTGGGTAACTTATAAAGAAAGTAAGTTTGTTTAGTTCACAGTTTGGGAGGCTGAATATCCAAATAGCATGTCATGGGCTCTTGCAAGGGTCTGCTTAAGTGCATTTCATCATGGCAAAAGCAGGTGTTGAGGAAGAGATCACATGGCAAGACAGGACACCAGAGCAAGAAGGGTTGTTTGATAACAATTCAGTCTGAGGCCAATATTCTGAGGGCAGTACCCCCAATGATCTTAATCATCTTCCACTAGGCCCCACTTCTTCAAGGTCCCACACCACCTCCCAACTTCACCACACTGAGGACCAAGATCTCAACACATTAATCCTTGGAGAGCACATTCAAATCATACCCAAAACATAACATTGCCTGTATGTCAATCTTTGTTTAAGTTGGCTTCCTGGAGAATACAAACTGTGGCACTTCTATTAGCCTAGGAGGGCACCAATCTACACATGTATTAATGAAAGAGAATGAGGAAAAATTTTTTCTATCATAAAGGAAATAGATATCCTTTGTTGTATTTTGTACTTGCAGGAGTATCTTTCATACTTGACCTATGAAACTCAAAAGACTGGTGTTTTATCACCTATTGCTACAAGAAATCTGTCCTCATTTTTCTGAAATATGGTATCTTTTGATTTTCTGGCCAGAGCCTTCTCTTCTCCATTGGTCTTGGTTATTTTAGAGACTTTTCTGTGGGGCTTGTTGAGACCAGATCCCTGCCAATTCCCATGACTCTGAGATTCACAGAATTCTGCTTCCTGCGGGTAAGAGGCTACAGGATACGTTGCATACTTGCATCCTGGACTCCATCTACACCCAATTTCCATATTCTAATCAAAATGGCTTTGTAAACTTATGCTTTGGTTCATTTAATGTGTTTTGAATACATGTAAATAGAGATAAAATATCAAAATATAAAATGAAAAAGATAGGGGAAGATTTAAAAGCAAAACAAACATTACCATAAACCCAAAATGACCAGCAAAGAAAGTTACAAGCCAGGCTGAGATCACAGGCTACTGACTCTGAGACCACAGTCAGGCACAGGTGACTGGATGTTGCATTATTGTGGGGTAAATATGATTGATGCACAATAGGCAAGATCAGAGTCATTGTTTTAAATAGCATTTCCCTTCTCGTAAAAGGAAGCTGAAAAAATTTTCATCTGCTCTCAGCTATTGAGGGGTCATAGGGTTACTCTGGAAGCTCTGGACTTGGGGACAGTCTCATGACAATCAGCCAAGCTGATAACTGGACTGGAGTATCATCCTGAGACAGAAGCTATAAATCACATATGAAAACTAGGATTCAGGAGGAAGTAATTATGAGATAGAAGGAGAATGTTACAATAAAATTTAAAAAATAGATGGTTAAATGCAAATGAAAATCCCAGAACTCATGGGTGAAATTTAATGCTAAAAAAGAAAACCAATATAATGAACAATTAGAAAAAATTCATAACAAATAATTTCATAAAAAAATTCTACAAAATTTTCATAATAATGCTTAGGGTATTTAAAGAGCTAAATGAAAAAATAATATCCATAATAAAACATGAAACTGTGAAACAGAGAAATGAAACAATAAGATGTGACTATAAACACAATTAAATTAGAATGTTGGAAATGGAAAAATATAATTAAAAAATTTAAAACTCAAATGATGGAATAAATTATAAACTAGTCATAATCAAACAGGGAATGAATGAATTAAAGTATAGTATTAAGAAGTTCATCAGGATGCAACATAGTGAATCAAGATTTTTTATTTTTAACCTGAAAGTGCATTTAGGAGGCACTGACAGAGAAACACCAACCGACATCTAAATGGGGTTCCAGAAGAACATGATGAACAGAAGAGCAATATTTGAAACATTATAGCTGAGGATGTTTTCAAATTGAAGAAAGATGATTTTTGATTGAAAGTGCATCCTGAGAAAGAAGCAAGGTCAATAAAAGACACACTGTGGGGAAACTGTAAAATACTAAGGAAAAGCAAAAAAGGCTCTTAAAAGCTGTTGGAAGTTAAAGATGATTTGCCTACACAGAGTAACCAGTAAGACTGACAGCAGACTTCTCATCAGCAACAGTGCATGCCAGAAGAGAATGCATCAATCTCCTGTAGGCACTGGAGAGGGGACTAGCCAACCTCATATTTTACAGTCATTTAACCCATTTCATCCCATTGTTCCTGATGTGGAACATGTAAAAACTTAAATATACTTTATAGTATATAATTATATAACAATAAGAATATAATTATCTTATAGCAATTTTAACAGAATCATGTTATTAATATTAATATAATATATAAGCTCTAGATTATTTCCAACTTATTTTAATGGACCTATATCAATTTTGTTGAAATATTTGCAGAATTAGAAACTCAAGACCTGGAGGATTAAGCTTTCATTCAAGAGTGAGAGACAAATAACAAAATTGTTAGAGTTGCAGAGTTAAAAGAATTTAGCACCCTCAGAAATGGTTAAAATGATCTTTTGCAAGAATGAAAGTTAAGTTGAGAGAGAAGCTTGGGTTACAAGAAACATTGTGAGTATACAAATTTTTTTAAAAATTTTGCTATATTTAGCAATTTGTATAAAAAAACAATTAAAATTATTTTTTGTGTTGAAAATATCAGGGATAAAAAAGATGAGTAACCAGATGGAGAAAGAGCCAATCAAGGTTCTTATAAAGTGGGCGAGTTCCTTTCTTTTTTTTTTTAATTTTATTTTTTGATTCATTGAACACAAATGGAGTACAGCAATTGTTTTTCTGGTTGTACACAAAGTAGAGTCACCCCATCTGTGCATTCATACATGTACACAGGGCAATGATGTCTGTCACACATACTGTTATTATTCTTACCCCCCAACTTCAACCCCACCCCTCCCTTCCCTCTATGCTCTCTATCCTTTCTCTGCGAGTTTCTTTTAATGTGCTGGAGGAAGATAGAAATAATGAGCAAATTTAGACCTTGTGAGAAAATTTATGGTTGAATGTTTGTGTTAAAATTTAAAGATAAACGCCAAAAGAAGATAAACAAAATTTATGGATTGCAAGCCAGCAGAGGCAGGGGGGAAAGAAATACAGGAAAGTGTTATCAATCCAACCAAAGGCAATAAAAGAGATAAGCAGCAAAGAGAAAGGATGGAAAGCAGAAACACAAAATAGAGTGATGAAAGTGACTCCAACTTGATCAATGGCCAGAATAAATGTAAAAAGATTAAATTCACCTATTAAAAGGTAGATTATTTGATTGGACTTTCAAGGCATAAAGATAGTTATATGTTTCATATATGAGCTGTACTTAAATGAAGAGTGTAACTCAGAGACAGAGCACTTGCCTAGCATATGTGAGGCCCTGGTTTTGATCCCCAGCACCACCATCACCACCACCAAATAGAACTAAACAAGGAAAAAGCAAAGGTGGAAAATAAAGGGATGGGAAAGATATACCAGGCATCAATCACTAGAAAGCAAGTTGGGGTTTCACATTAGCTTGTGAAAGTAGGTGATTCTTGTTAGGATTTGATTTGGAGCATCCCATCAAGACTTAGGTGTTGGAGGCTTGGTCCCCATTGCAGCATCTTCAGAGGTGGTTGGATCATGAGAGCTCTAACCTCATCAGTGAATTAATCTATCGATGGATTCATAATTGGATGATTTCACTGGGCGGAAATAGAAGCTTTAGAAGCTAAATCTTCATTGGAGGAAGTAAGTCACTCGGGATGTGCCCTGCAAGGGTATATCTTGTCCCTGGCTGGCCCCTTCCTCTTTACCTCTCTGCTACCACATGATCCTTGCCATGATGCTCTGCCTCACCACAGGACCAGAAACAATGGAGCCCAGTGACCATGGGTTAATACCTCTGAAACCATGAATCAAAGATTAATCTTTCTTCCCTCTAAGTGATTTATCTCAGGTATTTTGTCACAGCGATGCAAAGGTGACTTATAGGATTCTCAAATCTTAGGTTTTATCTTTGACCTTTTTTGAAGGTTCCAGGATGACTTTCTGCTCAGGGTCCCACAGGCATCTCTAACTCAGCTTTTTAAACCTGACATCATCTTTTTCCTTATTAGACTATTTTCAAATCAATTATTGACCCTACTGTCCACAAAGTTGCCCAGTTGCCTTTGGTCCCAAAATCTTTCACTTTTTTTTTTTTTTTTTAACTTGGGCTTGCTTTGAGTGTTATAGTATCCAAGATACAGATTTCTGGGAACAATTCATGCCTTTGAAGAGAGCACCTCACTGGGAGTGGCAAGTGCTGAGGCAGTCTCCCTGAGGGCAGATGCACCGGCAAAGAAATGGTCAGCTGGGACTGAACTCTCCAGTCAAAACAGGGTCCTGCTTCCCTGTCTTCCCTGATTCAGCTCTGCCTAGGGAGGAGTGGAGTGGAGGAGCAATGCTGGCAAATCCAGACACAGAAAAGGAAGCTCTGCTGAGTATTGAGAAGTGGTTTTGGAGGAACAGGAAGTGGTAGAGGAGAGTGAGCGGACAGCAGGAAAGGGAACCACTGGGTACAGACCCACTCTTAGTGTGTCCAGCTTCTCCTTTTAGAAGACAGGCAGGGGGAGGCAGGGGCAGGGAGTGTGGAAGCCTCAGACTGTTTTGGCTTTCCTTATATTTGACTATGTCAGTTCCACTGTGTTTACCTCAGTCCAGCAGCTGACGGTGCCTTTTCCAGCCACACAAATCAGATATTCTATTGGGTCGATGCAGAGCAGTTATTAAGTGACCTGCCTTGGGGAATTGCCTGCATCATTGTCATCAACCTGGTGTTTTCCTGTCAAGCAGGCACTAGTCTGGCTGCCACGGCATGGTTATTTCATGACCCAGGCTCGACCACAGGGACAGCAGCAGCAGTGCCCTCGTAAGCCCCACCCACCTTCTTTCTGCATAGGTCAGCACTCTGTCTTAACTGACTTGCACCAATATTCAGTTTTAAAAATGCAATAATGAGGCAATTGCTTAAAAGGAATAAGTGTATTTTGGGTGGTACTTTCTGCTCTTTATTGAAGGGGTCAAATAGTCTGCAATCCTGGGAGTGGCCAGAATGAAGAAAGGGTGAAGAGCAGAGAGGAAGCCCCTCACTCTGATGGGTCTGTGGGATGCCCCGAGGGGCTTAATTAATCTATCCCTGTGTTCCCCTGTGGCTGGCCAGAGACTGAGGTGACGACAGATGCTCACACAGTCTAAACACTCACCTTCCTATCCTGGCCCCCATTTCAAGGGGAAATGGCTGGGCCCTGGAGGCCAGCAAGGCTGGGAAGCATGGCCCATCTCCTCTGAGCCCGTGGTGCTGGGCCACCGAGGCCTGCTCATCTGCTCTGCTGCCTTAGTTTTAATGAAAACTCTCCCTGTGCTGCTCCTCATTCCTAATTATCCATGCTCTGGCCTGGCTGCTGACATGTTTATTTCATAGCTGCCAGACTGGTGGAGATGGTTCCTTCATAAAGACTCACACCCCTTTCAAGTTGAGTTTTCTTTTTGCCCATCATTTGTTTTTGCAAACATTTCAGGATTAATTGAACACTCTCCCTCCTTCCAACCAAAACACATGCTCGCCGTCCCTGCACAATATGGCAATCTTGGCATTTGATCATCCCCACACTCTTTCATTTCTGAGGCCCCCGTGCTGACAAAAGACCCGTCTCAAGTAACCTCAGGCCGCTGTGTTGGAGAAAATTGAGTTTCATTTCAGATTAGCCTCTTCAGTTTCAGCCTCTGAAAAGCTCATTTTCTATAAATCTAGGTTTGGATATCTTCAGGCTCACCTTGAGCATGCGACTGCATATCTTTTGCTCGTCTTTTTAATTATAACTATGGGTTTGGAAACTTCTATAATATGTCATGTTTCAAATAAGGGGAGAAGGGGGAGAAGAGTTAGCTCTGGGCAAGCTTTAGAGAGTGTCAAATAAAAATTGTTCTTCTCCAACATAATTTCACTATTAAGACTCCACTGAAAATGGAGCTAGGGATTGAAATGCTTGTCTACATTATTTCTCTTACTTTCTTTTTTTTCTTTTTTTTTCTTTTTTTTTTTTTTTTTTTTTTTTTGTGGTACCAAGGATTGAACCCAGAGGCATGCAACCACTGAGCCACATCCCAGCCCATTTTTATTTTTTATTTGAGACAGTGTCTTGCTGAGTTACTGAGGCTGGCTTTGAACTTGTGATCCTCCTGCCTCGGCCTCCTTGTAAACCTGCTGGGATTACAAGTGTCCACACACCCTACCATGTAGAACAAAACCAATTGAAAAATTTATCAGTCCCATTTTTATACCCTCTTTCCTTCAAGTGTTAATCCCTTTTTTTCCCGAAGAAACAAAAGGAATGTTTAAGATTTTACTCATGTAGAAGGCAGAATAATGACCTTCCAAAGATGTCTACAATTGCTAGTTTGCCCTCTCCAAAACTCATTTTGGAGTTTAATCCCTATTGTGGAATGTGAAGAGGGTGGAAACTTAACCCAGCTATGGTGTTTGGAGATGGGACCTTTAGGAATCAATTAGGGTTAGATAAAGCTATCAAGGTGAAGCCCTTCATATACTTGTGACTATAAGAAGCAGAAGGGAGATGGAAGACACACACACAGACACATATGCTACCTGTCTCTCACCATGTGATACCCTGCATCACTTCAGGACTCCGCCAACCATCATAGATGCAAGCCCTAGACCTTGGACCTCCAGAACCTTGAACCATAATAAACTTCTTTTTCTTTAAAACTTACCCAGTAAGCCAAACTAAATTTCTTTTCTCTAAAAATTACCCTGTCTGTGATATTTTTATTAACAATAGAGAAAGGACTAAGATAACATCCTACCATCAATCTGTTACCTTCAGAATGATTAAGTTAAGGATCCTGAGATGGGGGATTATCCTAAGGGCTATGCCTGGTACCACCAAAAAAGAAAAAAAAAAATGAAGGGTGTATAATAGGCCCTGAATGTAATCATAATGGTCCTTAAAAGTGGAAAGGGGAGACAGAAGAAGAGTCAGAGAGAGATGTAATCAAGACACAAAGGTCCCTAGAGATTCAACATTCTTGGCTTGGACTTGGAGGAAAGGGTCCTTTAGAAGCTGAAAAGGTAGGGAAATGGATTCTGCCTTTGGTCTCTGGCAAGGCCCACAGAGTTGCTGATACATGGAATTTTCCCTGTGAGACCCCTGTTGGACTTCTGGTCTACAAAGCTGAAATCTAATAAACTAAATTTGTGGCAAATTGTTATAGCAGCTATGGTAAACTGATACATTATATAAATTTACTCCAGTCCAGTTATATCTGAATTCTGTGTGGTGGGCCCAGAAATCAATAGTGCTCAAAGGTCTGCAGGAGATTCCCATGTGCAGCATGGTTGAGCACCATGGGACTTCGCTGACTGTGTCCTTATACCTCTTTGCCTCCTAGCTTCCTGCATCTGGCTGCTTATCCCACCACACCTCTGATAATCTTCTTACACATTAGTCACCTCCTTGCTGACAAATCAAGTGGACACGTCCCCCTCCTTATTTTACTCAAAATTGGACACTGATGCTGATTCCTTGTGCTAGAATAGTCGGTCCTCTGCTATGGCTTCCATGGTATCACCCTCTGTTTCCCTCTTACCTTGTCAAGCTTGCTATTCTCTTAGGCTGCTGCTTTCCCAGGTCCAACCCTTAAGTATTAATGTCCTGAGGTTTCCATGCTGGAGTCTCATCTCTTCTTGCTCTGCATGCTCTTCCTGGGGTCTTTCGCCTATACCTTTGTCTTCCATGTAATAGTGATGGATACCTAACAAATATTTTCTCAAATCTCTTCTCTGACTTTTAAAGCCATAACATTCAACAATCTACTTCAAATTCAGCATGTCCCAGGGTAAACTCATTTCCTCTACTAGAATACCCTTCCTCTGCTTATGGTGCTCTTATCCACGCAGTTACTTAAGATGAAAACATGGGAATCATCCTGTCTTTTTTCACTCCCTCCTTTCCTCCTCCCCCAAATGCAATGAATTGCCTCTCCATCCACTCAGTATCATCCTGGTTCATGCTACCTTCACCTCTGACTTATTGCAAGAGCCAAAGCCATCACTCAGAAATAAAAACATCATAATTCCACATAAACACTTTAACATCCCCAGGAATAAACTCCAAGCTTTTCACTGTCTTTAAGATACAGTATCACCTTGCCCCTGTTTTCCTGTCCAGAATCATCTCTGCCCATTCTTGGCCTCTTCTGCCCCACTGACCTCCTTCTACACACTCCATACCTCCCACATGATGGCTACATTCACCATTCATCTTCTTGTTCCCGGACTTTGCACATGCTGGTTCGTCTTCCTAAACATGCCATTCCCGCCTGCCCCCACTCTGGGATTAGAAAAGTCTTGCCCTTCCATCAGTCTTGGCTTAGCCTTTGCCATGGACTTCTGCCATGTTTTTGGCAGCTTAGCATCCTTTCACCTTTCCTGCAGTGTCCTGATTTCTTTCTGGAGAACTGACCCTTTTTTCCTTTGCATTTTCTTGGTGAGGTGGTAAATCTACATGATACACATTTTTAAGTATGTGTATCTTTAGTTGTAGGTGGACACAATACCTTTATTTTATTTTTATGTGGTGCTGAGGATTGGACCAGGGCCTCGCGTGTGTCAGGTGAGCAGTCTAGCACTGAGCCCCGACTCCAGCCCCAACTCCTTTTCCTGTGGCCCTGGTAAAAGCAGGCAGATGAGCTATGACTTAACCTGGTCAATCAGATGTCTTTTTTCTAGGACTTTAAATCTTGTGTAAATAGTGTTAGGAGGAAATAAATGGAAATTCTTCACATCAGATGTAGGGCTTTGACCTGAGTGTTATGGTTCAGAGACCCTACCTGGGTTCTTCCTTCCCAGATGCCTTGATTTCTGCCCCTTTATAATTCTCCTATTCCACTGTTACGTCTGTATACAGAACCTTCCAGTAAATTCCTTTGAATGTGAGTTATGAAGAGTTGGTTTCTTGTGAATTTTCATCTGTAATGTCTTCTATGACTCCCTAACCTGGACTAAAAGCTTCTCCCACAGGTTTGTCCTCCTCATAGTGGCTAATACTGCATATTAAAAGGTCACTTTACTTCTTTGTTTCTGCTGCTGAACATAAACTTCTCAAGGGCAAGGACAATGCCTGTTCCTTATTGTACACCCAGAGCCAAGGACAGTGCCTGGTATTTATTAAGCACTCAAGAAGCATTTGAGGAATGTGTGAATGTGGTTTCATCATTTGATGTGAACAGAGTAAATGTGAAAAAGGCATTTGAGTCTGTGGATCCAATATTTTTAAACAGATGATTACCAACTTATATAAATTATCATCAGAAACTTTTATTAAGATGTCCCCTGCTTAGTGGAAAAACATGCAGATAATTGTGCAAAGTGCAAACCAAATAAAATCCAAACAGAAAATACCAGAACAGAGACTTCTCATTCCAGGAAGATGAATAGACATACTTTCCCCTATTCTATTTTTTCTGGGTTTAGCAAAAATCCCTAGTGGAGTAGAATCATCTTGTCCCATTCTTGGCCTCTTTATCCCCACCCATATATACACACACACAACTAAAATTGTTCATAATGGTTGAGGTATAAAGTTTGGAGAATAAGGTGGGGTGGAGTTACACATACATACACACACACACACAGACACACATACATATATGTACACATACATATTCATAACAAAAAGATTGTTATATACACGTACATATATATGATAAATCATTTTTGTTATATATATTATATATATATTATATATTACTCCACCCCACCTTCTTCTCCAAATTTTATACCTCAACCATTATGAACAATTTTAGTAAAAAAGATTTGTTATGTGTGTGTGTATGTGTGTGTGTGTATATATATAAAACAAGTGATTCTAAAAGATGGAGAAAAGAAGACAGAAAAGAGAGGGTCCTCAGGATTCATGGAAAGGTGTGGCAGTAAGTTCCTGGTGTTTTATTTTGACTTCATATATTCCAGAATTGGAGATAAAAAAATCAGCAATTTGGAGACCCTGATGGGCATTGACAGAAACAGCTCCAACAAAGCCTGCTTTCTCTAGGCAAAGGACTTGGAAAGGGACAACTTAGAAGATAAGACCTGCTTTTCTCTAGTCAAACACCACAGGAAAAGCTATGGCCTCATCCCCACCAACACTAGTAAAGGATGAGTGGGGAGCCTGGGATATAAAATGGGTTCCAACCATATGTGAAGGGTAGTGTCAGAGGAGGCTGAGTAGCAAGCCAGGACTTTATTCCCACTGGGTGGTAATAAGCACCTCCTTTCTTCCATGTGATATTAGTGAAGCCCACCTGGAGAGCCCTTCACATGGCAATAACAAGGTGAATGCTCCCTTTCACTGAAATACCAGTGAAGGCCTAGTGGGGAACCAAAACTACTCCCTCACCTACCAATAATGAGGGGCATCATTCCATACATACTTCGATATAAATAGAAACATAAGTTTCCACCTGGAATTAATGAAGTGGTACCTTCTCTTCCCATGCCAGAGTGGTGTTGGAGCAATCCAGCTTAAATAAGATCCCAAACCACATAATGTGCTATCCAAAATGTCCAGCCTTTAATAAAAGATCATTCATCACATAACAAATATGAGTAAGATCTAAAAATGAATGAAAAACACATCAAGATGGCAGAGATGTTAGAATTTTATATTACAAAAATATTAAAGGTGATATCATAAAATGCTTCAACTAGCAGTGATAAATGTACATAAAATAAATGGAAAGAAACTCATCAATGAATATAACATCTCATTAAAGAAAGAGAAACTTTGAATCAAATGGAAAATTTAAAACTGAAAAATACAATATCCAAATAAAAACTTCACTGCTTGGGTTCAAATAGAACAAAGAGGACAGAGGAAAGAATCAGTGAATTGAAAAAAAAAATAGAAATACCCAATTTGAACAAAACAGAGAATATAAACTTAAAAAATCAGAGCCAGAGGGACATGCAGGATTGTACCTGAAATTCTAGCAATCCTTCACCTGGGTTCTGGAGAGAAAGGTGAAAGAGGGAAGGATTGGTGAAGTCCTTGAATAATGTCTGAAAATGTCCAAAAATTTGGCAAAAGACTTTATGTCACAGGTTCAAGAAACTTAGTGAACCCTGAACAGGATAAGTCCAAAGAAATCTATACCAAGACATAATAGAGCCAAACTTTTCAAAAACGAAAGACGAGGAAAAAGTATTGAAAGCAATGAAGGAGAAACATTACCTGACCTATAGAGGAAAACCAATTCAAATGACAGTGACTTACTGTGAGAAATATGGAGGCCTAAAGGAAGGGTCATATTTCTCAAGTGCTAGAGAAAATAACTGTCAACATAAAATCTTATATAGAGTGAAAACATTCTTCTGGAGTGAAGAGGAAATTAAGAATTTTCAGTTGAAGAAAAACTTAAAGAATTAATCTCCGGCAGACATACCCTAAAAGAGTAAAGGGGAGTTCACAGATGGTGGATTAGAGGAAGTGTGTACTTTCCAGTTACTCCTTGGCTAGGGATTCAAGCAGCAGCAGAACTGTTTCTCAGTGAAGTGGGTGACAGAGGGAATTCACTGGAATTCAGTATCAGAGGGAGAATCACACAGACACAGAAATTTGGATGATGTGAACAGAGGATAAGAAAGAGTACATTGGAGCCAAGCTTGTGGGTCCAGTGGGTACCAGGTCACTGCAGAGGGGTGAGTTAACCCAATCAGCAAGAGAAGCACAGCCAACAAATGTGGCATGGGAGAACCTGTGGAATAGAGAAGCAGTCTGAACTTAACTGAACCAGATTCTGTGCAGTTAGCTGGTATTTGAGAAATGCTCTTGTGTTTCTCAACTGGCAAGTAGAGAGCTGAGGAGGGAAACTAGTATGAAGAGCTGTGGCTTGTGCTGTAGGAGTCTGGAAGATTGTAGCAAGCATTGCCATACTGCCCTGGTGATCACCTGCTGTGTGACCTAGAGTGTGCCTGGTGGGGCATGATGGAAATGGGTGCATTGAGGATTATGCCCAGGGGGGATTCAGCTTGGGGATATGTAGGAAAGTGTGGCTTCTGTGCCCTATGGGTCTGGTGGCTCACAAGACTAGCAGGGGAGGGTGCAGAAGCTGGGCAGGTGAGCTTGACTGTATTCAGTGCTGACCCTGGGAAGACCACATTTGTGAGCAGTGGAGTGTGCAAGACCTGTGGAGGGTTGATTACCCTACCCTTGGGAGACCTCTGAAATCCAGATGCCCAGCAGAGATCAGAATCTGCCTGGCCCTAAGATATGTTGATCTAATCTCTCAAGGAACAGGTACCAACCAACAAAGTTCAAAGGTCTAATCAGACCTAAACCCCAGCCCCCAACACTTCCCATTTGGAACCCTTCATCAGCCCTGTCCAGGAGTGTATCAATCTAGTCTGTCCAGACAGAACTTCAGTTGACAGTCTTTCCCATTCCACCCTGCCTTCTGTTGGTGAGAAGGAAGATGAGAGCTATGTCAACCAGCTTGGGTTCTAGGCCACTCCAGCTGGCAGCTTGCTGACGACCCAAAGAGGATGGGTTTAACAACCTCCAGCCCTTGCTCTCTCTAAGGGGTGTGCAGCCCAAGAAAGGGACTGAAGGGGAGTCTGACATAGGCAGTGAGCAACCAGCCTTGTCCACAGTTCTGACCACCACAGTGGAGAGAGACACTTCATTCTTCATCAAGAAATGTTTTCCTGGGGCTGGGACTATGGCTCAGTGGTAGAGTGCTCACCTAGCATGTGTGAGGCCCTGGGTTAGATTCTCAGCACCACGTATAAATAAACAAATTCAATAAAGGCCCATCAACAACTAAGTAGCTGGGATTACAGGTATGGACCACCCATGCCTGATCCATATTTAAAAAAAAAAGAAATGTTTTCCTTTTCTTCCATTGTGTGTGTGTGTGTCTGTGTTTTCTTGATGTGCTAACTGGTTCATAGGTCATGGATATACATACACATACTTATTTTTCTGTTTTATTTATTTATTTTTTGCCCATGTGTTATTTCTTTTCTTTTTATTTGAGGGTTAGGGTTTTTGCTTGTGTTGGCTTGATTCTTGATTTTTTTTATCTGTTTTGTTTCTCTCCTTTATCTTTCTCTCCTTTCTTCTTCAACAGTCTAATTCTTTTGTTCTCTATTTAGTTCATTTTTTCTCTCCTTCTCTATAGCTGTCACTTGCTACCTCTCCTCTGCTTTCCCTCTGTATACCTTTTGAATATTTTAAACTTCATTTTGCCTTTCTATCCCAGTTCTTTTTCTTGGATAGCTGTACTTTTAACCATCTTTTAGAACTATTTCCTTTATAAAATTCCCCCCCCCCCCAAATACACACCATTGATATTGTTGTGGGTATTAGCTACGGTGGATGGCAGAGTTGACACCTGCTGTTTATTTTAATGCTGGATCTAGTTCATGACTGTTTATTGTTTTTGCTCTTGTTAATTACTGACCCCACCATTCCTCTTTTTATGGTAATTAGCGTTGTAGAGGTCACAGTAGGCACTGGGCATTTATTTGAATGCTGTATACTGTTTGTTGCTGTTGTTTGTTTTCCCCTTTTGTGAGAGGGACTGGGACATGAGTGGGGCTCTATATGTTCATAGGGGAGGGACCATGATGCAGAGCACACCCACAACCAGCCAAGGACGGCACACCTTGCTTCACACACAAAACAATCCTGCTCAACAAATACCTTATTACATATAGTAGGGGATACAAAAACCCCACATGAAAGACTAGACCTCAAGTAGGAATGGCTGGAGGGTCCCATGGACATCTGCTCCTACAGAAAAAAACAGAGAAGGGTTTCAAGACAATGGCTCAGAGGATTCCAGTGTTGCAGCAGCTCTCCAAGAGTGAATTAAACTAGCAGTTCTGCAGCAGCAAACTGAGAGGCATTGGAGGTTAAAATTAACCCTTGGATTATTCAACACCTATGCATTGAAACTATATGTTAACAATATATGACTTGTAATAAAAGAGATCACTACTCACCAAAGGACCTCTCAAAGAGGACGAGGAGGACTCCGTCACAGCAGATGCACCTTTGAATACATGAGGAAAGCAGCAAACAAGCCCCACCACACCCCCTTGCCACACTTATTGAAGATATTGAACCCACAGATAAGAACCCACAGATATTGAAGAGGCTGAAATTTCAGAGAAAGACTACAGAAAAAGATTAAAATGATTAATGAGTTACAATGTCTCTGGAATGAATTAAGAGAGCAAATACAGGAGGTTAAAAGACCATTTCGATAGAAAATTTTTGAAAAGAAACTAATCAGGGCAGATGTTGCCGCCACCACCACCGCAGACAATGCCACTGCCAGGAGATCTTCTCTTGGGAGCAGGGAGCAGCTACCCCTGATGCCACTGCCACAGGTGCCCAGAGGTCCTTTGGGCTGTTGCAGTTGTTTCTGCTGCTGTTGATGCTGTCACAGTCGCCATCGCCTGGAAGTCTGCTGCCCTCGACGCTGCCTCGGACGCCTGGCTGCCATCGACACTGCTACCCCCAACACCACTGCTGCCAAGGCTCTGCTGCTCCCTGGAGGTCACCTGGAGGTCTCCTCTCTGGGTGCTGCTACAGCTGCAGCCACAGCCACCTCTGCAGCCACTGCTGCCGCGGTCCCCCCACCTGCTGCCAACGTCACCAATGTCTGCAACAGCTGCTGACCCCCTGCCTGCTGCCACTGACTCCTGCTACTACCACTTCCACCACTGCCCAGAGGTCCGCTGCCGGGGAGACTCCAGGTTTGGTTGCACATGGCTACATCCATTTTGAGATGACAGTCAGAGCCTGGGATTTGTTTGGGGTGCTGGTGGGTTTGCTACCACTGCCATCTTGGGGTGCAGCCACCCCTGTCTGGGGACACCGACCAGGACCTGGAGATTCAGTGTTGGGTGCCTGCGAGTTTGGCTGCACCTGGGGTCTTCCTCCTGGGAGTGCTGGTTGCCACCATCTAGTTACTGTTTCTTAGGATTGCTCATCCCTGGTGGTCTCTCTTCAAATTCCAGTGGCATTGAGATCTTGGGACTGCAACATGACATCTGAGGCAAGACATCTGCAACATGACATCAGATTGGTAAGATAGTGACTGGGTCACTACGGGAAGTGGGAAGTCTTGAGAAGTCAGAGTCAGGGCTGAGAAGTTTTTGGATGTGGGCAGAGACAGTTGTTCAATTTTCCACTAAGATTTATTTTATTTTTATTTTTATTTTTATTTTTATTTTTTTCTTCTCTGGCATCTCTTTCCATCATATTTGGAGCAGGGTGTTTTTTGTGCATCAGTTTATTGAAGACGGTGATACATGCATGGTGTTTTGCAGTTCTGCCATATATTCTCATATTTTTAATTTTTTCTCTTTACACGTATTCTTCCTCTTGCTTGTCTGTCTTCCTGGATTCCCTTTCTACCTTTTCTCTGCCTAACAGCCAATCTCTGTTCTTCTTCCACTCTTCCTGTGGATTTTTGCTTCTGGCTTCTCTCTTTCTCCCTCGTGAACACCATGTCCTGCATTATTTCTGTTCTCTCTTTGTCCACTATTGAGATTATAAATCCATTTGGCAAATTCTCTGTTTTTATTGTGGACAGTGATTGAACTCATCATTACTGTTTACAGCAAGAGGGCAATAGATGCCTTGCTGGGAGCTTTTAGATTTGAGGCTATATATTGTTTGCTTTGGGTGCTGTTGATATTGGTCTCCCTCTTAAAGGCAGGATAGTGGAAATCTTCAGTGACAATGTAGGTCTACAGGGTAGAATCTGTACTGCCTCAGATCCATACGCTAGATGGGAAAACACACAAGCAACATGAAAAAACAAGGGGACAAAACACCACAAACCATGGTGCCCCAATAAGAGAAGCCACTGACAACACAATAGAAAAAATGTCCAAGAAGGAGTATAAAATGTACATAGTTAATATGTACGTAGTTGATCTGCAAAGTAAATGATGGTATAAAGAGTGAAATCAAAGAGAAAATATAGGAAGTACTAAATTAATTCAATAAAGAGTTCGAGATTGTGAAGAAAACCAAGCAGAAATTCTCGAAGGAATCAATAAATCAAATTATAAATTCAATAGAAAGCATCACCAACAGAGTAGATCATCTGGAAGACAGAATCTCAGGCAATGAAGACAAAATATTTAATACTGAAAATAAAGTTGGCCATGCGGAGAAGATGGTAAGAATCTATGAACAAAACTTCCAAGAATTATGGGATAACTTGAAAAGACCAAATTTAAGACACTATGAAGGCAGTACTAAGAGGTACTCTTAGTACCTTAGTACTCTTAGTACTCTTAATACCTTAGTACCTTAGTACCTTAGTACTCTTAGTACCTCATTGCATTGAGCTCTTTCATTAAAAGAATAAAAAGTCAACAAATAAATGACCTAACTTTACATCTCAAAGTCCTAGAAAAAGAAGAACAAATCAACACCAAAAACAGTAGACTATAGGAAATAATTAAAATCAGAGCTAAAATCAATGAAACAAAAGAAACAATTGAAAAAATTGACAAAACAAAAAGTTGGTTCTTTGAAAAAAATCAATAAAATTGATAAATCCCTAGCCACACTAACAAAGAGAAAAAGAGAAAAAACCCAAATTACTAAAATATGTGATGAAAAAGGAAGTATCACAATGGACACTACTGAAATACCGAAGATAATTAGGAACTATTATGAAAATTTATACTCCAATAAAATAGAAAATATTGAGGACACTGACAAGTTTCTAGAGATATATGACCACCTAAATTGAATGAGGAGGTCATGCATGATTTACATAGAACAATTTCAAGTAATGAAATAGAAAACGCCATTAAAAACCTACCAATTAAGAAAAGTCCAGGACCAGACGGATTCTCAGCCAAGTTATACAAGACCTTCAAAGAAGAATTAACACCAATACTCCTCAAATTATTCCATGAAATAGAAAAGGAGGGAATCCTTCCAAATTCATTCTATGAGGCTAATATCACCCTGATACCAAAACCAGGTAAAGACACATCAAGGAAAGAAATCTTCAGACCCAATATCCCTGATGAACATAGATGTAAAAATTCTCTATAAAATTCTGGAAACTCACATATAAAAACATATTACAAAGATAGTGCAACACAAGTGGGGTTCACCCAAGGATGCAGAGTTGGTTCAACATATGGAAATCAATTAGCGTAATTCATTATATCAATAGACTTAAAAACAAGAATCATATGATCATCTCAGTAGATGCAGAAAAAGCATTTGACAAAATACTGGAATATCTAGGAATAATAGAAATACACCCCAACATTGTAAAAGCCATCTTTGCTAAACCTAAGGCCAAAATAATTCTAAATGGAGAAAAATTGAAAGCATTCCTTCTAAAAGCTGGAACAAGACAAGGATGCCCTTTTTCACCACTTCTATTCAACATCGTCCTTGAAACTCTAGCCAAAGCACTTAGACAGAGCAAAGAAATTAAAGGGATATGAATAGGAAAAGAAGAACTCAAACTATCACTATTTGCTGATGACATGGTTTTATATTTAGAGGAGACAAAAATTCCATCAGAAAACTCCTAGAACTAATAAATGAATTCAACAAAGTAGTGGGATATAAAATCAACACTCATAAATTTAATGTATTTCTATTCTTAGTGATGAATCCTCTGAGAGAAATTAGGAAAACTATCCCATTCACAATAGCCTCAAAACAAACAAACAAACAAACAAACAAACAAACTTGAGAATCAATCTAATAAGAGGTGAAAGACCTTTACAATGAAATCTACAGAACACTAAAGAAAGAAAGAAAACCTTAGAAGATGGAAAGATTTCCCATGTTCTTGGATAGGCAGAATTAATATTATCAAAATGGCCATATGACCAAAAGTGCTATACAGATTCAATGCAATTCCTATTAAAATCCCAATGACGGATCTCATAGAAATAGAGAAAGCAATCATGAAATTCATTTGGAAGAATAAGAAACCCAGAATAGCCACAGCAATCCTTAGCAGGAAGAGTGAAGTATAAGGTGTCACAATTCCAGACCTTAAACTATACTACAGAGCAATAGAAACAAAAAGGGCATGGTATTGGCATCAAATAGACAGGTAGACCAATTGTTCAGAATAGAGAACACAGAGAAAAACCCACATATATACAGTTATCTCATACTAGACAAAGGTGCCAAAAGCATACAATGGAGAAAAGATAGCCTCTTCAACAAATGGTGCTGGGAAAACCGGAAATCCATATGCAGCAAAATGAAGTTACCCTATCTCTCACCCTGAACAAAACTGAACTCAAAATGGATCAAGGATTTAGGAATTAGATCAGAGACCCTTACCAAAGAGAAGACAAGGGAAGCCCAAATCATCATGTTGACTCAGGACCAGACTTCTTTAACAAGACTCGCAAAGCACAAGAAATAAAATCAGGAATCTATAAATGTGATGGATTCAAACTAAAAAGCTTTTTCTCAGCAAAGGAAACAATCAACAATGTGAAGAGAGAACCTACAGAGTGGGAGAAAATCTTTGCCACATGCACTTCAGATAGAATACTAATGTCCAGAATTTATAAAGAACTTAAAAACTTTACACCAAAATTACAAAGAACCCAATCAATAAATGGGCTAAGGAACTGAGCTGACACTTCAAAGAAGAACTTTTACAGGCGATCAATAGATATATGAAAAAATGTTCAGCATCTCCAGTAATTAGAGAAATGCAAATCAAAACTACCCTAAGATTTCATCTCACCCCAATTAGAATGTCTATTACCAAGAATACAAGCAACAATAGGTGTTGGCAAGGATGTGGGGATTGCAAATTGGTGCAGCCACTCTGGAAAGCAGTATGGAGATTCTTTAGAAAACTTGGAATGGATCCACCATTTGACCCAGCTATCCCACTCCTCGGTTTATACCCAAAGGACTTAAATCAGCATACTACAGTGATGTAGCCACATCAATGTTCATAGCTGCTCAATTAACAATAGTAGATTGTGGAACCAACCTAAATGCCCTTCAATAGATGAATGGATAAGAAACTGTGGTATATATACAATAGAATATTACTCAACCATAAAGAAGAATAAACTATGGCATTTACAGGTAAATGGATGGAGCTGGAAGATATCATGGTAAGTGAAATAAGCCAATCCCCAAAAACCAAAGGTCAAATGTTTTCTCTGATAAGTGGATGATGATACATAACGGTGGGGGAAGGGAGTAAGAGAAGAATGGAGGCTTTTGTAGATGGGAAATTATTTTGTTGAGGGAAATGAGAGGTGGGGAAGGTTGGAGGGAAGGAAAGA
This sequence comes from Glaucomys volans, assembly GCA_020662805.1. Lineage (NCBI taxonomy): Eukaryota > Metazoa > Chordata > Mammalia > Rodentia > Sciuridae > Glaucomys > Glaucomys volans. Next base: position 59,456 of record JAJEJO010000242.1, read on the forward strand.
TAATGGAATGAGATGAACATCATTACCCTATACATGTATGATTACACAAATGGTGTGACTCTACATTGTGTACAACCAGAGAAATGACCATTTGTGTACAATGAATAAAAAAATTTTAAAAAATTTTAAAACTTCTAGAAATGATGAACACATTAGTGGTTGTAGGACTTGAGGAAAGTTGGGGTGGGGAGAGTAGATATGTCTATAAAGGGCAACCTGAGGGATTCTTGTGGTGACAGGAATGCTCTGTATCCTAACTGTATCATTGTCACTATCCTAATATCACGCTGTATCTTATGTACTACATATAATTACAGAAATATTAGTATGGAGAAAACTGAGTAAAGGGCAAGCAGGATCTCTATGTATTCTTACAATTACATGTGAATCTATGATGATCTCAAAGTAAATGTTTTACTTTTAAAAAATCAAAATAATCAAGATGGAGTTAAGACCACTATTCTTATCTCTCATATTAATTTAAAAAAAAGAAAAGCAACTACCTGAGGACCATGGAAAGTAAATAGAAGCAGGTAGGTTATGGAAGAGTCAATCAAAACCCATAAAAATGGCATATGCAGGAATTAGCTTCTAATTTTTTTTTTCTGTTCTCTCCTGGCTTTGTGATGAGGGTCAGCTTCCACCAGGAAGCTGTGAGGCAGGCAGCTTCCTGTGTACAGCTAAAACATAAAGAAATGTCATCTTTCTGTCAAGAAGAACTGGGAAAAGGGACCTCCATGAGGTTTGGAGGATGTGGAGAGGATTCCTGAGAGGAGAGAGTGATGCGTGAATTCACAGAAGTTCTGGGCTAATTCTGGAGCTGGACACACATGGAACAGACCCAAGGCAGCCCAGAAAAGGCATTGAGAGTTGAACTAAGGGTTAAACCACTGCTCGAGACTCAGATCAGTCTTCAAATTGTGTTTGTGCAGAACTGACCTAAAGTAGCAAAACTGTGAAAACTGAATTAAGACTAAAGTTACTCTGAGAAGGTGAGACAACATTTGTAGTCCTAAGGTAACCAAATTGATCAGCCCTCTGTGAAGGGTTTTAACTGGACCTGAAGTCTATACAACCTAACATCACATGGTTAGGACACAAGCTGAAGTTATGAAATATACAAAGAACCAAGAAATGCGACTGATTCCAGAGAGAGAGGGGGTGAGAGACGGAGGAAGAAGAGGTGGAGGAGAACAAGGAGGAGGAGAGGAGGAGGAAGAAGAAGAGGAGGAGAGGAGGAGGAGGAAAAGAAGGGAGGAGTGATGGGGAAGAGAAAAGAGAGAAACAAACAGTAAGTGCCAACTCACATAAGCCAGAGCTTTGCATGATGAAAGACTGAAGTCTGCGTGTGTCTAACAAGGGGAGAGTAAATGGACATGAAATAAGTGGACAGATAGACAGCCTCAACAGAAACAGAAAGGGAGAAAAAAAGAGCAGAATGGAAATTTTAAAGCTAAAAAAATGCTTTATCTGAAATTAAAAATTCACTGGGTTGGCTCAATAGCACGTAGGAAATGACAGAACAGTCAGTAACCATGGAATGAACTGTGAAGAAATCATCCAATAATGTCTCTGTCAATAGTAATAGCTGTGCTATTTTTCTGAAAAACAAGAAAAAACAGTTCCTTCAGTACACTAAAAGTCAACTGAAAGGAAAAACTGTAATATTATTTAGTGGAATATTCTGTGTGTGCACGTAGAATACATATGTATCTCATACATAAAATAACCGTAACAGAGAGGTCAGCATGGAGGGTAAAAGGACCTGAATAGTTGTAAGACATTTACATTTTACTCAAGGTGGTAAAACATTAATTCAAAATGTGATAGGTTAGATAGTTATACTGTAATCCCTAGAGGAACTGCTAAAAAAGTAATAATTCAGAGATATATCCCCAATGGCAATAGATCTCTTAAAGTGAAATACTAAAAATATCCAAATGGAGAAGCAGAAGATAAAAACTTACGGGGTAGACAGAAAACAAATAATAATATGATAGTCCTAAATTCAACCACATTAATAATTAAATTGCAAATTATCTAAACACACCAAGAAACCTACTTTAAATATAAAGACAGATAAATTAAAAGCCTAGGAAAAGACACATTATACAAATGACAATGAAAAGAAAAGTGGAGTGGCTGTATTAATCTGAGAACAGACTTGAGAGTATTTCTAGCTGTTCAGAGAGCATTAAATGATGGAAGTATCGTGGCTGGTATGCCAACAGTTTCTTCCAGTCACAGGGCAGAATCTATTGAGAGAAGTCATGTATCAGAAGGATGTTGGTAGATTGCTGCACTAAAATAAAATCATGAGATGGAATATCAGGAATAAACATTAAGCCAGTATTTAGAACTAAAAGATCAGTTTCACTATAATCAGCAAAGAGGCCACTGTAAGGAACCCTGAGGAAACTGGTAGCAAGGTCACTGAGAGTGAAGAAAGTAAAATCAGCTTAAAATGAAAGGGACAAAGAGCACACGCATATACCCCCACGTACACACAATCCTGCAGACTAATCGCACTCGCGACAATCGTTGCAACAACCCTAAATAAAATATGTGCAAACAGACAGCATATTAAAAGATTAATATTACATGATAGAAGAAATTCATTCCATGAATGTGAGGCTGTTTCAATATTTGTATATTTATTAGTACATTCCACATTAATGGATTCAAGTAGGAAAATCATATAATCATTTCCATGAATTTTCTGGAGAATATTCAACACCTATTCTTGATGTTAAAAAAAGCTTTCATAAAATGGGAATCAACAGATATTCTCCTATTATGCAAAACCTAGCATTATGCCTAACAGGTTTAAGAGTGTAAGAAATGTTATTAAAATGAAGAGCTAGGAAAGGATTCACCATCACTAGTGTAATTTATCATGGCCTGTTGGTGTTTTTCAGCACAGGGAAGAGAAAAATATGAGTTGTTTAAAAGTTGGAATAAGGACATAAAATTATAATTATTGTTAGATATTATTACAGTCAGGGAATTTAGTAAGGTAACTGAATAAAAATCACATATGAAAACCAATAGCCTTCATATATGCAAACTAAAATCAATAGGAAGAGACCTCAGGAGTGAATACAAAATACATGAAATACTTATGAATAAACTTAGCAAGAATATAAATGCAAAATCTATAGGGAAAAAACTAAATACTGGTGAGAATCAGAGAGATTTGTACAAATGAACTGTGTACTAAATTAATAGATAGGAAATTATATCATTACACAGACCTTAATTCTCCCTAAGGTAAACCAAAATGAATATTCTCTCAATAAAATGCAAGCTGGATTTTTTAGAACTAGATAAACTAATCCTAAATTTATATAGGAAAAAAAGAATCCAGGAAAGCTAAGAAAATTATGAAAAAAAATAATAAGGGGACTGTCTCTATTAGCTAGGAAAATATAATATTCAAAACAATGTAATACTGGACCTAGACTCATGGAAAAAGATTAGCGAGTCTAGAAATAGACCCTCAAGCATGGAGGGATTTACTGTGTGATAAACATGGCTTTTCCAATCAGCCGGCGGGCTGATGATTTGTTGGCGCTTAGCCGATTTCCCCGCTCCTTGCTCTGGTCTGTTACAAAGGTGCTGACCGGAAGCCAGCGCACCACGTTGCCAGGTTTCATCAGCAGCTGCCTTCGACCAGGTTCTACAGCCCAGAGCCCCGCTCTGGGGGGAAGTGAGCGTAAGAGGTAAGAAGCCCCTGTTTCTGCTTATGGTGCCTCTTCTGGCAGTAGCAGTGGCATCAATGGCAGGCGACCAGCATTAGCAAGAATGGTAGTGGTTTCAGCAGTGGCTCTAAAGTGAGAGTCTCTGGGTTCCTGATCAGTGTCTTCAATGAGGTTCTGGAAACACCAGTGTCTCAAGTTGCTAGAAGCCCAAAAGGGAGCAAGCACAAACTGGTGGTGCCCAGCCCCAGGGCACTGGCTGTTTTGTGATCCCTCGCACCCCTTCCTCCTTGGCTGCTTAAGCCCTTTCAATGTCTTTGTCACTAATTGTATTAAATTACTCTCTGCTTAAAATATCTAAAGTGCTTTCAGATTTCCTGACAGGATCCTAGCTGATAGAAGAAGAAAATAACAATTATTGAATAAATGATATCGGTGCAAGTAGGTGGTCAGCTTCTAGGGGAAAAAAAAAAAAATGTTTGGTTCTTTACCTTATGTCTCCTGCTGAAATAATCTTTGATGAATCAAAGATTTGCTGTGAAAGAAATTCTAAAAATAACCAAAGAAAACATGACAGATTAAAAGAATAATGTCAGAGAACTGATGCTCCAAATAATAGAAATGTTTCAAAATTTAATTTCATAAAAAAGTTGCATGAGAAAAAAAAAATCCCACTACAAAAGAAATCAGCAGAAAGGAAAAAACAACTTGCAGTACGTATCCATAGACAAACACCCCAGTAGAAAATCAACAACAGAAGGGAAATATGATTGGGTCTTGAAACAAAAGAAAAGAAAACAGCAACAACTCAGAATTTACTAGTGAAGCCAACTCTTCCCCATTTTTTCTTTGTGGGGAAATTTTTGATTATTGATTCAATCTCTTCACTTGTCATTGGTCTGTTCAGATTTTCTATTTCTTTATAGTTCAGTCTTGGTAGATGACATATATGTAGGAATTTATCCATTTCTTTTAGGTTATCCAATATGTTGAAGTACTTTCTTTTTTATAAAACTCTCCTACGATTGTTCATTTCTGTGAGATGAGTTGTAATGTCTTCTCTTTCATTTCTGATCTTATGAAGTTGACTCTTTTCTTCATCCAGCTACAGTTTTGTCTATGTTGTCTGTCTTGGGAGGCCCTGGATGTGTCTGTTACCTTGACTGAGGTGATGTGTCATAGGTATTTGCACATGTCCTAATTCATCAGATTGTAACATGAAAAGCATGCAGCTCCCTATATATCAATTATACCTCACTAAAGCTGTTAGAAATCCTAAGTCTGACAATAAGGAAAGTGCACATTAAAATCACAATAGAAGTCTGGGGATGTTACTCAGTGGTAGAGCACTTGCCTTGAATGAGCAAGCCTGTGGGTTTAATTCTCAGTACTGCTAAATAAATAAATTAAATCACAATAGATACCATTTCTACCTGTCAGATTAGCAAAGATAGAAAAAAAAGTTGATGATTTACTCTGGTGGTTTAAAAATACATCTTCAAAGTCTTTGATCCTCCTCTCCTTCAAGAGGTAGAGCTTAATTTTCCTCCTCCTGAGGGTGGCCTGGACTTAGTGACTTGCTTCTCATGAAGGCAGGATCAGATGTGCTGGTTTGTGACTTCTGAGACTAGCTTTCCACAGGCATGGATATTTCCTGCTTGCTCTCTTTTGGACCATTTCCTCTGGAGAAGGTCAGTTTCCTCTTGAGTGTCGGACACTGCAGAAGCTCTGTGGAGAAATCCACATGGCAAGGATCTGAGACTTTCTGCTAATGGTCAAATGGGTGAGACATTTGGAAATGGGTCCTCCCACCTGGGTTAAGTCTTCAGGTAACTGCAGCCCTGGCCCATCTTGTGGCAGACTGGGAGGCAGAATCACCCAGCTAAGTTTTTTGAATTCCTAACCCACAGAAACTATGAGCAAATCCATGTTTGAAGCTATTAAGTATTGTGGTCATTTGTTACACAGCAATAGATAACTGATGAACTTGCTCTGCAGTGAGTGTGTAGGGAGGGAAATGTTTAACAATGCTATTTATTACAGCAGGTTTGTAATGACAAACGGCTGGAAGTAACCTAAATGTGCATTGTTAATGGAACTATTTGAATAAATAGGGTACATCCATACGATGGAATTCTATGCAGTGGTTGAAGAGAACAACATAATTCTATAAATCAGAAACAAAGCAATGCATAGAGTGTACTACCATTATGTAACATAAAAGAAAAGAATATGTAAGGTTTTCTTTGGATGGATACACAACAGACTGATAATGGTGCAAAAGATTGGAATCAGGAATTTTTGGAAAAAAATCTTTAACCATGTGTTTTGTTCTAAAAATGAAATAATTAGAAAACTAAAACAGATGAAATTTCACTCCTGTTAAGAGAGATATTCTAAATGTGTTGCTGGTATAAAACTGGAATGCCTTCTACTATAATCATGGTAGCTAGGAGAATACCGTCAAGCGTGGGTTATAGTTTAAGAGAGGAATGACCTAAGCCATTGGATTTTTTTTCTGGCTAGAGAAAGAATAGGAGGTGGATGTTCTGCTTAGAGTCTAGATAAAGGGAAATCAGATAGTAAGAATTTGTCAGTGTTTATCCAGACCAAGGGAGAAAAGCAGTATTTAGCAGTCATGAGTACTTTGGTACTAGGGATAATTTATATGACTCAAGAACATTCAGTTCACTTTGTTTAGATTCTGTGCTCAATGTAATAAACTTTTGATTACTTTATTTTAATTCCCTCGATTTTTACAAGAGATCCCCCTCATATTGGACACAAGTATCATAGTCGGTGTAAGACTATAGATCCCATTAGAAATTTTCAATAGAAATTTTTGATTTTACTTCAATCTTTTAGGAGTTAGTTCTGTGTGAGTCAGGCCCAAGAGCCTGAACAGCAATGACCAATTTAATATGATGGAATTTCTTGATGAACAGATTGAGGAGCAGAATCCACTTGGGTCCCATCTCTCTCTGAGGCCTAGAAGAGTAACCAGCCAACCTCTTTACCTTGGACAGTTGAGCCTTCCCTTTTTAAAAATGTGATGATCAAAATAAGGGAAAAGGGAGAACATGCTGAAATTTGGTTCATATCTCCATTAGATGTAATGTGAACCAACTCAGAAGGCTGATGGAACTCAGTTATACAAGGACCAGACCATGAAAAATAATTCTCCCCCTGAGTTCTTTGTTAGTCTATTTGGACAATCTTTCACTTTTTGTTTTTTGTTTAAGTCATTTTTTTAATCTTTTTTCTTTTACTTTTTAGTGTATTATAGTTATACATAATGGTGGGTTCATTTTGAAATATTCATAAATGCATATAACAGTTTCCTCAACTTTTCACTTTTATAGTTTGAGAGGAATACCACCTCAGATCATTGCAAATTCCCAGAATTCCTGGTACCACCACAGAATATTAATTGCACTATAAAATACCTACATAACAGAAGTCAAATTGAGATTTGTATGTTGGAGAGTCAGCTATGTTCACTCAATTGCTAGATGATTTAAATGACTTGGCTGGCACACTCACCTGGTGGCATCAATACAGAATGTTTCCATAATCATAAATTATTGCATGAATAGACTTTAGAGTAACAAATAATTGAAGGTGCAAATGTTAACTTGGTGATTGTCACAAGTCAACTGTACTGACTCGTTGATTGTTGACTAACTTTAAAGGGTGGGGAGGTTAACATATGTGTCCCCTACACTCATCATCCATCTATCCATCTTAAGTTAAACTTATTTAACTTAAGTTTGCTGAACATCTCTTTGTTAGGAGCCATCATATGTTTTGGGGGGTAATCTGCTGAGAAGTTGAAGGAACTTAAATGTGCCACTGAAAGAGATTTAGAGGGCACACAACAGCTGTTTTCAAGTGTGAGAAGAGGCCAAGACTTATCTGTGTCTTTCTAGAGGGCACAATTAGGGAAAGTGAGAAGATAAGAGAGTCAGATATGGGCATAAATTACAGAAGAATCTTTTGACCCTGTGAGCTGACCAACAATGGAATCCACAGCCTTGCAAAGCAGCAATCTTCTGGTAGGTCAAGGGAAGTGCAGATAAGAAAGATAGGGCCCAGACATTAAATGTTAACTTGTGATTGTCACAAGTCAACTGTAACTGCAGATAAGGAAGATGGCACGTGGGGGGACATGACCAGTTCATGAAGGGCCTGGCTCGGAATCCAGAATGCAAGGCATACCAGGCCAGGCACCACTTGGCATGTGATGATTTTAACTTTTGCTTTCTCAACCACAAAGCTACGTGACATGTTGTAATTTTGATGAAGAGAGTGCTTCAAGGCTAATGAGTGGGAGGGAGGCCCTGAGCCAGCCAGCAAGCAAATATCCACATTTCAGACTTTGAAGTTCCATGTTTGTGGAATACACAGTAAGTCTTGTGATACATTACAATTTTCTTTGTTTCTTTATGAAAAAGTAGTTAATGCTTACAGCAATGAGAAAAAAGTGAAATAAGAAAGTGAAGGTTTTTTTTCTTTATCAGAAATAGGAAACATTGGATTTTTGACTATGACTCAGAAGTGTCTGAGGAAATGAAAAAAGAGAAGTAAAAGAGTTGCTGGCCACAGTGGCTCACACCTGTATTCCCAGCAATTTGGGAGGCTGAGGAAGGAGGATGGCAAGTTGCCACTTCTGTGGCAGACAAGGGTTGATAATGTAGCTCAGTAACTCAGTGGTAGAACATTTGCCTAGCATGGATAAGGCCCAGTTCAATCTCTAGTACAAAACAAAACAAAACAAAACAAAACAAAACAAAAAAACAAAAAACAGGGCATTCTGTACTTATACAACCAAATTGTTAGTCTCATGTGGTCTTTTACTCTACAAAATTTGAACAGTATTGGTTATGAGGAAAGAGAACCCCTAGTGATGTCTTATCATCAGGTAAGAAGTGTGAGGCAGGTGTAATGTGTGACACTGGGGTGTCTCATGCGTGTGGCTTCCCTGCAGGTCTATGCTGGCCCTGGGAGAAACTGGTTTCCTCTGACTTGTCAGATGTTCCAGGTTGGTGTGATTCCAGATGAATTTCCAAAGACAAGTACTAAGTCCAAAATATTTCTGCCTATTCCTTTAAGGAATAGGGCCCTATCCCTTCAGCTATAGGCTTGGGGACAACAACTCTTTCAGTTTCCCCAGGATAACAGAGGCAGTTCAGGACTTTCTTGGAACGTCCCAGTCCCCTAAGTTTCCCTTATACAGTAGTTCTCAAAGTGTGATCCCTGGACCAGCAGCAGTAGCATCATTTGGGAACTGTTAGAAATGCCAATTTTCAGTCCTTGCCCCAGAGGCACTTAACCAGGAACTCTGGGGGAGGTCTTAACAAGACCTCCTGGAGATGCTGCTGCACCTGGTATTTGAGAGCTGCTAGATGACCTTCGGGAGCAGGAAGAGTGACTTGGGTTTCATGGTTGGTTTGATGGCCCAACTTGACTACCCAGTCTCCCTCCTCCCAGAGAGGAGAGTGGCCCTAGAAGCCAACAGGGATCCTGACTATCTTGAACTACATCGAGAATCTGTGTGGTTTGCCCGGAACAGAGGACAGTGAGTAGAAAATGCTTTTCAGTGATTTCTGTTTGGCTCCCTGTGGCCCTGCCAAGGTTTAAGAGGCACCCAGATTTTTCATAATGGAAATAGAGATGTCAGCACACCCATGAACAGTGATTGGGTTTGCAGACACTGTGCCGAGACCCCCAAACCAGCTGCTTTTTGCATATTTCTACCTACAAAGCTGTCAACACAGCAACTTTGCCAGCTCCAATTTTACTTGAGAAAGTCAAAGCCCAACCATTTATATGATTCATACCTTATATTAGTAGAAGTTTACCAAATTACATGTTTAATAACTAAAATAACAAATTTTCTGCCTGTGTGCTTGTGTGAGGGTGTGTGTCGTTCACCTGCTAAATATCTCAGTCAGTCATTTCCCTCTTCCCGGCCTCACTTGGTTCTTGTTTTCCTTCTTTATGGCAGGCTGTGTTTATGTGACAGCTGTTTTACATTGATATAAACATGCACCCTCTCCAACTGAATAAATGTCAGGAGAACAGCAGGAAGTCTATTTCTTCCTGTTACATCCTATCCCTGCTATGAATGTGTGTGCCTAGTAATGACAAGCCACATCTGCAGAGTCCACACCTGGAAGCTGAGAGGTTGTCCATGTTCCAGGAAGGGCCTAGGAATCAGGGAGGTCTCAATTGGAAGCCCAGAGTGGACCTTCCACTGTAGCACAGGATTGCACCCACTCACTGTTTATATAGTCAGTGTGTTTATAGAGGCCAGGGGATAAACAGAGACTATTGAAGGAGAGGAGGGGCAGAGGAATGGTGTGTTTAGGGCAGGGCAAGGGCTTGTGGGCCTCAGCAGCCCTGTAGCAACCCTCTAACATGGAGTGGTTGGTGAGTGGCAGAGACCTCACCAGCACCTCTGGCTTTTACCCGTTTAAAAAGACTATTTGTCTGCTCTTACACATCTTATTTCTAGGTGGTTCTCTGGCAAGTAGATGGTTAACTGCTTATTAAAGTCATTCTTATTTTCATTGAAGGCAGCTGATTTCAGATTTTAACACTGAAATCTCTGCTTTCCCCTCCCCCTGTGGTTTGAAGAAAGGAGATGGGAAAGTTAGAAAAACATACCGTAATTTAGTTACATTCATAAATTCTGATCAAGGGTCCTTGAATACATGTTCTCATTGGAAAACTGACTTTAAAAATTTGAGAGGTGGCTCCATACATCTGGAAAGGGGTGAGGGAGGCTCCCCTCTTCTCCTGGCTGGCATGTCCAAGTCCAAATGAAGAACTGATCCTTCTTCCTCTGCTTAATTGATGCCTGCTGACAGCCTGTATAAAGTAAATCCTGGTTTATGGATGAAAGTGGGCCTCTTCCTATAAACTCTCTCTGGTAGTTAAAGAAAGGGCAATCATTTATGAATAGACCAATCTTTATTGGCCTTTACCTGGTTGGCAGAATTCATTCAGGTAGCATGTGTGTTTTTATACAAAACCTCTGTGTGCTAAATAAAGGTCAGCAGAACAGTAGGCAACCTGTTTCATCCCATTATGTCCCCATCTCATGACAAACCAATTTAGCCTCCAAACCTTCCTAACAATATAGGGCTTGAGGGTGGCCCTGCCACAGTGCTCTGCGTGGCAGGTCGATCCCATTGTTCTATTTACAGTCATTTTCCTGAACCACATCTGGATCCCAGTGGGCACTGGAGTGGGTGAGATTGCCCCTAAACATGGGGGCAAGGACCAGCTCAAGCTCTTGGAGGGTCTTGTGCCCCACAGACACCCCTGTCTTGGAAACTTCCCCCTTCAATAAAATTCTGGATGAGAGGGTTGGCAGGGGATTGTTTGCAAGGAAAGGTCTAGGACAGCAGGTAGGTTATGAAATAGAGGCCCAAGGGCACATCAGTGCATTTTCCCTCCAAAATATTTTATCATATAATATTATGTTAGAATGAATTTCAGGAGGGGACTGAAGGGAACCCGTGTAGAGCACTCAGCTCTACACGTGGCAGGCATCATGCATGATGCATTTGTGAATTGTTTCTTGGGGGTAATGCAATGAATTCTCTCGGTCAGTCCTCATAATCAGTCTCCGATGGAGACATACTTACTGTCCCTAGTTGAAAAGATGAGTAAAGGAATTTTCCGTTATGAACCTGAGGTTTAATTGGAGAACCAGATTCTAATTCAGGTGCTATAAATCTAGCCTCCATTCTAACCTACTGTCAAGAATGATTCCCAGACTTTAACGTGCACCTGAATCACCCGGAGATCTTGTTAATGGCAAATGCTGATTCCTTAGGTCCGAGGTGGGGCCTGGGGTTGTGCATTTCCACCAGCTCCCAGGTGCTGCCAGTGTTGCCAGACTGCCATCCTTCTGGCAGGAAGGAGGTAAATGATCTGCCCAAGAATCCAAGAGCTGGCCTCCTTCCTCCCAGCAGTTTCACACGATACACAGGGCACCCCCTTCCCTGTCTTCCCATTCCTCCTGTTGAGCCAGGAAGAAACAGGGAAGGGATGTCAAGAATCTCTGCTGCTGACTGTCTTTGTACCCACAGCCCAGCACCCTGCCACCTTCCTGTTTTCCTGACCCTAGAACTGGGTGTGTAATGGCAAGAACATCAAAGCTGCCCGGCTTCAAGCTGTTGATTTCACACCCACAAGCCCTCCCCCAACCCGCTCTCTCCTAATATTTTAAACCACATTTAACCGCCTCAGGAAGACATTTTTGTGCATCTCCCATTTGTAGTGTTGTAATGGAAACAGCCCTGGGCTGAAAGGCAGAGGCTTGAGTTCCATCCCCAATTTGCATCTTCATTTGCTCAGTGACCAGAGCTAGACTTAACCTTTCTATGCCTTCCTTTTCTCTACCTTTAATTGGAGCTAATTAAATAAATCCCCAATCTGTAGTCTAGGGATACCCCAAGGATTCAGGAACTTGCATTTATAAAACAATCCAAGTTCCCTTAGAAATAAGTTTGTATTAGAGAATGGCTAAATAATAATACAGGTATTGCCTAAGTCTTGAATGCCTTCACTTACATTCAGCAACTCATCAGGCTTAAGGACTACTTCTCCTTTCATTTGGTGTTAAAATCCTCTCTTCATTGCAGCATCTGCCTATAGTAGTCAAAGGAAGAGGCCTGCTTGAAATTCTCATTCATTTTCACCGTCAGTCAAACCCCACTCAAGTGCCACAACTCTGCACTTCTAGAGAGAGAATTCCAGGTCCAGCTGTGGCTTCTGTGCAGAATCAGGCACATCAGCCTGGCTAGAAGCAGACAGGCTGCAGTGAAACTCTGCTTCCCTCTCCGTTTCCTTAAGACTAGCCAGTCACTCAGTGAGTTCTAGGCAGGCTCACATTCCCATCACCACATTGGGGGCTAGATTAGTTGGAACAGCAAGAAAGAATTCTCCTGGGTAGTGGGCATCCAGAGCCTGGGAAGGATGGAAAGCTGAGAATGTGTGTGACAGGCATTTTTAATCCCTTATCCAAAGTGCCACTTCTCACTTCCTCTGCAATATGCAGGGGAATTGTTCTTGTCCTGGGGCACAATTGCTTTATTCAGAAAAAGAGCCATTCACCTGGTGTATTGTCTGCCTGGGAATCAGGCGATCACGGTATTGAGACGATGATTTATCCTGTACATGGGGTGTCTTAACAATCTTTCCATCACTTCATTACAAGCTTAGGTTTTGCTTCCCCTGTCTCTTGACAGACAGCATGGAGTTCTCCTGCCTTTTCCCATTTGATTTTCATTTGTTCCCCTGCCACATGCATTGCAAAGTTAGGGGTTCACATTGCTAGTGACAAGGCTGTAGTCTCAGAAATCATTTATAAGCAGTTAGGGCAGGGCTGCACAAATCCAAATGGCAAAGAGACCCAGAGGGCTGGTTGGTTTGTTTCCTGCCGGACATATTATCTTTCATTTTCATATGAAGAGATGAAATGGTAGATGGGGTTCACAATTCTCCAAATGCCCTTCAATTTAATCAGTCATCCTTGTGTACACCATCCCCCAAAGCCTGGCAAGTCTGGTGGCCTGGGCTGCTTCTCTCACTTGTCATTTCCATTTAGTGCCTCTTCTTTGGGTCCCCTCTGTTTCCTCCTCCTCCTCACACTTTTCTTCTCTTTTTCTTTTCCCAAGTCTTTACTTGGTATTTGGGACAGCCTGCCATTCCTTGTCACCTCATTTAAGACTCTGATTTCCAAGTTAATTTCCTTCAGGAAATCTGACCAAATAAATCTAGCTGTAATCCACTATGTAATCCCAGCATGACCACTTCAATTTCTCTCCCACCTCTAGATTCCAATTTAATATTTTTAAAAGTCAGTATTGGCCCTTACCTCTCTTGACAGAATCCATCATATGCCTCAAATATGAAAATATGTCTCCAGATGCCATAGAAACAAAACAAAACCTCTTATAAAGGGTGCAAGTATCCCCGGCACCCAGGTTGTGTTATGGTTCTGCCCAAATTAACCAGGGTTGTCTTTCCTATTCCCTCCTTGCCCTCTTTAGGGAGCAAGACATTTAAAGGACCAGGGGAAATGGGTTTATTCCAAAGTTGGAGATGGCCCATCCTTTATGGCAGGCCGGAACCTACTTGCTGGTGTGCAGGTCTTAAATTGTTGGCTACAAAATGGAGCCTTAGGTTTTGCCACCAGCTGACTCTACCTCCTAATAGCTGTTTGACCTTGAGCTTAATATCCCCATCTGCAAAACAGGGATGATAGTATATACCACGAAGGATTATTGCAAGGCTAAAACAAAACAATTTACTTAAAATATGTAGTGTGGATCTTGGCATGTGTTATGGAAATGATAATTTATTAATCCATACATTCATCAAGTACCCATAAAGCATGAGAAGACGTTCTATTTTTAACATGACAATGTCTTTGCCCACACTCCAGGGCCAAACACAGCCCTCATCAGTCTAGAGGGAACAATCTGAACTAGTCAATTCACAAATCAATTCTCCCTTCCCCACTCCCAGCTTTTATTTGTGGATGATGGATGCTGATATTTTCCAGTGCTCTGGATAAAGATGGAATTAGCACTGTTCTACCTAACCTCTGCAAGAAAATATCTCTCTTTCTTCAACAACAACAATAACAACAACAACAAAATGTTTTCTTCAAGCAAAGAACCATAACAATCATTATTGTTATGATATGAACACAAGTCCCCTCATGACTTTGGAGGAGGACCTTTTCCACGGGCCTTTGGAATGCTCTGTTTTTACATTAATAAGCAGAGAGTTGATGTGAAGCATACAGAATGATTCACTGTTTTTTTCACATTAAGAGACCTGCTTTCACTTATCTCATTCAGTGCATTTGGTAAAATACATTTTTGAGAAAACTTTTCCAACAGTGGAGCCAGCTGCTAGGTAGTTTATAGTTCTTCCTAATAAAAACTCTCAGGACACTGTTCCCTCACTTATATGTTCTTGCCAGTAATGTTCTTTGAAGGTAATATTCTATTTTCATTGTAAGTGCTTTGGATTTTAGGGGCCTGAGTTTTGTTCTGGTTTGATTTGTTTTAGATGTGGATGGTGTGTGTGTGTGTGTGTGTGTGTGTGTGTGTGTGTGTGAGATGTCTGTGGCCATCTTGTCCTCTTTTCTTCCTCTCTCCTTTACTCCTTTCTATCTAGATTTTGTTAAGGTTTCTTTTTCCCAGATGAATGAATGATATCTATATGCTTCTCAAACACTCATCAGTACTCAGAACATAATCAACCCTAGAAAGTCCTTTCCAGTCATTCAAAATTAGGAAGTCAAGAATGTGGTCTAGTATCATGAGCCCCTCCCACACTGTCAGTCAGTTGATTCAATGGTCAAAATCCTGACCGCATGCAGGTCATCTGCTCAATAATCACTAAGGTATTGATCTGATTGGATTTACTTAGATCTACCATTTACCTAAACAGCTGAATCATTCTGCAATTAAATATATATATAGTATTCCTGTTATGTCTGTGGAAGCAACCAATTAGAGAAGAAAGTTATTGAATGGCTATACCAGGAGGACACTTTTAAAACTCTCTGTCAATGTTAGAGTTACAACTGGAACAAGTTTACACTAAAGCTCTGAATGAAATTCCTGAGTTGATCATGCTTGATTGATTTGACTATTTACTATGGTCAAAATCCTTATCAATTTGATCAGGGGACTAATTTGATAAGTCATGCATGGAACTGAATTTACCCAACAGTTTATTCAAAGTGGTTATGGTAGCAATTGCATTCATTCATTCATTCATTCACTCATTCATTCAGCACATTTTTATTGAACATCCCCCTGAACTGGGAATAGAAACAAAATAGTCCCTGGTCTTAAGGAGTTACATTCTAGTGGGGAAGTAGACAATAAGTGAGAAAGCAAATGATCCATGCAGGAATTGGGACTGAGACAAGCATCTAAAAAGATGAAATCAAAGATATGGAGAACAATGAAGCAAATCACTCTATGCAGAATGACAAAATCTCGTCAGTCTGTGAATGTGGCATTTGGTCAGTCTCCTTGAAGAATAGCAGACCCACCATGTTGATCTCTGTCTACCCGACTTCTTCTGGGAGGAAACCTGGAGAAGTTAAGTTTTTCTACAGAAAAATCAGTTTCTCTACAGTCTTAAGAAACTACATCTAACTGTTCTGCCTTCCTTGTTTAGGTCAGTTAAGACTCAGAAACAGAGATTCCTCACTTTTTTGGAGCTGCAACTCTGCATGTACAACATAAAAATGAAGTTGTCCCCTTTTGTGAGCATTTTGAAATAACCACTAAGAAAATTTGAAATGATTGGTGTTATAAAAAGGAGGAGTAGAAAAAAAAAGAAACTCTGTGTTGACATACCTCTGCTGTTCCTAAAATTTTACTTCCATAGGTTTTTATAAATTGTAGAAGATGATATAGATGAGCAGATTTTTCTGAAAGCTGCAGAAAATATTTTATGATTTCTTTGCTTATACAAACATGTTTTCTTGAGGTTTTTTTCCCTTTGGGATTTAAGACCCCCTTTTTCTCCCCCACGAAATAATGGCCGTTGTAAACAGAACTTAAGTAAGCTTTCAGACAAAAGTCCATTTCAGGATATAGAGATGAAATAACTTTACCACAAACAAGTTTCTCTTCTTTCAAATCCTACTTCTCAAATAGCATTTCAGCCAAATTCCTAAAACCTTCCTAAAACAAAAAAAAGCAAGCAGCTTTGAAATTCTTGTAGTTCCAATCATGCAATGTGTCTGTTGTGAGTTTCTGATTTCCTTTCAAACGTTTTCTCTCCCATCTGAATAAAGTATCTGAAGCACTTAGGATTTTTCCACAGTTTGTTTAGTTGGCCTGAGTTGCTAATTGGATTTAGGAGTTTTTCCAAGGAGAGATCATGGTTGCATGAATGCATCATTGCCTGTCCATTTGGCCTCAGCTTGTCTGAGAAAGAGACTCAGTTCTCTGAGTAGATGGAGGCAGATTGCCCCAAGGCCCAGGTCATTCTTCAGAAATAATATACCTAACATTTTTAGTGCTCTTCAGCATTATTCTAAAACTTTTAAAGCTTATTTTTCAAGTTCTGTGATTATCTCCATTATACAGAGGAGGAAACACAGAGAAGTTTAATAACTGTCCCAAGATCATACAGATAAAATGTGGCAAATCCAGAAATCGAATCCAAGTGGACTGGATCTCTGTGTTAATCAGCAAAACACCTAACAAAACACCTGAAACAATTAAAAAGAGAAAACATTTATTTTGGTTCATAGATTTGGAGATTCTAGGCCCTTTGGTTTGGCTTGTAGCAAGGCAGCACATCATGGTGGGAGCACATGGCAGAACAAAACTGCTCACTGCCTTCCCAGGAAGCAGAAAAGAAAAAGGAAAGGGTCAAGGTCCCAGAATCCTTTTGAGAGTCTGTCCCAATGACCTAAGGGCCTCCCACTAGGCTCCACCTCTTAAAGGTTCTGCCACCTCCCAGTAACACCACTCTGCGGACCAAGCCTTTAACAATAGCCTTTGAGGCACATTCAAGATCCAAACAGATTTCATAGCAATCTAGAGCCCAGAATAATCTATACTGCCCTTCAGTGTTAACTGGTGAGGGCCCTCAGGAGTTTCACATTCAGCCAGTATGACCTCATAGGTGGTTTATGTCCTGTCTTCTGTCCTGATTGGTTGGTGGCCCATTTTGATTGGTGGGTGGCTATGCTAAAATTTTGCTTATATGGCAGCTCTCCATTTCCAACATCTCAAAACTCTGGCTCCATGCCCTATATCTCATTTTCTGCAAGGGTCAACAGGGTGGGGGTTCTGCTACTCAGTAAGAGCAAAAATATAGTTGCTGGAAGAATTCATGGCATTCTTTTAAAATTGTTTGTTTCAACCTAACCATTCAATAAATGAGGAAAGTGAAATTCATAAAGTAAGAAGAGATGTCTAGACTTAGCTGGGTTTCCTGACCACTAAGCCACTCTGCATATACCTTCTTCCTCCCCTCAATACCTTCCAATGGACTGTGGCCTCAGGGAAGCTCAGAAACAGATGGGAGTTGGTGGTGGTGATTTAAGAGGGGAATTAGAGAAGAAAAATAAACTTTTTACCAAGAAATTGCCAAAGCGACTGATGTCAATGAAACTGCTTTACCCCTCTCTGTTCTGCTGATCACCTGTCTCTGGTCTCCTATATTGCTTTATTTCTAGATGTCCTCCCCTATATATAACACTGATGCTACCCAGAGGTACAACCTAAACTCACCTCTCTTTCAAAGAATTTATGAAACTACATTCTCCTGATTACCTTTCAAATGATACCACTTTATTTATCACTGACACATCTATGATTTACATCTATTTCCAGGATCCTCTTCTTTCCCAAGAGTGGACCCTTATTTCAAGTTGTCTACTGCCTCAGCTCAACATATCAAAAATAAAACCAATTATTCTGTCCCTTTATCTTCCCTTTCTTCAGTATCCTTCCTCCATGAACCCTGTCTTGAATAATGCCAACACTGTGAACCTGGCATCCTAAACACTGTGGCTCCTGCTCACATTCTAGTAATTATCAAATCCTATTGATTTTGCCACTGAAATCTCTCAAATGTGACTTCTTATCCCCACCTGTACACTAATGCAGGCCTCCTTATCTGTCTCCTGTATTTAACACTGTTGACTTGAGGTCTCAAATGCATATAGAAGAGTGCACACGTTATTTGTGTACAACTAAACACACCAATGTGACAACAACCAGGTTAAGAAGCACAGTATTGCTGGGTGCTGTGATGCACACCTGTAATTCCACTGACTTGGGAGGCTGAGGCAGGGGGATTGCAGCCTGGGCAACTCAGCAACACCTTGTCTCAAGATAAAATTTTAAAAAGATGGGGATGAGCAAGGTGTTGATTTAGATTCCAAGTAACAAAACAAAAACAAAAACAAAAAAACACAGTATTACCTGAGCTACATCAAAGCCAGGCCTCTGGTAGCTGGTTGCTGACATTATGCTACTGATGATTAATGACTTGAAGGCCCCAGTCCTTATCAAAATTCAAATATCCAAGGTGGAGTAGTATTTGAAGCCATCATCGGTTATGCATGCTAAGTGTGTATGAATGATGTAAAAGCACAGTTTAGTAAAGAGCTTGGAGAAAGAGCATGGTCCCCTGGTGAATTGTGAGATGAAAATTTTCCCACGCAGGGAGTACTGAGAGTCCAGGCTGGGGATGCCAACCTGGACTGCCAAAGACCAACTGCTGGCTCCCCAGTTTTGCCAAGGATTAGACCCAATGATAACTAGATAGGGAAATAAGACTCCCTTTCCCCACAAATGTCCCACACCTTATCTAAATTCAACTACTTGTAAAACTTGAAGGAGTCAGAAATGATAACAGCAGAAGTAAAAGTCTGGGTGAAACTCAAGAGGTCTTCAAAGTCAGAGTAGGTGAGAACAAAGCATGGAAAATCCATTTGTGAATTTGCCTAATTTGTGCTATAGTAAATCCATTCTCTGCCTCATGATAGATGAGCATAAAATCCTCTGTACTGAACAGTGTTTGAGGAGACTCTGAATAGCCCATTCTTTACCCATAGATTGGTTTGCAGGAAACTGAAGCCCACATCAAGCCTTCCTTACCTTTTTCTTTAACCTTTAGATTGTAATTTTGCCCCAATTATATTTGTGCTTTTGGCCACTACTGCTACATCCTAACTATGTAAATAGCTATTTGTATTTTTAAAAAACTCTCTAGATTCCTTTATAGCCATTAGAGAAACATCGAGATTTATTTTAATGAGTAGAAAATAGATTAATATTACTGATCAAAAAATTGGAAAATGGTTTCTCATAGGGTAATTTTCTTGCAGAGAAGAATTTTTATATGCCATAGAGTCATGGCAGAACAATTGTTAAACCTAATCAAATAGTGAGAAGAAATTTTCAAGTGCAAGTGAGTTGTTCCCTACTCTATCAGACACTGTTCAATTGCCCCTGAAGATATCAACAGGCAACTCCTTTCCGTCTGATTTCTTCAGGAACTATTGGATTGCTACTGCATTAACTCAGCTGATTCTTATTTTCTCAGGCAGAAATCAGTTGTATAAAAAAATGAAGGACATATGCTTAAAAGTATTCAGTGAATTTCAGCTAAGAATCATCAGATGTCTTTTTGCACTGCAAAATGTGTTGCACTGGAACAAAGAAACCAAGCATTTAGTGTACAATGACTTAAAACCACACATTTATTTTCTCATCAAACTTTCTATTCCATGCTAGATTCTAAGGCTGGGACTAAGAAGAAAGGCAATGCTCATTTACCTGCCCAGCTTAGTCCTCCTTTTTCTGGTTTCAACCTGATTTTTGGGTTGGAGAATCTATTCTCCATGCTAAGTCCTTGTAATCTGGGGGCCTTCACCCCAAGATCTGATGGTGGAACTGTGATCTTGGTTTAAGCCAATTCCTGCATCAGTTGTATGGCTCCAGTGATTGACTTAAGAGATGCCAAGTAGCCTAACCTGGTACAATCAGAGTGAACATCAGACTTTTAAGAGAGCTTTCTGCAAAGACTCTTGCTCTTTTGTCTAAAAACAGAGTTTTTAAATGTCTGCATGTTTCACCATCACGAAGAGACTTCACAGCTGTCAGAGCTCATCATGGAGATTGAGCATTGAGCCACCAGAGCAGGAAGTCAAGGGAAGGTGAAAACTAGTTATAGTAAATTATTTGAGCCCTGTATCTAATTGTTGCTGAAGCTAGCTCTGTACTCCTACACCTTGTAGCCCCAACTTTTAAATTAATGGGCTAGGAGGAATTCAGATCTCAAAGGATCTGAACAGGAAAAGAGGCTGTGTCTATTGTCAACCTCAGTCACTTCAGAATCAATAAAACTGAGGCTGGTCAAATGAGAGTGGTAGGAATACAACCATGTTTATGGAGCAAAGGAATGTTCAGACTCTTTCCTCTTCATGCCTTTTATCTTCAGGATGATACTGACCCAACTGGATAAAAGTGAAAAAAAAAAAGAAAGTCAAGATTCCCAACTGCATGACCCCAAGTAGCCAATGCAGCTCCTGGTTTGATAGTGAATTGATTTGCTGTGTTAATACCCTGGCTAGATCAAGTAGAGATAGCTTTGAAATAAGTTTTAAAAACATAAAAAGCATAGAAGGAAACCAACAACCCTGAAAGATCTTAATGTGAAGCTATAGAAGGGAGGAAAGAAACCCTAGTTCACCCCAAATGCTTGATCTCTTTGGCAAAGATAAAGAGCGAGAATTCTATGAAATGCAACTTGAAGCATAAGAGCAGGTGACTTGGCTATTGAGAACAGCCAGCATGTAGAGATGCTGAAAAGTGGATGACTCTGGGATGCCATTTGAGGGTCACAGAGAAAGTCACTTCTCTGACTTCATGACTTTCTCAGGAACTTGGATCTTTTTAATGTAATAGTAAAAATGTACTACCCAATAAATGACAATCTTAGAGGAAGCATAAAATTTTGAAGCTGTGTCATATGGCTTCAAATGCTGCTAGATCCTGTATGGGGGTAACAGTGCTACCCTTCATATAAATAATTTTAACCTTGTCATCGTATTTTCATCCTGGTAGTAAATATGGAAAAAATTGGCAGTCAGCTTCTTTTTTTAACATATTACATATTTTTAATTGATGCATTAGAGTGTACTTATGGTAGGATTGTTGTTACACGTTTGTACGTGTACACATGGCAGTCAACTTCTAACCAACCTTCTGGTATGTCCTATTCTTCAGTGTCTTGAGAGCCATAAGAGGTATTTGCTAAACTCCCTTGGAACTCCTTAAAGAAATTTGGGTTCTTCAACTGAATGCATTCAAATGAGATTTGAAAGACAGAAGTGAGGAATTGGACACCTTTCTGCTGTTTGTACAGTACTTTGCTGGCAATTATACTTGTGGATGTGCTGTGTTTTGCAGAGGATTCCAGCTGCGTGCTTCATAGTTATCGAGACATAGTAGGTGGAGGATTCACTTTTTGCCAGTATAGCCTTAGCAGGCTTAGCAGGCTTAGAGCTCCTGTTGCAAAGACAGTGACTTTCTGGTCCTTCCCTGGATCACAGTGAGGATGCTGTTTGAGAGTCAGCACTTCCAATGGGAGTCCCAGCTTCCCTGACCAGGCTGAGAAGCCATTTCCCTGATGGTCAATTCCACAGGGCTGCTTTTGGAGGCCCAGTCTTTCTCCCTGCTCTATCCCTTTGTATGAGTTTGCAAACACCTATGGCCCTCTATTAAATCTGTTTTCATTTAAGGTACCTAGAATGGCCTGTTTTTTGCCACTGAACCCCGATTAAGATTATTGCCCTAATCAGAAAGCACTTGTGAATAAAGGTGCTAGTTTGGAATACTATCCAAAGGGAAAGAGCTCTTTTCCTTCCTTTAAGGAGCTTGTACTCAGACAAAGAACAGCACTTCTATTGAGGATGAAAGCAAAGTTAAAATATTTAGTTATAGATCAAGGAGGTAGAGAATGGAGTTGGTGGGGGGAAAATACAGAAAGTGACCGAGCTGGGCACCCACACTTAGTGGGATAAGTAGAACTAATTAAAATCCACAGGCACAAAAAGAAAATTAAGTCTTGTATATACCTTACAACATACAAAAAAATCAACTCAAATTCTGTGAAAGACCTAAGCATATGATTAAAACAATAAAACTATTAAGGAGAATGGGGGAAACCCTTCACCACATGAGTTTGGTAATGATTTATTGTGTATGACACCAAGAAGGCAGATAACAACAAAACTTAGATATGTTGGACTTTATTAAAACTAAAATCTTACGCAGCAAAGGACAATATCAGCAGAGCAAAAAGGCAACCGACAGAATGGGAGAAAATATCTTCAGATAATATATGCATGATAAGGGATTAGTAAAGAACTACAAATGAACAACCAGATTTTTAAAAAATGGGCAAAGTCATTCTCTAAAGAAGATATAATGACCAATATAAGTTCATAAAAGATGTTGACCATTACTAGTAAATTAGGGATATGCAAATTAAACCACATTGAGATATCAGTTCGTACCCATTAGGATGTCTATTATTAAAGAAAGAACAAAAACAAACGACCCAGAAAATAGCAAATGTTAGTGAGGATATGGAGAAACTGGAACACATACTATTATTAGAAATGTGTAAAGGTGTAAACACCATGGAAAATGATTTGGCAGTTACTTGAAAAATTAGAAATTACCATATAAGTCAGTATTTCACTTCTAGGTATATACCCCAAAGAAGTGAAAGCAGACACTCCATCAGATTTGTATTCCCACATTCACAACAGCATTATTCATACTAGCTAAGGGGTGGAGCCAACCAGTGTGATTGAAGGATGAGTACATAAACAAAATGTGATATAGACATCTACAGGAATAGCCTTCAGACTGAGGGATAAATTCCCACTCATGTTACAACATGGATGAACCTTGGAGACATCATGCTAAGTGAAATAAACAGTCACAGAAGGATAAATACCATATGATTCCACTTAGGTGAGTACCTGGATCAGCAAGGTACTCAGAGGCAGAAGGTAGAATTCCAGAAGTGTAATGGCCAGATCCCATGGTGATTTCTAAGTTTTTTGAGGAACTTCCATACCACTTTCCACAGACCCTGCATCTTTTTGGGTTTTTTGGAGTAATGAACATAGTGAAATTCACAGAAGCAGAAAGTCAAGTGGTGGTTGCCAGGAGGTGGGAAGGGGTGAGAGGTGATTGTTTAATGGGTACAGCATTTTCAGTTGGAGAAAATGGAAAGCTTCTGGGATGACTGGTGGCGGTAGTAGCACACCAGTGTGATTGTGCTGCATGCCTCAGCACTGCACACTTAAACATGGTTAAAATGGTGAATTTTGTGTCATATATTTTAACCAAAATTTTTAAAAACAGGGAAAATCTAAGAGATGGGTTTTTTTAAAATTAGGAATTACAAAAGAGTAGCATATCCCTTGGTAGGATGTGGAGAGAGGAGTATTTAAGAGACAGAAGCCAAAATAAGAGCTACTCTTGTGTACCATGGGGAGTGGGTTTCATTATTTGAAAGTACCCATCTCCAAACATTTAAAAGGAATACACACACACACACACACACACACACACTTTAGTTAGCATTATTTTTCCTTAAATGAGAAGTAAGACAACATTTGTATAATGTGGATATTGTATGCTCCACTCAAGACAGAATTTCCTGATCCCGTGTTTTCGTATTTAGATCTCAGGCTTAATTCCTTGGAAGGACATTTTTTTCTCCATTTACAGTGTAACATAATAATATCATTTGATAACTGGCATGGAGTAATTGTCCAGGTTGACTTGTAATGGGACGCAATGTATTTTTATGGCTCTGCTCTACTCTTCTCTGTGACATCATTGTAAAAATTTGATTCAATTATGGAAGATAATCTGTTGGGAAGAAGTGCCAATGATGTTTTAAAAGGAGCAGTGAGCCCAGGAATACTTTGATTTCAAAGTAATTAATTCCAAGGGGAACCTTTCTGAGATGAAATAGGGCGGTTATTTGGACATGAGAGCTCTCGCAGTGGGAAGGAAAAAAGGAAGCACAATTCTTGTATTAAATTGGCAATGCATCAGGAAAAAGAGCTAAAAAATGATTGATTGCAAATATAATGTGGAGGATAGAAGCATCTGGTTCAGGCATAAATAACGAAGGCTCTTCAACATATGGCACTAATTTGCGTTTATGCGTCTGTGATCCACCTTTTCCAATTGCTCTGCCTTTCTCAGCATGGGCTGCCCTGGGTATCACTGAGAGGCAGGTGGCCCAGGGCAGAGCAAGTGTCCTCCTGGCCGTCTCTGTGAGGAGGAGATGTTTTGTATTAACACAGGGGCTTGTGGCAGGTGTGTATCTCTGGCTTCAATTTATCCACAATCACAGCTGTGAACCCAAGAATGAAAGGGCATTAAGTCTAGTGGCCTTGATTAGAAATTGGTCTGGAAGTGTCAAGGCAGAAGCACTTCAGGGGTTTACAGATCTCCCCATTTCTAAAGCAAAACTAAAAAACTACCTTTCACAGAGCACCAAAAGATGGGATTTTTTCTAAGCCTGCAACTCCACACCAAAGGCAATTATATTGTTTAATTTTAACAAAATTGTAGAAGACTAAACAGCTCCTTCAAAGTTGGTGGCATCAAATGAGTCTCCCTTTCATTGGTGACTCTCAAAGGAGGGTTGCAGCAACATCCCGCTGTCCCTTCCCCTGGGGTGGTGTGCCTGCCTTCAGGCACGCTTACCCCCAGGCAGCCTCGGAGTTTGCACCTGGGGCTTCTGGGCTCTGCTACTATCGGCTCCCAGAATAGGTAACCAGAAAAACTCACTTGCAGAGAGGACTGTGCTTCCAGAGGTCTGCTAGACCAGAAATAATACAGAATCACTAATGTTGCCTTTGGATTTAACTGTTGAGCAGAATGTCTCTTCCCCCTCTCTGGACATGCCATGTTTGAACCTGCCTTTCCTCCATTTTGTGAGGAAAGGCTTCTACCCATGGCACAGCCCCAGCACCTTGCTCGGCCTGGAGCTGACAAGGTGCTGGGTGTCTCAGCACACGGCGGCAGGGCCCTGACCTTGCACATAATTTCAGGTTCTTTGCTAGCTGATCTTTGAGAAGAATGAGTCCTGTTCTTAAAAACAGCTGTTCTCTCTTCTTGTGAGAGAAACTGTTCCAATTCTCCTGACCTTTTCTCATAAATCTAATTTTTAAATTAATTCTTTTTCTTTGTAAAACACAACAAACTGTGGTTCTCTAAGCTGGGTGGTCTCCTGCTTCCCTGTAGCTTATTTCACTACCAGAGCAGAAGTCTCACCTGAGTTCCAGGTGACCCTGGAGTTTTACCAACTCTAAAATTGTCTTATGTAGATGATTTCTAATATTTAAGAGAAATATTTGTCTTTTCAATTTTTTAGTTTCATCACTGACATATCTAAATATTCCTGACAGTAAACTCAGTCTTATTTCTTTGTTGGGGACAGGCACCTCTATTTCATGTTCTGATCCAAGGAAACACAATTGATTTAGTAGAATTTTGCTCTCAGAAATGGCTTGTGTAAGTGTTTCAAGATGGTCTGACATAGTATCTAGTTCCTATTTTCCACATTTGAAAAATTTCATATTGGTGTCTAGTGAATTTTAAAATACTGCTTTCAGATTAAACTTCAAGTTATGAAGCTTCTCCCTGTTCTCCTTTTTTAAAAATATATAAATATTTGTAGTTGTCAATGGACCTTTATTTAATTAATTAATTTATTTGTGGTGCTGAGAACTGAACCCAGTGCCTCATGCATGCTAGGCAAGTGCTCTACCACTGAGTCACAATCCCAGCCCTCTCCCATGTTCTAATGGTATCTTCCAATGATTTATAATCTCTGTGAAAATCTGTCAACTAAATATTAAATAAAATATAAGTTTTGTTACTTGTATTCTTGTAATTGCCATTCTGACTAGCATGAAATGGAATCTGTGTAGTTATTTCTTCTTCTGTGAAGTGTTTGTTCAGTTCCTTTGCCTATTTACTGATTATGCTATTTATTTTTCTGGTAGTAAGTTTTTTGAGTTCTTTGTATATTCCAGAAATGGATGCCTTATCTGAGGTACTGGTGGTGAAGATTTTCTCCCAATCTGTAGGCTCTCTATACACATTCTTGATTGTTTCCTTTGCTGTGAAGAAGCTTTTCAGTTTGATACCATCCCATTTATTGATTCCTGATTTTAGTTCCTGGGCTTTAGGGGTCTTATTGAGGAATTCGCTTCCCAAGCTGACATGTTGGAGAGTTAGGCCTACTTTTTCTTCTAGTAAGACAGGGTCTCAGGTAATGCCTAGGTCCCTGATCCACTTAGAGTTGAGTTTTGTGCAGGGTGAGAGATAGGGGTTCAATTTCGTTCTATTACTTATGAATTTCCAGTTTTCCCAGCACCATTTGTTGAAGAGGCCGTCTCTTCTCCAATGTATATTCATGGTGCCTTTGTCTAGTTCGAGGTAACTGTATTTATGTGGGTGTGTCTCTGTCTCTTCTATTCTGTCCCATTGGTCTTCATGTCTGTTTTGGTGCCAACATCATGCTGTTTTTGTTACTATAGCTCTGTACTACAATTTAAGGTCTGGTGTTGTGATGCCTCCTGTGTCACTTTTTGTGCAAAGGATTGCTTTGGCTATTCTGGGCCTCTTATTTTTCCAAATAAATTTTACAATTGCTTTTTATATTTCTGGGAACAATGTCATTGGATCTTTCTAGGAATTGCATTAAATCTGTGTAGTGCTTTTAGGAGTATGGTCATTTTGATAATATTGATTCCGCCTATTCAAGAACATAGGGGAATCTTTCCATTTTCTGAAGTCTTCAATTTCTTTCTTTAGTGTTCTGTAGTTTTCATTATAGAGGTCTTTCACCTCTTTTCTTAGGTTGAGTCCCAAATGTTGATGAGAATGTGGGGAGAAAGGTACTCTCATACATTGTTGTTGGGACCGCAAATTGGTGCAACCACTATGGAAAGCAGTATGGAGATTCCTTAGAAAACTTGGAATGGAACCACCATTTGACCCAGTTATCCTATTCCTTGGTCTATAATTAAAGGATTTAAAAACAGCATCCTACAGTGACACAGCCACATCTATATAGCAGCACAACTCACAATAACCAAGCTATGTGTCCTTCAGTGGATGAAAGGGCAAAGAAAATATCATATATAAACAATGGAATATTACTCAGCCATAAAGAAGAATGAAATTATGGCATTTTCTGGTGAATGCACAGAACTGGAGAATATCATGCTAAGTGAAATAAGCCAATCTCCCAAAACGAAAGGTTGAATGTTCTCTCGATTTGTGGATGCTAACCAAAAACAAGGGAGGTTGGGGAGGGGAATAATAGAAATCCATTGGATTACACAAAGGGAAACAAAGGGAAGAGACGGGGAGGGGAATAGGAAAGGCAATAGAATTAATCAGTCATAACTTTCGTAGCCTTGTATCTGTATACACGACCAGGGTAACTTCATATCATGTACAACCACAAGAGTGGGATCCTAAATACAATAAGGTTATACTCTGTGTATGTATAAGATGTCAAAATACATTCCACTGTCCTGTATAATTAAAAAGAACAAATAAAAAAATAAAAAATAAATTAAAAGAAAAAAACAGTTTGGATGCATAATTCCCTGAAGCAGGGAATACAACAACCAACCAAAATACAGACACACCTTTAGGTCCAATTTACTTTTTCCTTTAGACATGATGCCTACCATCTCAACACTTTTGTCAGTCCAGGAAACCACTCTAGTTAAAGAGCAACAACTCAATAGACTGGGACATGAGAAAATCTAGAGGACTGCTATGCTTTGGCTCTGAAATGTCCCCCAAAGGTCCATGTGTTCAAGGCATGGTCTCCATCCTGTGGTGCTACTGTGAGGGAGTGGAACCTTAAGGGGCAGAGCCATGTCGGAGGTCTTAGATCATTGAGCATATGCGTATGAAGGGGACAATGAAACTCCGGCCCCTTCCTTGTCTCTGTTTGACTTCCCGGCCATGGAAGGAGCAGCTTTGGCCTACCACGTGCTCTTCGCTGTAATGTACTACCTTGTCACAGAACCAAAAGCAATAGGGTCAACTACCCTTGGACTGAAACTTCCAGAACTGAGCCAAGATAAACCTTCCTTCTTTCTAAGTTGATTATCTCAGATAGTTTGTTAAAATAATGGAGAAGTGACTAACACAAAGAGCCATGATGAATTAAGGTGTATCTATGTTAAACTCTATGTGACAATTCTCTTATTCTGGATACTGAATTACATTTACACAAATTATGCAAATTGGTTGTTTGTACTCATTTCTGGCAAAACTTTGGAGATGCCAAATTCTAGTAGTTAGGACTTGCAGACTGTAGGCTGAAAATGTTGTCAAATATAACAAAATGTGGTTAAACATAACTACTTCTTATCTCTATGGCAGTAAACACTCTTGAAAAATCTGCAGAAGGAAGAGGGTAAATGGCCCTGGGCACTAAGTGCTTTCTGAAATCATGGCTCAGTATGGTAGTTTATAAAGCCAGAGCAGTTGTCAACTTGGTCATGGTGGAAAAGTACACAAACTCAGTTCAGTCTGAGTTCTTATTATTATACTGCTTCTGGGAACTAAATTATTAATTAAATATGAGGTTTTTAAAATATCTCCATGTTTAACAAGAGTTATAAAACTAACAATGGTCAATCATGTAAATATTTTGGAGGACTTCGCAGGTTTACTAGAAGATTAAGAGAGCGACCCTCCTTTTGCAAACTGTTTAATTCTTCTTTTTCCTGTTCAATTTCTTCTTCACCTTGTTGTTATGAAGAATAGACAGTATGTCAGAAGTTAGATAATATGAACAATAGCTAGGCATAGTTTGCATATGGGAGAATACATGTAATTAAATTAAAATATTTCGTATGTAAATATTTAGCAGATGAACTCTAATGGAAACTTTCTTTTGTTCCCTTCTAAATGCACCTTTTGCTTTATCACCCCTTTTCCATTTGTCCCAAATTTCTCTTTCTCTACTGTAATATTACATTGCAACATGAACATAAGCCTTTATGAGGAGAGACATGATCTTTACCTTTCACCTCTATAGAACTTAATTTCTGTTCCAGACACTTACCCTGCAAAATGATTTGCATCAGATCAACATGACATAGGTCCTAATTTGACTGGGACAATCCAGATTTACCTCTTTTTCTGGCATTCCCTTCTTATTTAACATCTCCCCAATTTTTAAAACAAAATCATTTTATTAACAATGGCAACAATATAGACCAGGATGGACCTTGACTGGACCTTTAGTCCTTGACTGGACTAAACCTTTGCTGGACCTTGACTTTGCACTTCTATCTTTTGCCATGGGGAGGGGTACACATGCATTGAACAGAGTTCTTATTTGACCATGTAGTTAAATATGAAGATGACCAGCCATAATCACTCTCTTTCCCTGACCTTTTCAAGATGTGGTGGTGTTAACTAACATTTGCATCTCAAGGACAACAGGCAGGACACTCTGGTAAAAGCGAGGTCTTAGGAATATTGAAGGACAGGAATATTGAAGGACAGTTTGCTCCTGGCAGCTCAGGTGATGGAAAGTATTGATATTATTGCTTCTGCTGAGCATTGCCAGCCAATTATGCCAGTGCCTTTAGGAGCCAGGAGCAAGGCCTCAAGGACACTTGATATGAAGGTCAGTGGAAAATTGGGTAAACAATAAGTTTGATGATGGAATACTTCTGGAAAACAGGTTGAATAGTCCTGCTGTCAGGCTCAGAGGGAAGACCGTTGGAATGCTTTTGTTGCAATTGTTCATTCTTTCATTTATCATATGGTATATAGTTACACAGATTTATTTTGTTTCTTAACACTTTCTATTTTGCAAAAACAATTTTCTGTCATCAGTATAAGGTTTGTTATTGTTGAGATAAAATCCACAAACAAAAATTCACCATTTTCACCAATTTAAAATGTACAATTCAGTGGTTTTTAGTATATTCACGATGTTGTATAACCATCATGACTATCTAATTCTGGAACATTTTCACCATGCCAGAAATAAGCCTTGTACTTGTTAGTAGTCACTCCCAAATTCCCTTTCCCTGTCCTCTGGCAACCACCAATCTGGTTTCTGTTGTGATTGATGTGCCTACTTTGAGTATTTTAAATAAATGGAAGCAACAATATGTGGCCTTTTGTATCTGGTTTCTTTCACTTAGCATAATGTCTCAAGCTTTATTCATGTTGTAGCAGGTATCAATACTTCAATCCTTATTATAGTTGACTAATACTTCCTTCTACGGACATACCAAATCTTGTTAACCCATTCGTCAGTTAATGGGCAATCATGTTGTTTCCACTTTTGACTATTATGAATAATGCAGCTATGAACATTCATGTTTACATATTTTTGTATGTATATTTTCCATTCTCTTGGGTATAAACTTAGGAATAGACTAGTTTAGTCAGAGGATAACCACGTCTAACTTCTTGAGGAACTGCAGAACTGTTTTCCAAAGTGGCTCTACCCACTTCCTATTCCTATCAGGAATATTGAGGATAGCAACGTCTTGGCATTGTTGCCAATAGTTGTTAATATTTGTCTATTTAATTAGAGCCAGTCTAGGAACTGTGAAGCGGTATTTTGTTTTGGCTTTGATTTATATCAATGATGTTGAAAATCTTTTCATGTGCACACTGGACGCTTGTATATCTTCTTTGAAGAAATGTGTATTCAAATCCCTTTCCCATTTTTTAACTGAGTGATTATCTTTTTATTATTGCATTATAAAATCTACATTGTGCATCTGATATATTAGATCCTCATGAGACATGTGATTTGCAAATATTTTCTCCCATTCTGTGGGTTTCAATCTTTTGATAGAGTCCTTTGAAGTACAAATGCTTTTAATTTTAATGAAGTTTAATTTATCTGTTTCTTCTTGTTACTTATGATGTTAGCATCACATTTAAGAAATTATTGCCTATTCCAAAGTCATGAAGACACACCCATGTTTCTAAAAGTTTTACAGTGTTAGCGCTTACATTTAGATTTTTATCATTTTAAGTTGATTTTTATATATGATGTGAGGTAAGAGTTCAAATTCATTTTGCATGTGGACATCCAGTTATTCCAGGATCATTTGTTGAAAACACTATTCTTTCCTCAGTTAATGGTTTTGGGATCCT
Organism: Glaucomys volans; assembly: GCA_020662805.1. Taxonomy (NCBI): domain Eukaryota; kingdom Metazoa; phylum Chordata; class Mammalia; order Rodentia; family Sciuridae; genus Glaucomys; species Glaucomys volans. The sequence continues at coordinate 90,939 of JAJEJO010000242.1, forward strand.
TGTCAAAAACAAATTTACTACACGTATGTGAATCTAATGGTAGTCTCTTACTTTTATTCCATTGATCTATATGTCTTCCTTATGCCATTATTACATTGTCTTGATTACTGTAAACTTGTAGTGAGTTTTGAAATCAGGAAGTGATTTTGCTCCAATTTTGTTTTTCTTTTTTTTAATTGTTTTGGCTACTCAAGATCCTTATATAGCCTTAGCTTAGTGTTTTGATAATGATTAAGTAAGGTTACATTTAATGCCTAAAAGCAAAACAGAAAGCCCAAATCCTCTCAGTCTTCGCAGAGGGCTCTGTATGTCAGAGGATGCCTTCAGCACTCAGTCAGTAAGATCATGACTCTACGTTAGCCTTTACTTCCTACTTCTACAGAGCTTCAAGGTCAGTCAGAGGTGTGTGGGTCTTTCAGATCTTTCCTAAGCGTGTACACAGCTATGGGCTCGCATGTAAACTTTAGATTCTTAGGAATATGTCAAAGTTTTCCAAAGTCTGTACTCTTTACCACATCTCATTCTCAAGACTCTTCTCCCAAGCATTTTGGTTCATCTATTATTTGCTCCAACTGTTATTTTTTGCAGCAGGCGGCAGGGACTAACACATTTGTCTACAAGGTCCCCACCCCATATCTGCTTTAGCACGAAAGGGAGTTTCAGTCAGATCAAATAAAGACAAGTCTTCTGAGCTGGTCTTCCAGGGAGCCAGAAGACAGATAGCTAAGGACAATGTGCAAATGATGTCTGCTCTTTGCTTTCCTTGACTGGTAATGTATGGGGCATGCAGGCCATTATATTTAAGGCTACTGTTGATCTGGGGGATGGGGAATGAGATGAGGGTAAGTTAAGATACCACAAAGCTCACTGTTCCTGCTGAGATTCAGCTGTTTTTCTTGAATAAGTGCTCTTGGGTTGCTACAAGCTTTTGGTTAGTTTTCAATATTCCCCTAAAAGTTGATTCTGATTGTTTTTGACAGTTTCTTCATTACTCTATGAAGGAGTGGGATTTTCGTGTTCCTTCCCCTGTCTCCCATTTTCTCTCAGCAGTGAGCTTCTAAAGAGCACATTTAATGTAAAATTAAGAACTGAATTTTAATCAAGAAAATCAATGGTGGATATGTAATCTCGGGAAAAACAGAACAAAGAAAAAGAAAAAAAAAAAAATTTCAATTTACCATGGAAGCCATGGTGACATCTCCAATCAATTAAACAATACAAATTTACTAAAGAACTATTAACATTTTTTAACATCTATTTTTAAAGTGTTATTCTAAAAAGACTATGTCTGAGATAATTTAACACATACAGCTGTAGAAAGTGTGTTTACCTTATCACACTCTGAAGTCTCTGCTTGATAAAATGACTGTGGTTTCAAATTCATTTCTCTCATTTTTCACCCAAGTTCTCTTATGCGTGTGCAAAAAATGAAATAATTACTGCCAGAGTGTAGACTCCATTAGCAGAAGGAGAATTTGCAAACAGATAACTGATTCCTGTTTTATATCTGTGACATCATATGCCTCAGACAAAGAAACAGTCAAGCTAATACAAATAGTGGTTCCGTTTTCTTAAAACATGAAGTTAGTGAAGTAAATAAAGCTTTTAAGTTCATCGTGTTGTACTAGAAATATTTTACATCAATGTGGGTTTAAATGCAGTTCAAAAGTTTAATGTCTAAGATAAAACGGTTTGCTTTTGTGGTGCTAATTCAAATACACATTTTGTTAGGGCACAGCACTATAGCAATAGCAGTGTTCTTGCCAAATTAGGAAACCACGGGGACAGAAAAATGTTTGAAATTAGTTGTGTACACACATAACCAATCATAATTGTTCAACAAACTGCAGTATCTTACCAATCAAAATAGAAGCTTTAGTTGTTAGGATGTACGATTTTTTTTATATACGTAGTGAGTGATAAAATTATAAGATTTTGTGACACAGTTGATGCTGATTTCAAAAAGATATTTCAGCCTGGTTGTATGTATTTTCTGTTTTTATGTTCACCACTACTTGGAATTTAGAAAAAAAATGGAGCCTTTGGGGAATTTCTTTGAAAATCTACCTCTATGACCTAACATGTCTTATGCTATTTTGTAAGAGTCCTTTAAATCTTGATGGCTGTTTCTTCAGAATATAGCATTTATTAATAAACAGAAACAATGTATTTGACAAGTTTTAGCCTTTACAATTAATTGCCAGACAAAATTACTCTGAATAGAGGAAGAGAACCACAATGCTTATGAAAAGATGGGGTATCAATATCTACACATTTCAATTTACAGAAAGTGGGGTAGAGACTGGACATTGTGGCTGTAACCCCAGCTACTTTGGAGACTGAGGCAGAAGGAGTGTAATTTCAACAACAGCCTGGACAGCTTGTGAGTTATCTTGTCTCAAAATTAAAACAAAACAACAACAACAACAAAAAAAAACAAAAAAAAAACAAGGGCTAGGGATGTGGCCTAGTGGTAAAGTACCTCTGGGTTCCATCCCCAGTACTGTTAAAAAAAAAAAAAGTAAAATTTAGAATGTCCTCAATTTAGTAGAACTTGCTCTGAGCTTCCATGTACCTCAGTTCCTGTACAGAGCATGTTTTCTAATCTAACATATAATCTATTGAGAAAAATTGATTGAAAGCATCAACAGTTTCAAATTTAGAAAACATAAATGCAACTTTGAATATATGTTAAATTTTATGAAAAATGAAGAATGAAAAAGCATATTGGTGAGAAAAATAGCAGTATTATGCTATTATAAACAGGTCAGACTAGAATACTGATTGTAGTACACAAATATGATCCCAAGAATTCTGATTCTGATTTTTAACGTTCTAATAATCAATATAAGAAAATTTTCAAAAGTTCAGTGTATATAAATACACAACTTTTGTGACTTTATTAATTTAAAATCTCTAGAAAGTTTTTATTATTTGAAAATAGGTTTGTTACAGAATCAGGTCCAGCCACTCACCACTCAAAAGTCAATACTCAGGAGATGAAGGATGGTAGGAAGTAAATCAGTTTTATTCAAAGGCCAGCACTTGGGAAGGTAGAGGGGTTTATCATCCTCACTCTCCTTCTTGGGGAACTCAGGTAGATGAAATGGTTTTAAAGAGAAGTAAAGGAGGCAGTGGGGAGGAAGACTATGGGCTGGGCAGGATCTTCATTATCCAGAGCATATGTGTCCTTTCTTCTTATAATGTGGCAAGAATATGACAATGAACCTCAACCTCCTTGGACTTGTTCCAATAGTTCTTTTTTATTATTTAAAAATTTTGTTCTAATTAGTTATATGTCACAGAAGAATGCATTTATGCACTTTGATATATCATATGTAAATGGGGTATCATTTTTCTGATTGTACATGTTGTAGAATCACATCGGTCTCCAAAAGATCTTTAGACAGACGTAATACTTTTCTATAAGCAAACCCCTGTAGCAATTTACATGCATTGTGTGATGCACTAAAGAATAAGGAGGGTTATAACACATCCTGTTACCTGAAGGTCACCAGGTGTTCTGAGTTCTATAAAAGTAGAGAAGGTTTATTTAGCAGCTAATTAGTATTTTAATCTTTTAGGTGTGACTTCTCTTTGGAACTTAGAATGCCGGCAAAGGGAGGGAACATACCTTGCAGAAGGCCAAGGGAATGGAAGTAGCCTTGCAAAGGGCAAAGGGAGAAGATGTAAGTTTGCAAAGGACAACTCACCAAGGATGGCCACTGTTGCAGTGTGAATAGAACTTTTTTGGAAATTCACTAATATCATGATACTAGTTTGTTAGTTATTTTTAAAAAATGTATAAAATTATGTAATTATTGTTATTTTTAGCATCCTTTTCACTCTCAATGATATCCTGGTTTGGATGAGAAATTACATAACCCTAAGTGTCATTACTTATGTACTCAGAATGCCTGGAGTTCTGGGGGATCCTGCTACAGCGATACAGTAAGTTTTCTCTCCTCTAAATCCCATCAAATTGACTGGAAGGGCATAAAATGCCTAAAACCCATAAAGCCAAAGAGTAGAGGCAGGGAGACAACAAAGAGTGCTAGATGGCAACCAATTGCTACATGATTTAAGGCAAATGGATGTGTAACTGGAGGTTGAGAGTCAGCTGTGGAGTGATCCTCCAGCCTTGGGTGTAATGACTAACATTAGGGCAATTACTGTGGCCCAGATACAGAAGCACAGCAAAGGAGGGATGGTAATTAGAGCAGGTTTATTATAAGGCGAGGGAAAGGCAAGAGAAAGTCATATACCCTGGAGAGAGGGACAGGCAGATAGGCTACAGACCAAAATGCCCTGAAATGATGAGGCTTTGGACTTTTGTTGGGGTCGGGGTGAGAATTTGTGGGATAGGAAACCTTGGAGTGGCAGGTAACCATGTATCTTTGGGCCCGTGCAGCTGCTGTCCTTTGAGGGGAAGTCTGATGCCTACCTTGAGTGCCTACATCTGGGACTTGGGCTATATTGCTCTTCTGGCCACGTGCCACCAGCAGAAGATCGTGAAATGGTCAGCTGACCCTTGGAACAGCTTGTGGGAGCATTTGCAATCTTGGGAAAATGGTTTATACTTGTAAATACAAGGAAGACTGTGATGGTCCACTTATTTGGGGGTGGGGGTAACGGTGGTGCCATTCAGTGGCTCTGAGTAGTCTGACCACCTTCCTAAGATGGATTTTTTTCCAGAGTCCCACCCACACAAGGGGAATGGTGGAAATTTATGTTCTTATGTCCTAGCATGATGGGTATTGAATCCTCTGGATCTGTTGCTGGTTAGAGGCCCTTTCTAGCTGTCCCCTCTTGCCTCCCCCTTCTCCAATTCCTACTCATCTTTAATTAACTACCTACACTAATGCATGGAGGTAACTGATTATGCCAAGTGAGGAGGCTGAAACCTGAGGATGTACAGAGGGGCCTCTGCAGAAAATGATCTGACTCTTCTCTGGGTTCTCCCAAAGTTGGCATGAAGTTCGTGCTACTTTCAATGAAGAAGAGAAGTTTCTTCACTCCCTACGGTATATGCCTTAGTGTAATAGAACTGAGACCTCTCTCAGCACCCAACTGAGGAGGACCCTCTGGGGGCCCTCTATGATTCTGAGTAGCCGCTATTGAAAACACCAGTCTGATAGCCTCAGGCCTCTTCTACCACCCACCTTACTGAAATCCAGTGACTATATTTATAGCTGCTGAGGTAGAAGACTGGAAGATTCTTCCCTGGGGAGATTGAGAAAGGACCTAACAAATCTGACAGTGTAACCCTTCAGTCCACAAGCCTCGCCTAGTCCCAGAGTTTTCAATCAACATTTTAGTGTCTCTGGCTCACTTATGAGGAGTCAGCAGATTGCCAGAGGTTTGAAGGATGTCTTGTTTGAAAAGAAAAAAGCCAATATAAATAAACAGAAGAAAGGAACCCTGAGGAAACAGAGACAATGAGAAACTTCAAACTTTATAGTAACTCTTAATTAAAACCCTCAGAGAGAGATTGCATCCAAGAAACAAAAGGTGCCAGAAATATGTTGAAAACTAACAGCAGAAATAAAAGTTTCAGAACATTTGGGAAGCTGAAGTTGAGGAATTCTCCTAGAGAGCTGTGGGGGAAATGGGGATGGAAAATAAAACAAAAAATGAGAAAATCAGAGATGAATTGAGGATCTAAGAAGAATTTCAGAAAGATGAAATAGAAAAATAGAAAGGAAAATATTAAAGAAAGTGTGTAAGAATTCCCAGGGTGGAAGGACTCACACTTCCACACATAAAGAGTCCAGCAAATTCCTTGCACAAAGAATAATTTCAAAAAGATCCATATTAGTGCATGTGAAAGAGGGGGAAAGGAGGTCACATACAAAAGATCAGCAATCAAAGTGACTTCTCACTGGCATTACAGAAAGCTGGACATTCTGAAGAAAGGCCTTCATATTCTGAGAAAAAGTCACTTCCACCCTAAATCTCTTAACCTAACCAAATTATCAATCAAGCGCGAGGGTGAGAGAGACATTTTCAGAAACATCCCAGGCACCTTTTCTTAAAGAGCAACTAAGAGATTTTCTCTGGCAAGGCCAGGGACTAAGAAAGAAGAGATCAGAAGATGGAATCTGAGAGCAGTGAAGACAAGCCCCAGGACGGGGTGCAGCAGCCTGGGTATGAATCAGCTTCAGTGGAAGCAGGAAGATGGGGTGCCAGGAAGGAGGTCTCCAGGAATGGGAATGGGACCGAGAAATGGGGTGTGGAGGTAAGGTAAGTCTTCCCTTATGGAAGGAGTGTTGAGAACAGTTTTCCAGAGCTGTTGGGACATAGGAAAAATCAGTGAAAGATACACAGAAATTTAATCAAATGGGAAAATAATGAGATCAATGAAAGGACATCATGAACATCATTTAGCTCAGCAACACACAACTTTTGTACAACCATAATCATGTAAACATTAAGTAAATCAAAAAAATTGCAGTTCAGGATGACAGTCAAGGCTAAGAACCAAAGCTATTAATGAAGTTGCAAAGAATGCATTCAGTACAATTTTTCTGGGTTCCTACTTTGTGTCCAGTTCTGGGGAAGGCTGCAGATAGTAAGGTGAGATAGTAAGGTGATAACAAGGACTGCACAATCTGATGTCAGAGATTGGAAAGTAATTTGTGTTAATAAGATGCTTCCGGCAAATTCCCTGAAGCCTTGGTTACAGGTGTGCCCTGTTCCTTTCCAAAAGCCTTGATCCTTTAAATGGATGGTGACTTATAGTTGAGAAAGGATTCTTAAGTTAGAGATATTTTCCCTTCAGCATTCTTTTCATTGTGAGTTGCTGGTGCATTTAGCATTTATTACACTAGATTAGGTGTTGTATAAAGCGAGGCATTGCAGCAACCAAAAATTCCTTTTCTAACTAGAAGGAGAGTACTGTATCTTTGGATCTTAAATACACTTCCTGAACTGCTTAACTTTCTCCTCACTCCTCTCTACTTTCCTCTTGGCAGAGGTGGACTAAGCTCACTAGGCTTGCACATTTCTTTGGGTCTCTATGAGTACTGTAGTTCCCCAAAGATGATAGTGTTTCTGGAGCACTTTTATATGATTCACTTGATTCAGAAACAGGATGTCTCTCCTGCTTCACACACATCAGGAGGAGGTCTGGTGAGTCCTGAAGGTGGATGGCTTTTTCCACGAGAAGGAGAGGCATTTCCCAAAGGGCTAAGGCAGGAAAATAAAAGACATTATTAGGCTTCTCCTTTCAGAGAATAGAATCTAGAATCACTCTGCCCTAAACAGCTTTTTTTGTGATGATGGGTATATTCTGTGTTTTCCAATGCCTTAATTACTATGTAGATATTTACTATGTGACATGTGATTAGTGAGATTGAGGAGCTGAAAATTTAATTTCGTTGAATATATATTTAAATAGGTAGTGCACATCTATAATCCCAACTACTCAGGAGACTGAAGCAGGATTGCAAGTTGGAGGCCAGTCTGGACAACTTAGATCCTGTTTGGAAATAAAAAACAGAATAAAAAGGGCTGAGGATATAACTCAGTGGTATAGTGTCCCTGGGTTCAATTGCCAATACTTCAATAAATGAATAAATGAATAGCCACATGTGGCTAGTGGGACAATATAGGTCTTGAAAGAAACTGCATTTCTGGATCAATAAGTTGCTGTATGAATTTTAGAATTTCCAGAACCTCTCATTTCCTTGTCTACAGGGACTAATAATAAGAACCTAGAATTCCAAGGGCCTGGTTGATTATTTTAGAGATAATGTAAAGAGGGAGAAGTGGAGATAGGACTAGGGTATAAAATGGTGCAAGGTGGATACACTGGGAGCAGCTGGAAATAAGTAAGAGACAGAAAATACTGTCCTTGGAAGATAAGAGAGGGGAAGTGAGGGGAAAAGGAAAAGAGGGAGGATGGACTGAAGTAGAAAGAAGGAAGCTTAGAAAACACTTTAGGGATGAATGACTGAGTGTCAGGGCAACAGGCTATAGGGAACTCAGCCTATGGAAAGGACACATTACAAGTGGTGGGAACCCAACTCTTCTGTTCGTTTTATCAAAATCAGCCACATTTATTATAATATCCAATTTAAACACTTAGATTACTATGAATAGGTGAAACTATATTTCACCTTGGTTAGCATAATCAATGTGATTGCTCCCTTTAAAATTAATAGATGAAGTCTAATGTATGCATTTACTAATTGCCTGTGTGAACACTAAAACCTGTGCACAGTGGCATATAAGCAAGCACACATGCCAGTAATTTTACCTTGCTTCTTTTCTGCACATTATCAAAATCCTTCCGTAATTTATCGAATGAAAAAGATATTGACAAAGATCTCAAGGAGCTTCCTATCATTTTTCTAGAACGCGTGATGTCTTTCCCTCAGCTGGGTAGTGAGAAGCTCTAATCCACAATGTGAAGCTTGAACATTTTCACAGACACGCAATTGTGCTGCTTGGCTTTACCGTACACCTTTGCATAAATGAATAGATGACCTGAGCCATCTAGGGTTTGCTTTCTCTCAGAAGTATCCAATTTCTTCGGCCCAGGTTTAGTCAAAGATCTTTTGTCTTCAGAAAAGTACTAAAATTTACTGCAAATCATCACAAATCTGTAAGTCCAGGACCTGAAAAAAAATTCCCTTTAGAAAGTAAAAAATAATAAAAAGTTATATAATTCAAATCTGACTCACAATATTGTTACCAGTGCTCACTGGCTCAGAGAAACCAGTACTATATTCATGGGGTACTACTGGGGGAAGAATCAGTGAAAATTTATAGGTGGATGAAAAAACACCAATGCAATGGTGGTTTGTTTACAATGAACACAAGCAGCTATGGCAATACTCAATAAATATAATTAACATAATTATATTTAGAACTTTAAATTGGATCCTGAAACCCTTCTTTCAAAAGTCACAACTTGTTCAGTAAGTATTTAAAGAGTTCAAGAGATTGACAGGTTAGCAAATTTCAGCAGATTAACAAGAACAAAAAGAGCCCATTCAGGAAAAGAAACATTTTGGATAAAATGTTCTTCAGAGAGGCTAGAAATTTTAGCTCCCTTTCTTCCTCAGCTCCTTTAGTTCTTGTAGTAGAAAATGACAAGGGTATAGGTACATGCACAGTCTCATGCATTTATCAGTCAGTGACATTTATTGGGTCTGTCTGTGCAGAAATGTGAAGTGGCATATGGGAGGGATTCAAAAGAACAGCGTGAACAGGCCTTCCTCTGGAGAAACTGCACATGAAAAGAAAGGAAAAGCCAATTCATAGAATAGCATATCAAGAGCATAAGAATAGAGGAAAATCTCTAGGTACATAATTAATGAAGGCTCATTGAGTAGAGGAATTGAGAGAAGTGGGTCAAGTTAATCAGGGAAAGTTTTTATGGAGTGATCCCGAAGCTGGGTTTGAAAGGTGAGCGAGAGTTTAATGGAACGGTGTAAGAGAATATATCCCTCATTGCTTGCCCGTCCCTGCATAAGGGTGGGTGTAATTTCGGGCTTATTTATCCAATGTCATTTGTCATATTGGTTAATGGTGTGACTGAAGCAAGGCAGTATTATACTGGAAACGCTGTCGAAGTGCCAGGTCACAGTGCAGGCAGGGGACAGGGTGGAATTCTATGATCCTCTCTTTGAATACACAGTTTCAAGTTGACCTCAGGTCAGGTGAGAGTACAGATACTTCTTAAGAAAAGAAGAGGTGATTGCGGGCAGGAAATCCAGCTGCCCAATTTGAAACAGAAGAGCTGCTGAAGACCAGAGCTGACCTTGGAGGCCCCATGAAAGGAGGGCCCTCAGGGCAGAGGCCCCCTGCGGGCTCCTGGGGAGTGGTGAAGTGAAAGGAGTCTCAGCCTTCCCTCCAACGTGGGGAAGAAGTGTGTTCTCCACCTACCAATGCTGAAAATCTGCTCCCGCTCTGATAAGAGGACTCCGGCTCTCAAGGAGCCTGGTGGGGTGGAGTGGTGGGTGACAGGGAGACCCATGAATTGAGGCAATGGTTCAGTTTAGCAAGTGGGATCCTAGAGGTGAGTGAGAACACAGTGAGGACCCATGGACATATTCTGCATAGGGAATGTGTGGGGACTGCACAGAACTCTTGAGCCATATGGGATTTTTGAACTGGGCGTTGAAAACTCAGTAGTCATCTTCTAGGTGAAGAAGGGGTAGGGGCAGGGGATGTGGCATTTCAGGCAATGGAACAAGTTGGTAGGAAGTTACAGAAGCATGAAAGGGGGGATATGTCTAAGAATGCTGAAGCTATACCTTAGAGGAAAAGCTCCTAACTTCTGGGCAGTAGAGAGAAAACCTTTGCAGTATAATGTATCTGGTGGGTAATTTGTAGGAAATCCCAAGAGCAGGAGAGCAGGAAAGACTGCACCACAGCTGCTAAGTCCAGCAAAATCCACGTGGTGGCAAACTCCATCACACCTTCTGAGTTCTTCAGCGGAAAAACTGTAAGAAAAGACCAAGAGGGCATCTGTAGATCAAAATAGACTTCAACTCAAACTTAATTATTTTAAATGGGCAAGGCTAAATTATAGTTTTGATTGCTTTCGTGAGAAAAGAACTATAAATGCAAGAGATTTCTATAAAAGTCAGGAGAGCTTGTGACTGGGTGCATCATGGGGTTTTGGGGGTGGGTCATTGATAAAGTTTCTTTTTTGGCCTGAATGGTGGTTATAAGGGTGTTTGCTTTAATTGCTCCTTAAACTATATGTTTGTGGGTTTCTGCATTTAAAAAAATTTTAAGTAAAATTATGAATTGCGGTTTTCAAGAGTAATCTGAGTTCCATGTAGAAGCAAATCTTCTGTGTGGACAGAGATCTTCTGGAGGTGAACTTGGCACCAAGTGAACTGAGCCAGAGTGACTCTGAGAGGAGGGAGGATGGCAGAAGTCAGCTGTGTCTCACCCTGGCTGCTGAGAGCCCTGGAGCTGATGGTATCATGTGACCTGCCCAGAGAGCTATCCACTCCCACAATCAGACTTTGTACCAGAAAACAACAAATTACAAACAAACAATGCCCAGGTTCACCTTGATAGACAACTCAGATCTTTGCATCCCACATTGTTTGGGTAGCTCTGAATTTAGGTGACTTGGCTCAGAGTGTATTCATTAACTCTTCTGTTTTTAAGATGGGGATCAATGTGGGGCTAGGACAGAAAAAAGTAATGCTCTGTCTTTTTCTTTTACCAATAATCTATGCATCACACAGACCTGGTATTGGCTTTCAGATCACATCTCCCAGTTCCTGAGACATGTTTGTTTTGTAACAAGGAGCTAAGCATCTCAGACTGGGGTTCTGGCATGGAGTGTTTACGAGTACAGCCAGACATTAAGCAGGATAATAATAAAGCAATAAGTAATGTGGTTAAGCAAATATATTCCCAATTCTCCCTGACCTCTTCAAATATCTAATGCAGATGTCTCTGTTCTGATTAGCCAAGTGCTTTGTTCTCCGTCTGCCTTTTCCCTGGCACGTCTTACAGAAAACTCTCTTAGAGAAAGCTGTTGGCCTTTCTTAAATGTAAACAAGTAGAAATAACTAAAGGCCATTTTGTGTGCTCATGATGCTTCTGACATTGGCCCCTTTAGTAATTCTGGCTTGTTTATTTTAATGAGTAAGGTTTGGACCTTGCTGCCCTCATATGTATTTTCACTCTTCACACAAAGACAAAGAGGATATGGTGTGAATTACAAATCAAGGATCAGTTGCTTCCAGTCAACAGGGCATTCACAAACGTTCAATGTCATGGCCAACATCAGTTGAACCTGAGATTCAGGTTCTGCCGAATACTATTCGGCAGAGAGAGAAGAGACAGAGGAAGAGCCTTCAAAGTTTAGAGGAAATGAACCAGCAATAGTTAGCCAGAACGTATTAGCTACTCTTTTAAAGGAGAGCTTACTTTGAATGGTTTTCATGCTGTCCCTTGTGCAAATTTTGTGGGAGGCTAAAAGCTCAGCTTCCTAGTATTCTTTTGAAATGGGTCATTTCAGATAGTCAAGCATAAAAACTATTCAGAAATTCATCTAATTAAATATAAAATATTTTAAATATCCATGTTGGGTGAAAAATTTTCTGAAAATGTTTTTCATAGTTTCCTGAATGATTAATGAAAGAGCACTGACATTGGAGGCCAAGAGATTAGAATACACATAGCCCCACAGATTAATTGAAGGTCCTTGGATGAGTTAATTATCCTTATCATGTCTCAGTTTCTTAACCCATGCTCATGTTGTAAGTTAAGTATTCATAAGTGTTGGCTAATTGTACCACATGGAATTATTCCTTATTATTACCTTCTGTATCTGACCAGCCTGGCTCCAGTCTTCTAGGTTTTAGAGAGAAATGTTCTGGGGAAATATGAAGATTTCACCTGGACAATCACAGAATGGATGGAAGGATACACTTGACAAAGCTGGAAGGATTGATGGCTTGAGAGTTTCTAGAGGGAATTGGAGTTTTGAGCAAGACTGGCTCCGAGGGCTGCATAGATGGCATCTATCCATCAATGTGATAGAGTGTGAAAACCAATACTTCCCCTGCTTCTATCTACTATAATCAGGATGTTCCCTTAAGGGTCAGACATCAATTTCCTAGAAATTTCCTGTGCTATTGAGTCTTAGAGGGTGTGGCAGATGTGGCAAGACAACACACAGATCCCTTTTCAAAGAAAGACACATGGCCAGCCTTGAGGAGTGAGACTAGCTGGATTCTCCAACAGTTCCTTCACACTCATTCTCCAGGCAATGGGTGAGTGATGGGATGGTAGCTGAGGCACACTTTTTCTGTATGGTTTTCAACCACAACTGAGGAATGGTGCTGGGACCTGGCCATTCTACCCATGTTGGATGCCTCTAATGGAGAGGAGCTCCTGCTGGAATGGCAGAGAGTTCGTTGTATGTGTGTCGGGGTCTGAGTTTCCTCTGCCCAAACTGTTTCCCCTTTCCCTTTCATAGTATTGGTGTTAGTCAGCTTTTTGTCACTGTGACCAAAATACCTGACACAAACAACTTGAAGGAGGAAGTGTTTATTTTGGCTTACAGTTTCAGAAATTTCAGTCTATGGTCAGCTGGCTTCATTGCTCTGGGCCTGAGGTGAGCCAAAGCATCATGGTGAATGGGTGAGGAGGAGGGAGGCTGTTCAGTTCACAGAAGCCATGAAAGACAGAGAAAGAGAGAAAGAGAAAGAAAGAGAGAGAGAGGGAGAAAGAGAGAATAAATTAATGAGAAATAGGGAGAAGGGATCAGGAACAAGATAAAGTCCCTAGGAGCATGCCCCCCAGTGATCTATTTCCTCCAACTATGCTTCACCTGCCTAAAGTTTCTACCACCTCCCTGTAGTCCATTCATCTATCAATGCATTAATCCACTGATGAGGTCAAAGCCTTTGTGATCCAATCACTTTCCAAAAACTCCACTTCTGAACATTACACTGGGATCAGGCTTTTACATATGAGCTTTTGGGGAATGTTTCTGATCTAAACGATAGAAGTCTTACTCCACAATGAGCCTTTTGTATATTTAGCTCTGTCTCAGTATCTGTCTACTTCCTGGCACTTACTGGGTCACGAGTCAGTCAGAGTGGGGAGGAAGCATTAGCACAGCATCAAGTAGTGAGTCAGTGACCAAGAATGGGGTGAAAGCTCTACATGGTTTAAAGAGAATGAGGAGAGTTCTGAGGCCACATGGTAGGAGATTTCCAGGTAGCCAAGGACAGCTCCAAGAGCTGGTTGTAGAGAAGAGGGTTGTACAGATTACCCCTGTGTCTTTCACTCTGGACAGAGTTGGAGGGAATCCACTTGGGGCCACAGTTATTAATTACCTAGGACAGAAACAGACACAAGGAAAGCAGCAAAACAGCCAAAAAGTGCTTCACACAGATGATTTCCAACCTCACAACTAACTCTGCCAAGTTAGATACCAATAACAGCAAACAAGGTCCAACGGAGTTAGATACTTGCTCAGCCAAGCAAGAAGGAGAGTCTATTCGATTGTAGGTCTCTTACACTGAGATGTCTCTGGAAAGAATGAGATAAATTGCTTGTTTAGTCTGCTCAGCACCTTTTGCTACTTGTTTCTTTTTGAATAAATAATGCCCATGTCTGCACTAGGTTCTTATTCTGGAATTTCTATTAGACAAAAGTAGATTTGTCATTCTATACCTTGTGGTTATTAAACTCTAGCTCTAATTTTCTACAATTTTATCTCTCAGTGTCACATTCTAGGTAGTTTTATCAGAGATATTTTGCTAATAATTGTGTGTAGTCTAATATTTCATACATCCATGGATTTTTCTTAAATTTTATAATCTGTTCTTTTTTTCACTTTGGCATCTATTTTTAACCTTTATTAGTCACTTTAAACATTTTAAAGAGATTTCATTGTCTCAAGTCTTTGTGGTAATTAACCTTCTCTCTGTGTCTGCCAGCTCTTGTTATGCTGCCTTCTGTCTTTTGGTGGCCTGTTATTTTTGTTTGTGATCTCATCTCCAGTGAAGATTGATTTTTTTTCCCTATAGTATTTTAGTGTGTCCTGAGTTCTGGATACATCCCAGCACAGAAGTTTTAAATTTGCTTTTTCCAGACATCTCAGGGATTTATAGCTCTGGGACCAATTTTTACATTAATTTCTTGGTTTAATGATTTTTGCACCTATGAGTGATGGAAATTTGTACTAAATATTGGTACATGTTACAGGCTTTGGATTTTGACTTTTTAAAAAAATCTGGAGATCTTTTCTACCCAGAATTCTCAATAGAAATAAACATTTTATTCCTTACTGTTGACTTTTCTTACCCAAAGCTAGAAGTTTGGAATTTTGGGGTCATCTTTTTACCAAGGAAGCAACTCTTCCAGGATTCTGATTTGGACTTAAATCTCATTTCCATCATTCTACCTGAAGAGCCCAAGACCCAAGAACGTATTTCCTGTACTCTGTTCTGATTTCCAGCTTGGGATAATGCAAATATCTAGGTTCAATTCCCATCCCATTGTCTTTACCACTATGTCAACTCAGAAGCATAATGCTTTGCTTTGTTCCTTATCATTTCATTTTTTAAAAAACTAACATATAATAAAACTGACATTTTTTGAGGACAGAATTCTGTGACTTTAACACATATAAAGATGGCTTTGTGTAGCCACCACTGCAATTAGTATATGAAACAGTTCCATTATGGCAAAGGTCTTCATCATTTCTTACTGTTAGGGATCTTTCTCTTTTTTCTTTTCTCTCTCTGTTAAAAGTTAAGCATTGTGGGGCTGAGGATATAGTTCAGTTGGTAGAGTGCTTTCCTTGCAAGCACAAGGCTCTGGGTTCAATCCCCAGGATTGTAAAAAAAAAAAAAAAAAAAAAGTTAAGCATTGTATTAACTTTTTAAATTCCATATCATTTCCACATTTGTGTATCAGCAATGGGCCCAGTTAACTCAATCTGCCATGTTTTCAGAACCACAGTTTGCCTACTAACCAAAACATCCATGGCAACATCAACAAATAATCTGATCACTTGGTATATCAGTAAGGGTTCTTCAGAGCAGTCAGGGTTCTCCAGAAAAACATAACCAATAAGATGTATAATATGTAGAAAGACATTTTAAAAAAAATGTATGCTGTCCCCATTATGGTCTGACCATTGCTGCTCCTTCATTCCACCCACCCCCTTTTCAGGGTCACTTTCACAAGCTCACTCTTAGTCCTGTCATGCTTTCGCTGAGCTCTCTGGGGAAGCTCTCCCTTTCTGCATCTCATCTGGCTCCAAAGTTTACATGCTCCTGCCCTGGAAGGAGAAGGCTGTCACCTGTTTCTCTGAGCTGTTATTTAGGAATCTACCATGTACCACTCTACTTTCCCTCTGCAGTTTAGGCAGGGGTGTCTACTAGTTAGGACATTTAGTTTTAAGGAATTGGCTCATGCAATTAGTCAACTACATGATGCTGGCAAGTTCAAAGTCTACCAGGTAAGTTATTAGGTTGGAGACCTAGGAAAGAACTGATGTCATAGTTCAAGTCCAAATGCTGTCTCTGCAGAATTCCCCCTCTTGCCTAGGGAATGTCAGGTTTTTGGTCTATTCAGATTTCCAATGGATTGAAAGAGGTCCATCCATATTATGGAAGACAATTGGTTTTACTCAAAATTCACTGATTTAAATGTTAATCCCATCCCAAAACACCCACACTTAGAGTATGGTGACTCAGGCCTACAATCCCAGCAACTCTGGAGGCTGAGGCAGGAGGATCACAAGTTCAAAGTCAGCCTCAGCAATTTAGTGAGGCCCTAAGCAACTTAGTGAGACCTTAAGCAACTTAGTGAGACCCTGTCTCAAAATAAGAAATGTGGGGACTTGGCTTAGTGGTTAAGCACCCCTGAATTCAATCCCCAGAACCAAACTAAACCAAAGAAACAAATAAAAAACAAAAAGAAACACCCTCACAAAAATATCCAGAATAATGTTTGACCACATATCTGAGTTCATCAAGTTGACACATAAAATTGATCATCACAGGTCCATCTCTTGTCAACTTGACACCCATATGCATCTTATTAAACCATACTTAATCTTCAAAAAAGACAATTACATGGTCACATATTCACCAAACATGATACAATGCTCCTGAAATTGCACTCACCCTTTCCCCCTAGAATAGGTGCAAGCTCTTAGGGTATGCTTACTCTTCCCCTTGATATCCTGTAACTTAGATATTTTTACATAAACTTAACAAGAATCATATACTATTCTGTAAATCAATATATCTTATGTTATATGATAAGGGAATAAAAGTAGGTAGGAAACAAAGATGTCTGATGCACACATCAAAGCAGAATAAAGAAACAAGAAGTCAGACAGTCACAATCCTCATTTCTGTAACTGGTCACGTGGTTGTATCTGGTATTTATATCTACATTCTTCTCTACCTACTGCATATTCCTTTGCCCTCACCCAAAACCTCAGCTGGTCCTTTGACCTTCATTCCAGAAAGGCCTGGGCCCTACATAGGCCAGCCCAGATAGGGATGTTGTAATTTCCCACTGATTTTAATGACAGGACATGATGATGCAAGAGATGCCCTAAGTAATCTCCTATATTCCAAACACACTCCTCATTACCTCCACTGTGGAAGAGCAGTCTTGTTTCTCCTGAGAAGTCAGAACCAACCACCCAGCCAGCAAACACTTTCCTTTTCTCTTTGCTGAGTTAGAAGTGTTAGGAGCCCAAGCGGCTGACTGGCAGTCTTTTCTTTTAGTTCAATGGAATCACTGTTGAATTTCCTGGCTACACTAAGACCTCTAAGCTGGCAGAGCTAAATGTC
Source organism: Glaucomys volans (assembly GCA_020662805.1). NCBI lineage: Eukaryota > Metazoa > Chordata > Mammalia > Rodentia > Sciuridae > Glaucomys > Glaucomys volans. Next base: position 108,251 of record JAJEJO010000242.1, read on the forward strand.
AGTTTCAGGAAACAAAAATTATACTAATGGGTCACTAGGGCCATTCCATTTCCACCTTTTAATTCCTGAAAGTCCATGAAAGAATTAACAGGATTTAAAAGCTAGAACAAATTAATAGACCTTTATATAATACTACTGAATCTGCAGAAGTATTGAAGCACTTGTATTCCAGAAACCAACCAGAGTTACAGAAATGATTGAATAAAAACCTCTCCAAATATATAGTCTTTTCCCCTGGTTCTAAACACAGTCATCTAGAAAGAAACACCAGTGACCCATATTTTGAACTAAAATACACACTGCTTTTAGTTTAAAAAGAAAAAAGCATAATCATTTAAAGTAACTAATTAAAATGCCATTGAAGCAATTACAATGGGTAACAAGACTATGAAGTTGTCAGCAGAGTGGAAGCTTGTCACCAAAATTTCCATGTGGTCTTATGTCCTAGAAGTGGACTGATCAGGCTTCACAGACATCAGATAAGTGAAGGCACCAAACTCCATAAAGTCCTCAAGTTTCAGTATCCAGATTTCTTCCGAGTTGCACTAGAGCAAGAAAGAAAAAGCAATGATAAGAGAAATATACCCTACGGTAGGGATTGGCCCAAGGTTTTGGACATGAAAGCTCAGTGTTGGTTATCTATAAGCCATCTCAAGCCACCTAGGCTAATTAATTGGTGTAATTCCATGTCTTAAACAGCCATCCTGACACCTGAATCCACTATGCCCTGAATTGTTTCACTTTGTCAATCTGGACTAGGAAGATAGTCTTTTGATTGTCCAGAGGTACAGACTGGGCATTTAAATGGCTGCTCCTTGGAGTCCTGTCCTCAGCCCTCCCTCTTTTCACCCCACCACTCTCTTCCAGAATAATTTCATTCATCTGGACAGCTTTTTCCACTTTTCTCTGATGAATTCCCAGGCCCTTCTCCAGGTTTAAGAGTATCTGAGCTGGTCAGGGACCTAAGTTGCAAACCACAGAGGCTAACTCAAGCAGAAAAGTAAATTACCAAAGAGATTATTGTGTAATTCCAAGAGTTAGTGAGAAGACTGAAGAGTAAGACTCAGAAAATGGGCTGGAAAAAATGGAGGCCAAAGCTAAGCCATAACATTTGTCCAGCAAGGTCCTTGTTGCCCAAAACACAGGACACTGCCATTTGCTCTGTTAACATCACTCTGTGGGAAATAGCGATGTCATCTCCAGAATGAATTCTCTACTGAGCTTATTGCTTTCACTTGTTCCTGATTTAGTCTCAGATGTGTGCATCCTGTTGGTCAAACTAGATCATGTGTCCTGGAGGGGGACTGAGAAAGCAAAAACCTGGCCTTTTAAGATTTCACATTGGGACAGGAGTTTCAAAGGGGAATTTCCCACCTACACAAGGTGGGAGACATTGGGCAATAAAAATATATGAGGAAAATGGAAAAGCAAGAAGGGAAAGAAAAGAAAAAACAGCCACCTCAGGCATTTATTCAGTTGCCTACTGTCCAACATCATTAAGTCTCCCACAAACCACTCAAACTCTGCCCAAAAGTTTATTCTCCTTATCCCAAACTTATTCCTCCTGGTTGCTTTCCTTTCTTTGTATCTGATTGGATCCTCATTCATCTAATCACTCAGGCCCTGACCTAAATTATTCTCCCTCCCTTCTTAAAGCCTCTGGTCATCAAATCTTGTGGATTATTCCTTTAAGTGTTTTATCAATGCACCTCCTTTTCTGAGAGCCCACTGCCCTTACTCCAGATCCAAAGCTTACCAGTTTTTGCCTAGATGTCCACGGGAGCTCCCAGCCTCTAGCACTGCTCCATAGCATGTGTCAGAGTTGTTGATCTACTTAATATGGGATTATTTGATTGTCTGCTCCTCCTCCTCCTCTTGTTCTACTTTGTTCTGCTCTCTTACTGCCATCTCTTAAGTTATCCACAAGCAGAACAATGAACAAACTATCTCTATATTAATGAAATTAATTTATATCATAATCTTAGATTACCATCTGCTTTTTCTCAGTCTGAGTTCAGGAATATTACGGAATCACAGTGCTCCCCTATAAAACTGACTCCTAAAAAAAAAAAAAAAAAAAGGAAAAGAAAATTTGAAGGAAATCTTGAGAGGCCAAGTGCATCAAATTTCTGACTTCTCTAGACCTTGAATATGGCAGGGTGCTAGTTCTCATTGTGGAGATAGGATGTGGTAACTAGTCTGCCAGATGGTACCTGGTGTGTATCCTTCTATGCTCATTCCCACATTAAACCTTGGCTGGACCTGTGACTCTCTTCAACCGATAGAACTTGCAAGAATCCTGTGCTAGTTCTGGGATTAAGACTTGAGAAGACCTGGCAGCTTCCATTCGATGTTTTTGGGAATCCTGAGCTGCCATATTAGAAGTGTGACTAACCTGCTATAGCGATCACATGGAGAGACCTCACAGAAAGGCTATATGGAGAGGGACAGATCTTGGGGCTTAAGGGAGAGAGAGAGCTCATGTCACTAGCATCCCAGCTGTACCCAGTTTTCTAACTGTTTCCATTAAGGCACCAGACGTGGGGAAGAGCCAACTTGGACATTCCAGTCCAGTTGAACCACCAAATGACTGCAGCACCAGTTGATGTCATGTGGAGCAGGAGAACTTCCCAGATGAGTCTAGTCAACCCATTGAATCATGAGGATAATTAAGTGGTTTTTGTTAAAGCCCCTGTTTTTAAATGGTTTCTTACATAGCAATAGATAACTGAAATAGGGGGTCATTGATTATATGTGTGGTCTTGTTTAATTATTCATTCAACTGAACTCTACTTCCAGGCATTTAGTATGTTTTTCTGTGGGTTGATGCAAAACCCCTCTAGTTCATAATCAGTGCAGGGCTTTGATTTTTTTAAAAGATGAACTCAGTTGATGGTCCTTATCAATATTTGAAGCCAGAAAAGCACACACATAACAGAATCACAAGCTTCAGGCTATAAATTGAATTGGCTAGATTCTGCCTGCTTTTTCCTCCATTAGACTTTGCACAGCACAATTATGTTGGCCTATGAGACAGTTGTTTAGGGCCCTGAAATAGATTGATATGAAATTACATTGGCAACAAATAAGGACAATAATAGATAGAAGAGGGATAAAATTTTAATCTAAAAAAATTTTATGAAATAAAAGAGAAAAAATAAAAGCCGTAAAATTGAATTATGCCCATCACATGTAAATATGCTATCACTCGACCCATTGGCAGCAGGGAATGAACCTGTGTTTTGTTGGCATTGTAGTCTCCTTTACATAGAAGAGAATCAACATTAGAAAGCAGCTCTCTGGCCAGGGAATGTCTCTCCCAGGACCCTCTGAGGCATCTAGGTATGGCGATATGACTTTCATGCCAATGGAATGTCAGCAGATGTGACATGTGCTGCTCTGTGCCAACAATTTTAAGAAGTCATTGCACCTGTTCTGTACTCTTTTCCCTCTCGCTGGCTGGATATAAAAGACTTTCAGGCTGTAGGGAATGGCAAAGTTCCCAGATGGAAGAAACCTGGAATTCTGAGTCATGGTAGGGAGGAGAGTCATTTGTCCACTGGTAACACCCACCCTGAAATGTTCCATGGGAGAAACAAAAATTATGTTGTGTTAGCCTTGAAAACTTGAGGATTTTTTGTTATAGCAGCTAACAATCCCTTAACAAATATAGTGGTTAACTTATTTGAAAACCCACTTAATTTTTTTGTAGATGAGGTCATTGCTAATTTTGAAATTGTGGAGAAGGCAGCTCATTTTCCTTAGCCTGTTTTCACATTTATAAAATACAGCTATTGTATGAACCTCACAGGGTTGTTTTCATACTGAATGAGATATAATAGAACCTTGTTAATTGAGCATTACTATGTGCCAGACCCTGTCCTATGCACTTGATATATCTTATTGAATTATCCCAGAAACCTATCAGGTAAATTTTATTAGTATTCATATTTCACAAGTAAGAAAACAGAATCTTAGCGAGATTAAGTAGCTGTCCCTGTTAGTCATGGCAGAGCCAGTATTTGAACCTGGGCAGCCTGACTTCAGAGGACAGATGCCTAACATGTGGCTTCTCTGATTAGAATCCCAGAACACATAAACATGAATTTTATTTTCCTTCCACTCTGAGGAAAGGAACAATACTAAACATGAGTACAACATGTATTTTTGGCTAGGAGCAGCATACACATGGACAAACACACAACTTTCCCTTTATTCACATTGGTATTCAGCTTGCGTGTTTCAATTGGAATTTGCTTGTATTTATTACCAGCACAGTTCCACAACATAACATAGGTCTTCTCAGCCAAGAAAGTTGTAATTTTGCACTCATGGCCCAACTGCTGCTACATGATCAAAGTGGGCAGCAAGAACACTGAAAATATGAATCCCAAAATAACGAATGCATTTTAAAGTTGCTTGTGAAACATTCGTGCTATTGACTTACTGGAGGAAAATTGAGAGAAAACCTCACCCAGGGTAGACCTTAGTCCTGAAAGTGCAGGAATGCTGGGTCCCTAAAGTCCTTCTCATTTCATTTCATATAGCACATATTACTTGCAGAAAACTACTTTAAACATCTAGTTTGAGGTATATCTTAAAAACAGAGTGACCTTTATGGTTTTGGTCATGAGATGCTTTCTGTACCCTGGAGTACTTTTTAAAAATTACAAAACCATAATGAGATTAACTAGTGCTTTCTCTAAAATCATATCAGCTATTATTGAATTGTCTACAGAACTAAGCTTGGAATGCTTTTTTGAAAAAAGTACAGCAATTTTCCCTATTCTAATCACTACACCAGGAGTAATTTGTCTTTGGGACTTTGGGGCTGCTGAACTGCTTTCCTCTCTCACCTGAAGTTCCATCAAGGCAATATGCTTAATCAATGTTTGCCAATGTTTATGGTCTGGTGCTTACTGACAGCAGGTGCAAAAAAAGAGTAAGTCCCCATCTGCATAAAAATCTTCCTTAAATGCACCGGCATGCTGTTTTGTTGTAATTTTGGTAGACAGGTGATTTTTCATGGAACCTTCATGAGCTGCTTTCTCCCCTTTAACTGGCTCTGTTTTCCCACCTGCTGTCCCTAGAAGCTGTGGTCTTATTTGTGCCACACATGGTAGCTCCTTTCAGACTATCAACTTGGCTCCTTGACCAACCCTTTTTAGTGCTTGATTTCGACATTCTGGCCCAGGAAAAAGACTCTATCCTTGAGTAATGTCAAAGTTGTTGCTAACCTGTCAAGTAAGCCAAGCCAAAGGGGGACTGTGGGATCATTCCTTGTTGATGACAGTAGAAACCTTAAAATAGTTTCACTGACCCCAAGGATCTGTTTTCAATGTCATCTAATGGAGGAGAGTTTAACCTAGGGAAGACCATTAACCTTAATGATTATCACTTAGCTAATTACCTGTCAAGGCCCTGGAAATGCATCTAAGGGCAACCTCCTTCTTCTCATTCATTTTTTAATGAAGCAAGGGAGGTGGCTCACCTTTCTGCTCCCCATTAGGGAAGGGTGGTTTGTAAACTGAAGACAGTGTGCCATGCTCCAGGCCGGCATTTTTTCACTTTGACTTTTTCATTTCATTTGTTCTTAGATTCTCTAAGGCAAAGGGGACAGTTTGTCATTCATTTCTGCTGAAAGGGAGAAAAGAAGGAGGGCTTGCCTCCTAGAAAGACTCCTCTCGACCCTTGTGGGTTATCAGTGTTTGCATGCCTGTTCCTCTCCTGCCAATATGCAGGGTTGCCCTCAAAGTCATGTGAACTCCGATAGAGTGCTTTGACTTTAAAGTATTATACAAGGTTAAGGCATTATTTTACTATGTAGAACTCTTAAAATTTTAGTAGCATGGTACATTGACAGCAGGCTTCTTTGAATTTCAGTATAATAAAGGCAGCAGAACTAAACCACAACATTAAATGGCTGTTTAGTTTGCTCTCATTCTTAAGATGTGGAAAACACACAGACGCCTGAAACAGAAGCACTCCACAGACTCCCTGAGGATATGGTACAGATTTAAAAACATAACTGAGTGGGGAACATGCCACTGCTTCTTTATCAATGTGGTTTTCCCCTTTACCTCACATTATTTCTAAAATGCCACATAAAGATCTTGCTAAATCAGCTTTAAAAAATAATCAAAAAAGAGAAACAGGGTTTGGGGATGGAAATCAAGCCGCTCAGGGGGCTCAAAGGTTAGACATAAAAGGACAAGCAAGAGAGAATTTAACAAAGCCATGTGAGAGAAATCTCAAAACAAGATGCATCAGAACCAATAGAAATTCAAGATCAATTGTGTCAGCAGATCAAAGCCAAGACCTAGCATAGTGAAGAGCATTAACTATCATCAAGGGAGACACATCCTACTGACGAGAGTGAAGCTGACTCGCTCTTCTATGGTGCTAAGACTGGCTTTTGAGTCAAGACCAACTAAACTGAGAAAAGCAGATACATTTCCCCCAGAGGACTGTGGTGAGAAGCTGGGAAATAGGTAAATGAGCCTAATCAAAGGCATTCTTGACAGCTTAGGTACTGGAAATTTTAGAGACTAGAATTCAGCCCACCTCCTAGAGGAGCTGTTGTATCTAAACAGGATCCATATCCCATTGGCAGATATTTTGTAGGAAGATTTCCTCTGACTGTGCTTCAATGAGTGACCCTTGCTGTTTACCTGGCAGGTAAGCAAAAAACCTGGTTCTCAATTTTAATTTTGCAGACTTAAAATAAATGTATGGTTGGCTGAGAATCAGGAGCATGGTGTGATGGTAGCAGTCATGGTAGAGAGACTTGGCAGGAGTTACTGCACAGATTTGTCCAGGCTCTATTTAGAGACCTGCATGAGATGGAGGGTGATAGACTGGCAGTACTCTGTCAGCCTACCAGGAGTCCACATTCAGCTCAGTACCGGAACACTTCAAACAATGCTAGGGATGAACCCTACTGTTCATGCAGCGTGAGTGAGATGCACACCTGAAAAAGAAGAAAGCTACCAAGTATGACTACAGAATCAAAATCTTCTAAATGATTATGTTTGCCTTCGATAAGAAAGGAGTCTCTCTTCCAATACAGAGGCTCATAGTCAATAGTAAAATATCCCTCAATCCTAAGGAGCAGATTGTATAAACATAGCTAACACAAATGAACAAGTATGACTAAGCAGATGATTAAAAAGGCAACTGAACTGACATATGATGGTTATCAATATTGATACATCAATTGATATATGTATCATTTACAATTATATGATTATCAATGCTGATAAGTGCTACATGGAAGTTCAGGTGCATTTTCTAAGAAGGGAAGATAAAAATGGGACAGTTTGGCTGTTAATTGAGTTTTTGTATAAGCTGGGTAATTATTGGTAAATTATTAAATTAATAATTATTATTAAATTATTAAGTAAATTATTACTGCCATGAGGTCCATGAGAAAACTGAGATAGGGAGGAGTAAATTCAGCCTGTCTGAAATGGGTAGGTGTTTCTTGGATGATAATCTAGTTTCTGATCTGTTGGTTACCTTGTTATAATATAGTGCCTGAGCACTGCTAAATCCCTATCAGGATATTTTTTTTTCCTTTCTTTTCTCTCAGTCTGTCCCTCTTTTCCTCTTCCTTCTTTCCTTCCTTCTTTTTTTTTTATAGAGGTAGTCCCATATCTATAAATATGTTGCTGTAAATTACCTTCATAAGACTGGAGACATCTAGTTCTCCCAGAATTTTTCCAGAAATCTTAGGTTGATAGAATTTAAGCAGCAGATTGGTGATAAACCTTGAGATAGGTGATAGTTGTCTTTTAACTGACATATTTGATTCATTTTATGTGATTGCTGGGATATTAGATTTAAATCCACCATATCATTATTCTTTTTATTTTCATCTTGCCATCTTTGGATCTGACTAGAATGGTTTTTCCTCTTCTATTACTCACTCTGCCCTTAGCTCAATAGCTGCTCTGATTATCTATTACATAACAAACCATCCCAAAGCTTATTGGCTTATAACAGTGACTTTAGTTTGGTTGTGATTTTGTAAGTCAGAAACACAGGAAGGACTTGCTGACACTTGACTTCTGATCCACACGGCATGGCTATAGAGTCAGTTTCTAAGAAGCTTCCTCTACTTATTGTATTTGTTAGCTTGTTTGTCCCTATGACAAAATACTTGAGAAGAACTGCTTAAATGAGGAAAGGTTTATTTTGGCTCATGGTTTCAGAGGTTTCTGACAGGCTCCATTGCTTTGGAGTGAGGAAGAACTTCATGGCAAAAGGACATGGAGGAGCAGAGCTGTTTACCTCATTGTGATGAGGAATGGGAGGGAGAGAGAGGGCAGGGGGGAGAGAGAGAGAGAGTAGGGGGCGCACCATTGATCAGGGAGGAACTGAGGATAATATATAGTCCCAAAGGGCATGCCCTTAAAGACTTCCCTCTAACTAGGTTCTACCTCCCACAGTTTCCTCCCAATATTCTATTCAGCTGTGAATCCTTCAATGATTAATCTATTGATGAGGTCAGAACCTTCATGATTCCCAAAGCCCCAAGTCTGAACATTGCTGCATTGTGGATCCAGTCTTCAACACGTGAGCCTTTGGGAGACATTCCAGATCGAAACCCTAATACTCATGCATCTGGTCCATGGTGCTCTTGGTCTCTCTCGCTCTCTCTTTTCCCCTTTCCCCCCTCAACTCTTCCCTCCTTACTTCATATGGTGTCTCATCCTGCAGAGCCTCTCCACTTGGCTTGTGCTGCATAGTTGTTTTGGGTAGTCATGTTTCTTACATGGAGATTAGTTCTCATGAGGCATAAGTAGAAGCTGTTAGACCAGTTCCTGGTCATCCTGAAACTGACACAACATCACCAGTCAAAGCAGTCACAGAGCCAGCCAGGCTCAAGGAAGAGGAGAAAAAGATTCTATCTCCTGTCAGAAAGGGACCAGTTTGCATTGCCAAGAAGCATGTGGGAAGATAGATAATTGCTGTGGTCATCTTTGCAAAACACAATTCAACACAGGATATGTATGCACACAATTGCACATTTCTTTGCTGTTTTTGTTTGTTCATTTGTTTTAGTGCTTACCCAGAGATAAAAACATGTATACCAACTTATCATGGTTTAGTAGAAATTAATGCCTTTGCCTTTTTCTGGCTAATGAAAGGAACTTGGGTCACTTTAAGTCTCTCCATTCTCACATATGTGCTGTTGTTTTCATATGTTTTATTTTAATATATAATTTAAATCACACCAGAAATTACTACCACTATTTAATTTTTTGTCATTTATTGTTTTTATTTTTTAAACTTTTTAAAAATTTGTTCTGTTTAGATATGCATGACAGTAGAGTGCATTTTGACATATTATACATACATGGAGTATAGCTGACTCTAGGATCCCATTCTTGTGGTTGTACATGATGTAAAGTTTCACTGGTGGTGTATTCATATATAACATAGAAAAGTTATGTCCAATTTATTCATTTTACTGTCTTTCCTACTCCTATACCCCCTTCCCTTTATTTCCCTTTGTTTAATCCAGGGAATATCTATCCCCCCCACCATTGCACCCCCCCACTTATTGTGAGTTAGCATCCATATATCAGAGAGAACATTCAGCCTTTGGTTTTGGGGGACTGGCTTATTTCACTTAGCATGATAGTCTCCAATTCCATCCATTTACCAGTAAATGCCATAATTTCATTTTTCTTTAAGACTGAGTAATATTCCATTGTGTATATATACCACATTTTCTTTACCCATTCAACTGTTGAAGAGCTCCTAGTTTGGTTCCATAGGTTGAATATTATGAATTGAGCTACTATAAACATCGATGTGGCTGCATCACTATAGTATGCTGATTTTAAGTCCTTTGGGTTATGCTGAGGAGTGGGATAACTGGGTCAGATGATGGTTCCATTCCAAATTTTTAGAGGAATCTCCATACTGCTTTCCAGAATGGTTGTACTATTTGCATTCCTATCAGCAATGTATGAGTGTACTTTTTCCCCATATCCTGGCCAACATTTATTGTTACTCGTATTCTTGATAATTGCCATTCTGGCTGGAATGAGATAGAATCTGTATAGTTTTAATTCACATTTCTCTAATTGCTAGAGATGTTGAACATTTTTTCATATATTTGTTGACCAATTGTATTTCTTCTTCTGTGAAGTGCCTGTTCTCAGTTCCTTTGCCCATTTTTTAATTGGGTTATTTTTTCTTTTGATGTTTTGTTTCGTTTTTGTTTTTTGAGTTCTTTATATATTCTGGAGATTAATGCTCTATCTGAGGTGCAGGTGGCAAAGACTTTTTTCCCATTCTGTAGGCTCTCTCTTCATGTTCTTGATTGTTTTCTTTGCTGTGAAGAAGCTTTTTAGTTTGAACCATCTCTATTGATTCTTGATTTTACATCTTGTGCTTTAGGAGTCTTGTTGAGGAAGTTGGTTCCTAAGCTGACATGATGGAAAATTGGGTCTACATTTTCTTCTAGTTGGCATAGAGTCTCTGATCTAATGCCTAGGTACCACTATTTTATATAGTCACTATTCATTTAGATTTTCCATACATTCACTCTTCAGTTGTTTTTCATTTCTTTCTAGATTGAAGATTTTGCAGCTGGGATCAATGTCATTCTGTGTCCTTAACCTCTCCTGTAGTGTGTGTGTGTGTGTTCAAAAATTAGGTTTTATTATATATGTCACTTTCATTCTTGAAGACTATCTTTTTCAGAATACAGATTTCTATTTTGCAAATTTTTTTGAAGATATGATTCTATTGTCTATTGACTTTCTTTCTTGCTAGAGTTAAATCTACTGTCAATCTAATCTAATTGTTGCTTCTTTGAAGATCCTTTGGCTGCTTTTAAGAAGTTTCTTTTCATTTTTGTTTGTTTGCTTGCCTGCTTTTTTTTATTTTTTTTTTTTTTTTTTGTGCTGGGGTTTGAACCCAGGGTTTTGTGCTTACAAGGCAAATGCTCTACCAACTGATCTAGATCCCCAGCCCACTTACCTGCTTTTTGCTTGCTTTTAGTAGTTTTATTATGATATGACTTGTGAATTTCTACTTAATTATTTTAACTGACATTTTTAGAATTTTTTGAAAAAGAGGCCTGATGGTTTTCATCATTGTTTGGAAAATTCTCAGCCATTATCTCTTTAAATATTGTTTGTACTCTGATTTCTTTCTCCTATCCTTCTGGTACTTCCATTTCCTATATGTTAGGCATTTCCCACTGAACTTTCGTGTCTCTTATACCATTTCCTTATATTTTTCATTCTTTCTTGTTTCCCTGGTCCTTTTGGTTACATTCCTTTTCTGGTTTACAAATTCTTTAAATTATACTTAATATGCAAATAACCATTTGGTGAGTTCTTAATTCTACTTATTAGATTTTTTCCATTTCTAGATTTTACATTCTCTTTTTAAAAATATAGTCTCCTGATCCCATATAGGTCTACTCATACTATCTGTTATTTCTCTTGTTTTTGAAATTATTGATCCATGTGCCTATTTTTTACCATGAACTAGTCATTACATATTTTACAATATAGAAATAATTTGAAGCATAAAAGGATTTATACTTATTTTTGGTAGGCAACAAGGGACATGACTATCCTAGATCACCTTAATCCTAATATAAAGATTAAGACAATTTAAAAACTACCCTTCAGCCCAAATAAGGGCCAAATCATTTGAGCCACCATTATTCCTAAGGTGTAGCCATTAACAGTTCCAACCAAAATCCTGGCAGTTTATTCAGGCTTCTCCTTCATGGGGGTCCTGGACTTCAATTGTTACTCCCTCAATGAGGTTGACAGCCTCTCTTTAACCTCTTAGTCTCTTTGATGACTTTTATTTGGTTGTCAATGCTTCTAGGGGTGTAGTAGACTTAAGTCTGGGCTTGCCTCTTTGGTTTGTCTGTCTTTCTTTTGTATCTTTTCCCTATAATTCTTCACGATCTTGCTAGCTTCCCTGTTCTTTCAATGTTCCTCAATAGCAGGGGTGTTCCACATTACCCAGTCCACATTAATAGAAGCAGAATTCTAATCGCAGAGTATTTACTTTAATTATAAAACACATTTGATCTTTATCTTATCTTCACTGTAACTAGTAATTTTAAAGAGTGCTATTAATAATAAAATATATGCTAATTGTAACTTACTTTTAAACATGATAGAATGTTTAAGGCTTTAACTTTTACAAAACTCAATGCAATAAAAAGTTGTTAATTAATGAATTGATTGGCCCACTTTAAGTTCCTATACCATTCTCAGCTACTCAGGTAAAACCTTCCAACTTACATGGCAAAATCAGTCTTTATTTCAGAATAAACTTTTATGCTTTACAGATAACAGAAAATTAGTTCGCCAACTCATAAAAAATAAGTTCGGTTTTATAAGTAGAAACTGGATTAAGGTTTATGATGCTCACAGCTCAAGTGAATAGTGAGATCTGAAGAACAGTGTGTGTTTAAGGTATTATTAAACAACTTTTGGCTATATGATAGTATGTTGAATTCTATAGGGAACACAAGGATGAGTAAATCATAGACTTTTGGTCGGGTGCGGTGGCAAACACCTGTAATTCCAGCAGCTCAGGAGGCTGAGGCAGGAGGATCATGAATTCAAAGCCAGCCTCAGCAAAAGTGAGGTGTTAAGCAATTCAGAGAGACTCTGTCTCTAAATAAAATTCAAAATAGGGCTGGGGAGATGGTTCAGTGGTTGAGTGTCCCTGAGTTTAATCCCTGGTTGCTGCCCCCCCCCACCAAAAAAAAATCATAGACTTTTCTTTAGACACTTTAAAGTTTTTCAGAAATGTATTACCTATCATTCAAAGCAGAGTCCTATCTAATACCAAGATTTATATTACAAAGCCAAATACAAAAAGACAGACGAAAATGTGGAGCTTGTCATATGGAGCAAATGACCCAATGAAACAAAAAAGCCATGGAAGACTCATGAGTACTTGAAAACTTGGTATATAATGAGATGACATCCCATATTAATGTAGAAAAAAAGGTGGGTCAATAAATTTTCCTGGGACAGATTGCTTTCCATTTGACAAACTAAAATTGATCCTCCATCTTCACGGAGTAAAAAACTAAATGTAAAAAAGAAAATGATAAAGTTAATGGAAGAAAATGGGGAAGAGTGTTCTTATGACCTTGAATAATGATTTCTTAAGGGTCAAAAATACACAAACTATAAAAAGAAAAATTAATATTTAAGATCAATATCAATATTACAGATTGCATCAATATTAAAGATTTCTGAACAACAAAGAGGATCATGGATAAAGGTAGTAACCTTCCGAAAAGAGGAACATTTAGAAAGGACAAAGGATTGATATAATGTTTTATTTAAATCTCTACTAAAATATTACCACCTCATAGAGAACTTTTCAAGATACCACTCCCTCCTTACTCTCTATCCTATTAATTTATTTTTCTTCATAACAAGCCTCAAAAAACCAATATTATGTTATATGGTTTTTTATTAGTCTTTCTCCTAATAAATTGCTCTACTCTCCTGACAAATTCTTTTTTTGCCTTTTCAACTCACTTTAGTATCCACCTAGAAAGATGCCTGACACATGGTAGATGCTGAATAAAAAAATGTTAAATAAATAAACAAATGGAAAATGAACATGAAAAAGAGCAGACTCCTATGGAAAGACATCAAAGGACACACATAGGCACTTCCCCAAAGGGGAAATCTTAATGGTTAATAAACACATGAGGAGATAGTTAATTTCACATCAGAAAAAAAATGTAAATGAAAAGAAGCATGAGATAGCATTCTACATCCATCAGATGGGAAAAAATTTAAGTTGGAAAATAAAAAGGGAAGTGGAGAAGTGAGACCCCCTTGTGGGAGTGTAAGTCAGTGCAGTCCTTCTGAAGGGCATCTGGAAGTACTCAGTGACATTATGTGTGTACATGTCCTACATCCCCACTCTGGATACAAACCCAAACTAACTCTCACAGTGATCCAAGAAAGGAAATTTATGCTAATGTTTATGGGACCATTGTTTGAGGTAGTAAAGAATAGGAAACACTCTGCAGGTGCTTTAGTAGAGACTTGGAACATGATAATATATGCCCATGCAAATACACACACACACACACACACACACACAAATAGGATATTATGTGGCAGTCAGATGTAACAAGCTACCTATAGTAAAATGAGAAGAGCTTTTCATTGCTTTTAGCCAACTAAATAAAGTAATAGAATATTTTAAATATGATTTTTTATCTAAAAGTAGGTAGACAAAATCAGACAAAGTAAGTGGCTCTCTGTTGATTTCCTACTTCCTCTGAGTCTCTGACTCTTGCTAGGAAAAAAGGTCTCCAAATCTAATAAAGATTTCCTCCCTAAGCAATTTTGGGATCCTGTATCCACCTGTCTTAATGAGTTTGTTTATATTTATTTTAATTTCAAAAGGCTCATTTTTCATCTGTAATGTCTGGACAGTATTAGATTCTGATTAACATTTATTTGGGGGAATTCCAGGATATCCAGTGCTATTCCAGGATTTCAATTTGCATCATAGCTATGAGATTTACCTCCATCATGTTTTCTCCAACTGGGAATCTTATTAACATGCCGATTCAGATTTGGTAGGTTGGGGAAGACTTGAAATTCTGAACTTCTGACAAGGTCTCAGGTGTGGCCAGTGCTGTGGGTCTTCAGACCTCACTCTGAGTTGCAAGGCTCACCAGGAATGCCTTGTCAAAGGGGTTCTTCCTCGTGTCTGAGATCTTACCCTGGGTCTGAAAAAACCTCAGGATTTATTCTCATTTGGTAAAAGATTGCTGAGGGGCATCTGAAGTTCTGTATTACATGGTATTTAAGAGCTTGCCCCCTGCATGCACACTAATTCTCTGAAGGAAAGATGAACATGTCCTTCCAGAGAGTTGCAGACCAACTTGCTGTGACTCTGAGTAGCACAAGTAGGAGCAGTATGTTCCCATTGTGGTTTCCTGTTGGGATAAGAGTCCAGTTTTAGAGGAATCAAACACTGATGGATTACACTTAAAAAGGTATAACAGAGAAAAACAGAAGGCTCCATGGGAAAATGAGAAATAGGACTTTAACGATAAGTTAAGTTTCCACACATCCATGTTCTTCACTCCAAACACATAAGCCAACATGAAAAGAGCATCTTGCTTGCATTGAGAGATCTGTAGCAGAAGCTGATGAACTCTTAAAAAATACACACATACACACACACACACACACACATAATTTTAAGTATCCTTACAAATTAAAGGCAGGGAGAGAAAACATTAAGAACAGGAACATTTTCATTGAAGAATGAGTAAAGCTTTAGTTTTAGCTAAGAGCACAGAGGAATCAGCACAGGGACTGGAAAGTTGAATTCCTACCAAGAGATACTACACGGGCCTATTTGAAGGCTCTAAACAAATTCTGCATGTTTTTTCCTTACCTTTCTAACTTGTAAAGTAAGAGTAAAAATGCCTTTCAGTCATCTAATCTCCTTACAAGTTCCATAGCAAGTTGGAATAACAACTTAGGTTGAAGTACAAGTTAAGAAATGCCTGCAAATTGATTTAGAAAGAAGTGTTTATGTGTAGGCTTTTGTTACCTGCAGTCAGAGACCTATGTCTTTGTTGGGCAGATTCAATCCCAATATACCCCAATTAGAAAGTATAGAAGGTATGTAAAATAAGTACATGTTATGTGTTACGGTATCTTAAGCATCCCCCAAAAGTTCATGTTAAAGGCTAGGTCCCCAGTTGCTGGTGTTATTAGGAGGTAGTGGAACCTTTGAAAGGCAGGGACTAATTGGAGGGAGCAGACCATTGAGGTCATACCATTGAAGTTTATATTGGCCCCCCTGCCCCTTCCTCATATGTTATGACATGAGAGGCTTTGCTCCACCACATTTCCCACCATGGCATTCTACATTGACATGGGCCCACAGAAATGGAGTTAGCCAAACATGGACTGAAACCAAAAATAAAGATTTCCTCCTCTAAGTTGATTTTCTCAGGTATTTTGTTATGGCAATGAAGACCTGACTACCACACTATCAAAACTTTCAAAAAACAACCATGAGAATGAACAAAGATTGGCTGACCTCCTTCATTCTGGTGTATTCTCTTCACTGATACAGACTTTTATTTACACAGAAAAAAAAATCTTCATTATAGGCACTACTTGTGCAATGGTTGTTCTGCAGCCAGCCTGGTTTCCAATGCTTCTCCTAGACCCTCACTAAATTAACATTTGAAAACACAGTCTAAGAAGTTGGAGTTTGAGCTGCCTTTTCAAGGAACCAGTCATAACATATAATTTCTTCTGAATCAAGTGATAGGAAAAAAGGCAGTTATAATAGATAGAAAACATAATCTTAGACTTTAAAACATAAACATATGTGTCATAAAAATATGGAAGGGTATTGACCAAATTATTGGATGACTATATGAGGACATTGGGATTGTGGATAATACTGATTTTTTAAAATAAATTTTGCTACATTTTCTACATCTTCAAAAAGAACGTATACAATACACTACACAAACACATTTATGGGAGGAGGTGGGGGGGTAGGTTTTCCATGTGAAAGACACTTTCAATAACCCTATAAGACCTTTGATTGCTAGAGTAACCCCTTCAGAAAGGAGACTTAGGGCATACAATTTGATTGTTCTTCATAACTGCCATAGAATTTCATATCTGAGATGTGTTTGGAAAGCATCTACTAAATAAGATTCCCCATAGCTCTATAAGAGGCTTTAATACAGAGGGTGAGTTGAAGTGTGAACTGATTTGTCAAGTCACTTTTGGAAGTAAAGTTTTTCTGCCTTGCTGTCCTGTACTTTGTCTCCTGGTTCATGCCGCTCCTTTCAGTCCTTCAAATCCCATACCTTGCACAGACACAGCTTGCCAGTTGGAACTAGTTACAGCAAACTAAGTATTGACATCATCTGGCCAAATGCAGAGCCAAAGAAATGAATACGCCTGATATATGGATATCCTGATTTACTTTGGAACACCATTCCTCCACTCACAAAAAGTCAGTTGTACTTTTTCCACATTGCATCCCAAAACCCACACACCATATGCCAAAGGTTAGGGTGTTACAAATAGTAAAGGAAACACAGCAAAACCTGCCACATCATATGTACTGAGCTGATTAAGGAAAGATGTCTCCTGTGTTATGTTGTACCTCTTTCTCTGTCACTTCACCTGGTTATAATTTGCATGTTACCAAAACAGTCTGTGGAATGATAACCCCTTAGGAGACATTACCTCATCTATCCTCCTGTGATCCTTTGGGGACATGGGGTCAGGCATGTTAGGGAAGAGAAAGCAGAAATGAGGCTTTCTCTTAGGAACTCAACTCAGAGGCATGGGCCCCAGTTCAGAAAGGAACATGGGCTCCTGATTCCATTGCTGAGGCTCCTGCATCTGGAAAACCACAAGAGGCAGCTTCTTTATTTCAGTGCAGCCTGTCTCTGATCCAACCAGTTGATTTAGGGTACCTTCCAGTAAGAGCTTGAGTCTGTCTTTCTTTCCCCTCATAATTTCTTTAACTCCCCAGCATATCCCAAACACTTTTGAATTAAACTCAAACATATAAACTATTTTGTTTGGTTCCATAAGTGTTGACTTTTGGTGTTCAGTCTCTTTGTCCAAACTGTAACTGTTTTTTAAATACCAGGAAGGTATTTTATGATTTCTGCCATTACTCACAGCACCTGCCTAGCACAACATGATCCATGCCCACTCCATCTCTCTTGTCCTCTGTCCCTGCAGTCGGCATTATTTTTCTGATGTGCACTATTTCCCCACTAGAATGTGACTTCCTTGAGATGGGAATTTGCTCAGTGTTACCTAAAATGGCATGTGGGAGGCCCTCAGTACATGTTCACCGAAGAACTCATGCTTAAGGAAGGTGTTTAGACATGGGTGGATATATATCTTTGTTATTAGTGATTGTTGGGGAACTTCTCCAGTTACTCTGATGTTTTGCTTTTCTCCACATCACCACACACACATGCTTTTTCTTTTCTTTTTGCTGTTTGCCAAGTGACCAAGCAAAAGATCACAATTGATGGCTTTTGGCTTATAGCATTGATGAGCCCATTTCATATGAAGACTAGATCAAGGAGAACAGAGGAAAATCAGCTGTGTTTCAAATTTAGAGAGGACGTGTTTCCTGACATTTAGAAAACTTTCATAATTTTCTGAAACTGTCAAACATGCAGAAAATGAATGAGGGGACAGAAGAAGGTGGCACTGAAATGCAAACAGGGAATAAAGCAATTGCATTTCCTTAGGCTTAAAGAACCTCCGCCCAGGCAGCTCCTGAGAGATACTCTAGATGAGGAAACTGGGGCACAGAGAGATGACATAATTTGCTTAAAGCCACACAGCTAGATAGATAATATCTGAGCTGACTTCTAGTCAACATAGTATACTAAATAATCATTAAGTATTTATTTAAAAAAAAATCTATTGCGATCTCACACCTAGTTAGCTTCCATAGTTTTCAGAATCCAGAAAGTGTCTTAGGCCCGGTTTCATGGTCATTGATCATGTAGAATGCAGGGCAGCATTCTGCACAGCTTCCAGTGGTATCAGCTCAAACCAGGTTACACCTTGGTTTAGATAAGTGAGCAAACCTTAGGGGAAGACAAAAGTTCCTAATCTTACAGCGCACCTAGGCAGAAATCAATTTGTTCCAGCAGAAGCTTGGAACTATCTACAGCCTGTGAGTACATGAATAATCCCCATGCAGCACGCTCTTCAGGGCCCGGCTCTGAGGCTCTCTTGGGAAAAATTGAGCACTATAGGGTCAGGTACTTGTACCAGGCTTATAGCTTGAGTGCTGCTTATCGACAAGGAGCAGGCAGAAAGGCTGTGCACTTCACTGGTGCTGGCTTTGAAGGAAGTGATGCTCTCCTCTGTTCAGAGTTCAAGGTCATCCCTGCTCTTGGTGTAGTGTGACTTTCTGACCTCCACTCCCCTGAGGCTGTGCATATGATCAGGTAAAAAAAAAAAAAAAAAAAAAAAAATGAAACCCAAGGTTTTTTAAAAAAAAACCCCCCCTTCCAACAATTTTTTTTTTTTTTTTTTTTGGGTATTGAGGATTGAACTCAGGGGAACTCCACCACTGAGCTGCATCCCCAGCCCTGTTTTGTATTTTCTTTAGAGACAGGGTCTCACTGAGTTGCTTAGCGCCTTGCTTTTGCTGAGGCTGGCTGTGAACTCTGAATCCTCCTGCCTCAGCCTCCTGAGCCACTGGGATTACAGGCATGCGCCACCTTCCTTCCAACAATTTGAATCAAGTTAATGTTCTTTGTGGGTGCTGCATTACAGAAATATTAACATTGACACTGTAAGTTCACTCAGGAATAGATTTTCTAGAAATATATCTTAGTGTGCAACAGTTAGCAACAAGGTATGGCTCACTGTCATCCAAAAGTTCTTTGTCTCCTCCACATTAATTTGTTTACTGTCCTTTTCTCTTGATTCCACCTCCCATCTTTCTGCCCTCCTTCCCTCCTTTTCTTTCTTCTTTCCTCCCTCCTTGCCTGTCTTCCTCCCTTCCCCTTTTCCTCCCTCTCTCCCTCCCCTTCTCCTTTTCCTCCTCTCCTGCCTGGGTCCTAGACCTGCCAGCAACACTCACAGTCATTGCTTAGTCCTCAGCAGGCAAGCTGAAGGCAGTTCCTGGCCTTCCCACTAGCACAGTTCTCAAGATGCTCTTCAATAGGTGATTTCTCTATTCAGAGAGAGTAGTCAAGGCTGTCCTATTGGTTTCCTGTTGCTGCTGGAACAAATCACAAACTCCATGACTTGCCGCATGTTTCAATAGAAACATGTCATGTTATTTCTAGAAGTTAAAGGTCTTAAAAGCAAAGGTTCAGCAGTGTTGAGTTCTATCTGGAGAACTATTTCCTGCCTTTTTCCACTTTCTAGAGGCCATCTGTATTCCTTGGCTCAAATAATCCCTTCATTCATGTTTAAAGTCTATCATGTAGTGTCTTCACACCTCTTTCCCTGTCTCTGACCTCTGCTTCCATGATTCTCCTGACTCTGACCTTCCTGCCTCCTTCTTATACAGATGATTATAATCACATTGGGTCCACCTGAATATTCCAGAATAATCTCCCCATCTCAGACTCCTTAACTTAATCACATTTGAAGTCCTTTTTGCCATGCTACAGGGACAGGGGAGCCATCGTTCTTTCTACTGAAGCCAGTGAGGCCAGAAACAAGTTACTAGCTGGAACATTCTCAGAGAACAAGGAGCCCTAAATGTCCTCTTGTGAATAAGAGCTCAGTTTCCCAAAACAAAACTGATGAATGCATGGGCAGGGTCTCGCTCAGAGATAGGGTTATAGTTGCTTCTGGGTGAATTTCAGTGTGACCATGATTTGATTTGGGGAAAGCTCAGGTAGCATCATGGTCAAGAACAGCTTCCAGAAAAATCAGACTTATGGTATGAAGCCCAGGTCAGGCAGAAGCCAGACCTCAGGTATATTTGCTCAATTACAAGAAAAACTCTGATTGCTTAACTATAAAATGGGAATAATGATTCTTTCTTCACAGTGTTATAGGATTAAATAAAATTATGTGGAAAATATACCTAGTATGATGCCTGGCTCATAGTTGATGCCTCATAAAAGTTAATTCTTTCACCTCCCTCCTTAGTGATAAGACTAAAGGTCAAGGATGTAATTATAGTGTGGCAAAAATTAATTAGGTTGAGAGTAATCAAATAAATGTTGAGCAGTGGAATTTTAAACTACACACAGAGGATATACTTATACAATCCTATGCAAAATGGCAAAATCTATTTCTTCTCATCTGGCTTTAGTCTAATTGCATTTTGTGTCTATAAATTGAATGAAGGTATATATGTAAAGATCTGGCTTGTGTCATGCCTGTGTCTGAAAAATTGTAGGAACCAAATGTAGTTTCACTCATCCTCAAATTTGATAGGAACACATATGATTCAAGGACTCAGTAGGTTTTTACATATAGAACAAGAACATATCCAGAACAAGTCCCCAATAAATTAGGAAAACAACTAATACCAGCAATTTAATCTTTCCCTGTCTTAGCTTGAACACAATCCATCTTGAGAATTTTATTACATTTTGAAATAGTTCATTTCAATGTTGGCCAATTCTCTCTGTTCCTCCTTATTTTTAGTCGGAGAGCTGCTTTCCTAACATTTCTATCTTTTCATCCGAATCCCGTCTTCTAAATTTGCAAAATTTACATATGACCATCCTACAAATGTTCCCACCCTCTTTTCTTCTCTAAGCTAAAATTTCAAAATTTCTTCAACCATTTATCATTTCCTTTTCTTTTCAGATCCTTCCTGGAACCCCCTTGTCCTTTTCTTTCTATTTTCTAACTTCTCGATGTCTTCCCCAAAATGAATCATCCAGGACTAAATGGAGCATTCCATTCAGATGTGGCTGGGTTAGTGCACAGTATGTTGGAATTTTATTTTTGTTGCAACTGTATTGTATGTTCAAAGTCTGATTGCATCAGTTCCTTTTAGAAATAGTCATATAACTCTTGATATGGTTGGATATGAGGTATCCCTCCAAAAAACTCATGTTAGACAGTGCCAGAATGTTTGGAGGTGAAATGATTAGATTGTGACAGTTGTGCATAATCTGATCAGTGGATTAATCCATTTGATAGATTGATCATTTCAGTGGATTACTGGGTGGTAACTGTAGGCAGGTGGGGCATGGTTGAAGGAAGTAAGTCACAAGGAGCATACCTTTGGGGATTATATCTTGTCCCCTGTTTCCACTCTCTCTCTCTGTTTTTTGGCTGCCATGAGCTGAGTGGATTTCTTCCACCATGCCCTTCCACCATTCTGCCTCATCTTGGACCCACAACAATGGAGATGGTCAAACATGGACTAAGATCTCTGAGCCCAAATAAACTTTTCTACCTCTAAGTTGTTCTCATCAGGTATTTTGGTCACAGGGACAAAAAGCCAACTAGCGTAACTGTTGGCTTATTTTTCCCTCACAATCTTAAGGTTCTTTGTAAATAAGCATTTGGTTTTTTCACATCTTTACTTGTCTACTAGACTTATTATAATGTTTGTTATAATGCACAAATAATATTATGAAAAGATAGATTAAAATAAAATGAGTAACCCAGGATCTTACAATTCCAACATTAGCAATTTTCAGTTGTCTATGTTCCTTTGTAGTCCTTACTCATATGCTTCTATAAATTGCACATAGTCTTCTTCATAACCTAGACTACTTTTCATATCCTGATTTTAAAGGCCAAGTGTTAAAATTTTCCCAAACTACTACATCATCTTTTATAATTACACTTAAAAATAACTGCATTAAATTCCATAGTAGGATATACTGTTTACTCAACAACTTCCTTCTCTCAAGGTTGAGGTTGTTCTATAACTGTATATAAAATGTTTTCCATGGGGGGATTTTGGTATGAAACTTGAAATCAAATGACTTTTTGGACCAAAATTAAGATTCCACATTTTTCTATTTTAAATTTTCTCTGTTCTTAGTTTTATTCCTGGCCCAGACTTCTTTGGAACCACTTCTCTAAAACCTCTTATCCTTGCTCCTAATATCATCTTTCAATTGAGAATCAATATAATATGGAGTCAGTTAATCAAGACTCAAGACATTATTTCTTCCTACAGGGAGTTCATGACTGTCTCTCCCTTATACACACCCTCATCAATACCAGCCTAAGAACTCCTATTTCAGGGTCATTAGGAAAAACCATCTGCATCCCAAACACCCTGACTGGCTAGCTAATGTCCACAATACATGGAGGCCAAATTTTGCAAGTTCCTTGGGGCAGACTCTGTGCTGCTTTCACTCACTAGATTCCCAACGTCAACAGCAGCAGCTCCAGTGAATATTTATTGTAAGAAGGAAGGAAAGACTATAATTAAAGATAAGGCTTAACAATTTAAATCAACCTGGGGGAGATACTACTTCATTCACACTGATGAGTAAATTGCTGGTATTAGTTATTTCCCTAGGAACAGTCTCTACTATGAGGAAGAGAAGGTGAGAAGCACTCCTGTTCTGTTTGAAAAAGGACAGGGATGAGCTGGGGACACCTAAAAGAAGTACATTATAATTTCGCCTAGGGCCATTCTTGTACTTTTTAAACCCTATTAGTGGTATAGCTAACCACAGAGACTTGGAACTCGTAGTGTCCATGGATTCTGCACTATATGGGATTTTTTTTTTTTTTTTTTTTGCCCGCTATTATTTCTGCCTGGCCTGTTTAACTTTGGCTGAGATTACCAAATAACAGAACTTGCCTTTGCTGTTGCTACCAAAATGTCTGGGATTGAGGGTAAGACAATAGAAAACAGTGAAGACCTGATAGTATATATACAGCCATCCCCTGGTATCCATGGGAGGTCAATTTGAGATCCCCTTTCCACCAAAGATACTAAAATCTGCAGATGATTCAGTCCCTTATATAAAATGGTGTAGTATTTGCACATAATCTATGCACATCCTCCCATACCCTTGAGATCATCTCCAGATTACTTCTAATAACAAATACGGTGTAAATACTATATAAATAGTTATTATATTGTTTTGTTTAGGGAATAATGACAAGAAAAAGTTTGCACATGTTTGGTGTGGATGCAGTTTTTTTCCTGAACATTTCTGGCCCATGGATGATGGAACCGATCTATGTGGAACTGGTGGATGTGAAGGGCCGACTACATATTGAGCTCTATTACTTCCTTGCTGAAGAGCTAGCAGGGTACAGATGGTAGATTGTTATCCTTTCCTGGTTCTCCTCACTCAAGTCAGGGTCTGACCTAGATGGGAAGGAATACTATACTAGTTTGGCCAATTGTGTGAGTTTGCCTAGGAATGCCCCAGTTTTAATATGGAAATTCCATGTCCCAGGAGCCCCTCAGCCCTGTGCAAATCAGAACAATTAGTTCTCTAGTCCAGGAGCTTCCAGCAGTCTTGACGCAATTCTCTGAGAATTAAAATAGTCCCAGATGCCTGGACCTCTCTCAGCCTATTGCCCATGCTCCTTGGCAGTTGTCTATGGAGGTTGAAGGAGTTTCCCTCCCTGTGTCTCCTAACTTGGATGAATCGAATTCTGTACAATGTGACTCTAGAGACTGTGCCAATGGAACTCCCCCGTCTACACTTTTCTTAGTCAACTTGGCCAAGAAATCTTTGGACCTGAATGATTGATTCTAGAAAATCACCTTTAAATATAAGTGCTACTACAGATTAACTCATTACTGTTCCCCTTAACAGTTGCATGAGTATCTTTTCCAGACCATCCCTTGGAGTGGTGCCTTGAACGGAGAGGAGAGCAGACAGGAATACTGTGAGGGGCCAGGGCAGGGAGCATATGTCTGGGAGAGGGGTTCCAGAGGGAACCTCCTCCAGCCAGGACAGTAAGAGGTCCTTGGAAGAGAGTGGGAAAGCACCAATTACTTAATCTTCCAATTTGTGATTTGTAGTCATTCTTTTTTAGGTTCCAGAAGAGAAACTTTTTCCAAGTTATCAACGTTGACTTTAAACATTCCTAATGATACAAATATTGAACACAGTTTTTCCCCTTGCGGCTGAGTAGCAGCACTGCCCCAACATTTGGGTCTCATTTATTAGACTATCACCAAGCTGTGCTGAGTTGGAAATACCTCCCGGTGGTAGATTTATGACTTTGTTCTCTTTCCTAGTTGCTTTTTGTTTTTGCTATTCAGAGTTAAATTCATCTTCTCTTCTATACACACATGTTCTTTTTTAACTCCTTTCTTCTTTTCCTCCTTATTTTCTAGTCATCTTGGAAAAATCTTTATTTGCTGTGTTATCCTCTTTTGCTTCCCGTGTTCCTTTTACAACTGTGCGCATTCCTTTGTTTGTATATACATACCTGTGTGCAAACACACACACCTATACATATACTCTATCCTCAGCCTGCTCATATGTACCCACTTCAAGTAAAATGGAGAGGCAGAGATTTGAAGTTAATTACAAAATTACAAACGCTCAGGATCTTCAACTTCTAGGACTCTTGAAAGTACTTTCATTTCCTTCACGACTTTTACAAAACTCTCCATCTGACCTTTTATCCTTTACTCATTTAACCAAAATTTTCTCAAGCACAAGTATAAGGGCCTCAGAAATCTCAAGAGAGACCTGAAACCCAGTATTGTTGTTGAAAATACAACAAAGGGTCCCAAGGACGTTCCAGCAAGTTCTGTTCTATTCCCATGGGTCCTGATGTGAGCCCATCACTGAGAGGGGGACTAAAAAGACTTAGTCTCTGGGCAGAGATCAGAATCGTATGTCTTTCCTGCTAGGATGCAGACTCCCAGGATATGAGGAAGAGCATGAGATGTGTTGCCCATCCAGCTGGATCTGCTTCCCTGGGGCCCTGACTGCTGGGATGCAGAGGGCAGCTCTAGCCCATTTGTGCTCCCAAGAACAAGATTAACTTGCTTTTGCATGCCAGAGCCTTCTTGTATTTTACAAAGGTCTTTTTATTAATTCACATGGCAAACCTGTAAAACATAGTTATTGTCACTATTTTATAGATGCTAAGTAATTTGCCAAAGTTAATAGCATATTTGCCTTTTCTCTCTCTCTCTCTCTCTCTCTCTCTCTCAGAGATATAATATCTTCAAAGATATTCCTTCAACATGCTCCTCACAGTCTTTGCTCCCCGTCACTGTATGCACCCTGTTCTAGGCCCAAGTCACTTCTTGTCTGCAGCTTTGCAATGGCCTCCTAACTACTCTCCTGTTTCCAGCCTGTCTCAGCTTTGGTATCTGAATATGCAAATACTGCTGCTAGAGCTCAATGTTAGATTTGTTATTACAAAGTGACTGTCTCTTCCTGCCATAGTTTGGATGTTGAAAGTCTTCCAAAGGTCCATGTGTTAAAGGTTTCATTCCCAAGGTGGCTCTATTGGAAGGCACTGTGTACTTTTAGGAGATAGAGCCTTATGGTAGGTCTTTAGGTCATTGGGTCATGCCTTTGAAGGGGACTATGGGACCTCAGCCTCTTCCTTTTTCTTTTTTAGCTTCCTGGCTGTGAGAGAAGTAATTTGCTCCACCTTGTGCTCCCTGCCACTACATTCAGAACTGCCATCAGAGGCCAAATCAATAGGTCCACCTGATCTTAGACTGGAAACCTCCAGAACCATGAACCAAAATAAACCTTTTCTCTTTATAAGTGAATTTTCTCAGGTATTTTGTTATAGTAATGCAAAACTGACTAAAACACTTCCCTATTTAAATAATTCAGGCATACCCCCATCCCTCTACAGGATAACAAACTCTTCAGCTTGTTGTTCAAGATCATCCATGTTATTTCCTCAGAAGTATCACTCTGTGTGACAAACTCTTTGTACTTTAACTAGCACTTTCACTCCCTATGTGCACTTGTGTTTATCATCTGTCCCCAACTGAAATTCTACCTCTCCTCCCCTCTATCTATCTAAATCTGGACCTCAACTTTCTGTGAAAAGCCACACTAAGGGTCAATACCAGCTCTCAGCTATTGATTGTGTAGGGCTAGGTGATGTCTTTCATTTCTGTTTAATATTATTGCTTCACTCTTTATGGTTATTAACTTTTCATGAATTTTCTTATTTTTTGTGCTTCCCAGTTATATAGGCAGCTAGGAGGCAAGAATCATGTTTTCTACTATTTTGATGTAACAAGATACGTCTTGAAATATTAATCTTTGTGCTTTTGTTTTCTTCCTGTCCTTGTAAATGACTTTCCCCTCGCAGGCAGAGGCATCCACATTGCCTCAAGCAGAAAAATGGGAACAAGACGCAAGGTAGAAACTGTCAATGTGTGTGTGTGTATTTAACTTTGAAATAGAGTTTTTGAGACTCAAAAGTGAAGGCCTGAGAATTCTGCACCATACTGAGTTTATACCATAACAATAGAATTTGAAACAGAATGTAACCTTCCCTAGGTTACATTTTATCCAGATGCAGTCAGCCCAAGGAAGGCGGCATCTGCCTCAAGAATTTTCTGAAACCTACTCAGAATGATCCATATGGACACCTCCTATTAATACCAGGGTTTAGGATACTTGTGACACTACCAGCTGCCCAAGAGGGGAAGGGCTTTGCTCCTCTGGGGGAGAAGGGAGCTGAAGGACAGAGCCCAGCACTAAGACTTGGGCAGCACCTTGTGTTCTTTGGTCCTGGTGTCTATGCTGTCCATCTGGTAGCCACTGGCCACGTGTGGCAGTCGTGACACAGCTGGCTCTCAGTAATGTTCCAGGAATGAATGACTCACTCCCGTCACAAAAGCAGGGAGTACACGCTGATGCTGACCGCTGCTTCAGGGTAGACCTGCAGCCTCTCAGTTGCAATGCCTTCTACTCTCCTGATCACATATAGGATACTGCAGCTTTCTCCACATAAAAAACTTTATAGGAATTGATTTTCCTAGTGGTGAATGATTCCCAAACCATTCATATCACCAGATAGCTAGGCATTGGGCATGCTGATCACTCTACTGCCTTCCATCCAAAAACATCTAGACCAGGCTCACCAAAGCTTGAAACTATTCTCCCCATACCACTAAGAACAAAACTTGGGTAATATGCTTTTTCTCATCTCCTGGTTAGTTTAGTGTAATTATATATATACAATCTGATTGTCTTGGGCCTTAGCAACCAGTGGACAAGGAGACAAGGTCACATTGATACTCAAATCACAGTAGCTTTCTGAGTCTCTCTGGTATTCTTTCCTTTATTTCTACTGCTTCCTCTGGGAGCTGCCCCAGCCCTCCAAGGGCCCAAGCTTCAATGTGGTCTTTAATGAGTTTGGGAAAGAACAGCCCCACCCCAGGGCTGAGTTGCACTTTACTTTCTAAACCTGAAGCAGCTGTTTGTGTTCCAAGTCTCATTACAGCGTTTTTGTTGGTTTCATTTCATTTTGTTTTGTTTTAATGAACATAGAACTTTCTGACTCACCATAATCCTTGGAGGATCAAAACCAGTTCATCAGGTCGAAAGACTAGATTGAAGCAAATAATCGTCAAATATGTGTAGACTATTATGTGCAAAGCTTCTATTTTTTAAACCAGTAGATATTGAACATATGCCATATTGCTTAACATCTAGACACCTTGCCACACTCCCATCTTCTGGCTCCTTTCCTTCATCTCAACAACCTGACAGTCCTGTGCATATCAGTTCATGGAGACAGAGATGCATAAGAATCACCAGTTACAAAATAGCTAGATGCTGAGGCCCAGTTTGGGCTCAGCTGGAAATAATTACAAATGTTCCTTTAATCCAGGGACTGTCAAAATATGAATCAGAATCACCTGGAGCACTGATGCAAACACAGATTACTTGGCCCCACCCAGAGTTTATGATTTAGTCCTGAGTCCTGGGAGGGACCCAAGATGATGCAGTTCCAATAAGTTCCCAGGTGATGATGTTGATTCTAGTCTGGAAACGCACTTGGAAAATCATTCCTTTAATCATTTGGTGACCAGTCCTCCAACTTCACTTCACTTAGTTTTCAAATCCCTAACACATTAGTCAGTAAAGCCTTTTCTTGCCTCAATCCAAGAAGGCAACAAATTGGAAATAAGAGAATTCTCAATACCTTTATTATCAGTTCTAAAAAAAAATAATAGTTTGCTTTGGATTTTCTGTTAGCTGTTGGAAAACCTGAGTTAGAAGTGGTAGAAACAGTGATTCACTAGGGAGTCAAGACATTGAGTAATTTAGGTAAATCTCACTATAATCTCACAGTAAAGGCCACTAATTAGGTGGAGCTTTGTCTGCTGAATGAGCCCCAAGGAATGAGTCCATTGTCAGATGGAGATTGTTATTCTAATTGTATAATATAAATCACTCCAGAACAAAGCCAGACAGAATCCAACTCCTTTGCTTTTCATTACTAAGGTGAAATTTCCCCAAAGCCACCAAACATTTACTCAGTTCAATTAATCCATTAAAAAAGGCCACTTACCATACAGGTGTTTTATCCACATGACTTTGGGCAGTCAGCTGGATGAAATGTCCCCTATCACCAGATGTTTTGCTGTCAGGAAGACGCAGCTTCCCTCAAAATGTCTTGAGGACGTGGATTTTTCTGTGTTCTAAATCATTCTCCTGGTCAATAAATTCTACTTTCAGTGTAACCAAATGTCACTGTTGCAATTTAAATGTGTTCCTATCCTGTGTATAAGGAATGAGCAATACTCTTAATTATCTGTCAGTAATTATACTTAATTTATTTGAAGACAGCTAGTCACTTGTTATCTTATTCTTTTTCATGCAAAATTACCTCCAACCCCTTTTAAAGTTTCCCTCGTAGATCCTAATTCCAGCCCCTCTTAATTGTTCCTAACTGTGCTCGGGGTCCTCATTTTTCCAGGCCTTTCTTTAAAAGCTCAGACTCAAATTGTGAATCCCTGGCTTCTGACTGAAGTGCCCTCTTGACATGAGCCCTGAGCATCAAGGTCTCCTGATCCAACCTCACTGAGGACCATCTGTGCTCCTGTATCCCCAGGTCTCCTTCTGTTAAGTCTCCATCCTAAGACCTGGGAAAGTACTACGTCCACGTCTCATCAGGTTTGAAGCATGCGGTGAGGTTGCAGGGTTTTGTTTTATTTTTTGAAAATATATGATTCAAAGCTGCTATTAGAATTATACAAATTGATTCAGTTCACAAATAAAATTAATATTGGGTTTAGTTAATGAATCCATCTCTGGTTCTTCTGCATTTGGGGTTCACTTTGGTTTATTTTAAGGCAATGTTTTTTTTAACATAAACAGAAGGTAAGACAGCCCTCATTAAGTATGATAAGAAATAATTAGCACTTTTTGATTGTGATAAATCTATTGCTCTAGGCTACCCCAGAAGGAAAAATCAAGACAAAACAATTGCAGCATTCTTCATCCTAACCTGCACTGACCTTCAGTCCCTGTGACCAGGGGCCCTCTGGCCTGCTTTCTGCTAATGCTGTCTAGGTGACTTGAATTCTTTGACAGCAGTTAAGAGTTTTTAAAAATCATTCTCTTGCTGATGATAGACCCAGATGAACGTCACTTCTCACAAGTTACACATGGTGCAGCAATTGCCAACTTTGGCTGCTATGTTCTATATCTACTGCTGCAAGGTAAAGTTCCCCCAAATTTGGTGGCTTTAACCACCATTTGTAACAGGTTCTGTGGGTTCAGAATCCAAGTGCAGCTCGACTGGATCCTGGAGCTCAGGGTCTCACATAAGGGCTATTACCATTTAAACTGCCAGGAAGGACCCATCTGCTAGCTCACGCATGTGCTTGCTGGCAGAATTCAATTTTGTGTGGGTTACTGGTCTAAGAACTCAGGAGTATCTAACTGTATAGCAGCTAGCTCCACGAGCCAGTAAGCGAAAGGGCAAGAGAGAATGTCACCAGGCACAGCAGCACCAGTCAGATGACGATGGCAGTGCTCTGTGATGTCATTACAGAAGTGGCACCCCATGGTTTTTGCTGATTTCTGTTTGTGAGAAACAAATCCCTAGATCTGGTCCACGCTCAAAGAAAGGATTCTACAGGAGCTGGAATAACCCAAGACAGGGATTACTGGGGTCTGTTACCACCACCATGCAAAGGAATCCTCTAGGGGCTCTTCAACATGCCTACACTATACCCCAGGACATTAGATTAATTGTTATCAATTAATGAGATGTAATTTATATATAATAAAAAAACATACAGTTGTTTACCAGCACGATCATGTTACAGATTATTTTTAACAACATAAAAATTACCTTTGTGCCCTTTTGTAGTCTCTTCCCCTGTTCCAGCCCCTGGTAACCACTGATCTGCTTTTGCCTCTTCTAGATTTCCATTTAAGTAGAACCATATAGCAGATAGTCTTTTATGTCTTGAGTAGTATTCCATTGTGTTGGATGTATGACAATTTATTTGTCCATGAACCTATTGGTGGATGTTGAGTTATTTTCTGGCTAATATGAATAGTATTTGTATAAGATATGCATTTAAGTCTTTCTGTGAATTTACATTTCTATTTCTCTTGAAAAAATACTGGAGGGTAATTGTGGGGTCATGTTATAAGTGTGTGTTAAATTTTTCACAAAATCACCAAATGGTTTTCCAAAGTGGCTCTACAATTTGGCATTTTGACCATCAATGCAGATGAATTCCAGTGGATCCTCAAGGGTGAAAAAAGTGCCCAGAAAAACCACTGCAGATGCTGGAACTCACACAAGAGATTTTTATTAGGCAGATGTACAGCATCTGCCCTGAAGAGAAAGAGAAAGAGAAAGAGAAAGAGAGAACATGGCCAGGGAGCTTCTTTTAAGCTCTTGAACTTTGAGGGCAAAACGGTGATAGGGCCAATTGTTGAAATTGAATTTTGGCAGGCTAGGGATCAGACAATGGCGGGCAAGGACAGGCTGACCAATGGTCCAATGGCAAGCTAGCTGCAGGGAAGGGGCAAGAGAGCTGTCATCCCCCCTTGCCTTCCCCTCAGGCGTTTCCTGCGTCCCACCGTGGGGGAGGGAGCCCCACAAGGTTGGTTGGTGGGCTAGCAGCCCGAGGCCTGAGGTAAGAGCCTGAGGGCAGGGTAAACCCAGCACCTGCTTACTGCCTGCCTTGGTGAGCTGACAGGGGGCGGGGGCCACGTGGGCAGAGCGCTGCTCCGGCAACTGCGGTTGCTTCTGCCCGACAGGTGCGACCATTGCAGCTTTTACATTGCCGATTCCTAACCT
Organism: Glaucomys volans; assembly: GCA_020662805.1. NCBI lineage: Eukaryota > Metazoa > Chordata > Mammalia > Rodentia > Sciuridae > Glaucomys > Glaucomys volans. The sequence goes on from JAJEJO010000242.1 coordinate 139,996, forward strand.
TGCCAACAGCAGGCTTTAAACTTCAGTCATTCTACAAATGGGCAGGACTATCTCACTGTGCTTTTACTTTGCATTTTTTATTGACTGATGATATTATTTTTTTCACATCGTCTTTTTGCCATTTGTTCCTCTTCTTTTATGGGGTGTTTGTTCAAATATTTTGTCCTTTCTTAGAAAATTTTAGAGCAACTTACCTTCTTAATATCGAGTTGTAAGCATTAACCTGGGTTCAAGGCATTTAGCAGATGAATGTTGTACAGTCATGTTCTCCAAGTCGATGGCTTGACTTTTTGTTTAATAGTGTCTTTCAAAGAGCAGTTTTTAATGTTAATGAGGTCCAATTTACCACTTTATCCTTTATTGCTTGTGCTATGTTCTAAGAAATCTTTGCCTAATCTAGGATTGTGAATATTTTAACCTGTTTTCTTTGAGAAGTTTTCTTGTTTTCACTCTTCCGTTAAGGTCTATGATGCATTTGAGTTTATTTTTGTGGGTGATGTGAGTTAAGGGTAAACGTTAATTTCTCTGCTTAGGAATGAATAGTTGTTCCAGATGATTATTCTACCACTGAATTACTTGACGCTTTTATTGAAAACAAGTTGACCATATCTGAGTGTGTTTATAGACGCTTTTCTAGTCCATTAATTTAAATGCCTGTTCTTACATAAATGCCATGCTTTCTTATCATAAGTCAGTGTTAAAACTAGGTAGTGTGAGCCTTCCAACTTTGATCTTTTGTAAAATGTTTCGCCTACTACAGTCTGTTTGCATTTCCTTACAATTTTTAGAAAAACTTTGAAGTTTTTACAAAAATACTACCAAGATTTTGTTTGGGATTGCATTGAATCTGTAGAACAATTTGGGGAAAATCAGCAGCTTAGCAAAATTGAATATTCGATTCAATTCAATGAACATGGTATATCTCTTCATTTTATATGTCCTAGAATTTCTGCAATGTTTCATGGTTTTCAATGCATAGATATGGATATTTTGTTAAATTTATTCCTGTCTTTCATTTTTCAGTGATATTGCAAACAGTATTGATTTTTAAAGTTTAATTTCCAAATGTTCCTTAACAGTGTATACAATTACAATGGATTATAATTACAACTGATTTTTTTTCTCCTAGAATTTTACTAAACTCACTTTCTTCAGACTAGTAGCTTTTTCTATAGATTCTTTAAGATTTCCACAGACTGTTTTCCTTTTTCCTACCTAATACACATGGTTTTTATTTCTTTCTACTCCACATTGAGGTTTTACTTCTTCCTCTCCAATCTGTGTACTTCTTATTTCTTTTCTTGCCTTTTTTGTCATTTCTGGAATGATATCCACATATTTCTGATGTATTATTTGTTTTATATATAGCTGGGTTAAATTTGCTTTAGTCTTATTGAGGATTTTTGCACCTTTGTTTAGGAAGAATATTGGTCTGTAGTTTTTTTTCTTGACTTTGTTCTAGCATTGAAACAGAACAATGCTGACATTTTAAAAGAGCCAATGTATTTTTTATATTAATTTAAAGAGAAAAACATCAATCTTTTATATTTATCCACATATTTATTATTACTCTCTTATTCCTTTATAGACTTCCATCTGATATCATTGAAATTCCTTTAAATTTGCTTATAATCCATGTTGGCTGGTAACAAATTTTGTCTAAAATATCTTTCATTCACTTTCAAATCTGAAGGAACTTTTTTAATGGGTAAAGAATTTTAGGATGATATTTTGTTCTTTTCATATTATGAAGATGACTTTCATTGTCTTCTGTCTTGCACAGTTGCTTTTTTGATTTTTAAATTGGAGCTTGCTATGATTCTTTTCATTATTCCCTTTTATTTACAATATCTTTTTTTCTCCAGCTGCTTTAAAATTTTATCTCTTTATTATTAGCTTTCAGTAATTTAATTATAATATGCTTTGATGTGGTTTCTTAATGTTTATTCTGCTCAAATTCACTGGGATCTTAAATTCTCAAGTTTATGTATTTCATCAAATTTGGAAAATGTTGACCATTATTGCTTTGAGAATTTACTTTTTGTTCCTTGTCCTCCTTTGTTCTCATTATGATCACTTTCCACTCTTGCTTAGTGGGAAGTCTGGGAATTGTTGTACTTAAAGATCCTAATGGTTATTTCTCTGGCCTTTGGCATTTTCTGCATAGACACATGCAGATTAGTCAGCCCAAGAGTCAAGAGGTCCCCTCTGTAGATATCCTGAGTCTCTGTGTGACTAGCACTTTGACTAACAGTCTTTCCCCCTGGGCCTCCCTGAAGTCCTACTCTTTAGTCCTCACCTGTTAGAGACTCCTGCACACTGATTTCCCATCTTTGCATGCAGCCTACATTGACTCCTGGAAATAAGCAGGTATAGTAGGTCAGCTGACATTATTGGTTTCCCTGCTGTTGGAAATTACAGTCCCTTGACAGCTGCTCTTCAACATTTATGTGTTAAGAAGCTTCTAAATTGTCTCTGAGTGATTTATGCTGTAGTAGTGTGTTTTTAAAAAATTATTGCTATAATCAAAATGCTTAGGGAGACTAACTTTATAAAATAAAGAGGTTTATTTAGCTCATGGTTCTGAAGATTTAAGGGCATAGGACTGGCATCAGCTCTGGTGAGAACCCTCTTGGTTGTGTCACATCATGGCTGCACATAGGTAGGAGATTACCCAGTGACTGGAAACCAGAGAGCCCCTGGTGTCCCATAGTTCCTTTCAAAGGTACACCCCTCCTAGTGACCTAGATTTTCCACTAGGGCCCACCTTTTGAAGTTCCACTTCCCAACATTGCCACACTGAGGACTGAACTCACAACACATGAGCCTTTGGGGTACAAACAACATCCAGAGAATAGCACTGTCTTCTGGTATTCACATTTGATGTAACCCCCTCCTCTTGAATATGGGTTTAATCTAGTCACTAACAGGGCATGGAAAGTGTGATAGGATACCATTTCTATGATTAGGTTACAGAAGACTAGACTTCTAACTTGCTAGCAGATTCTCTCTCTTGCTGGCTTTGATGATGCAAGCTGCCATGTTGAAGAGCTCTAGATGGAAGGAACTGAGGACTGGCTGTGACGAACAGCCAGCAAGTAGCTAAGTCCCTGAGTCCAGTTGCCCACAAGAAACTGTATCCTGCCAACAACCATGTGAGTGAACTTAGAAGGAATCTTCTCCCAGTTGAACAATCAGATGAGGCAACAGCACCAGCCCACACCTTGACTGCAGTGTTAGGAGACTGAGCCAAATCATCCAGTTGAACCATGCCTAGATTCCTGAGCCACACAAACTACAAGACAATAAATGTATTGCTCTTTTAAGCTGCTTAGTTTTGGAGTTACTTGTTACTTAGTAATGAATAACTAAAACAATCTGAAAATCATTGTTTTATGTATTCTGTGTTTGTTCCTGTCACTTAAGGCAGGAAGACAAAGTCTTTGCTACTCCATCTTCATCTGAAAGAAATCCCGGAGCACTCAAATTACCATCTCTAAAGGTGAGACCCAGACACCAATATTTTGCAAAACTTTCCTGGCGATCCAAACATACAGCCAAATATGAAAGTCACTGTCTCAGATCAGTGATCCTCATTGTGAATCACCTTTGATGTACATGTGAATCACCTGGAAATCTTGTGAAAATCTAGATTCTGATTCAGTAGGAGTGGAAGGGACCAGGAATTGTACATTTGCAAGAAGCTCCCAGTTCATGCTGATGCAGCTAGTTTGTAGAACATGCTTTAAGGAATAGAGACAGATTAGTTATTGAAGCCTTCTGTTTATTCCATCTGTTGAGAAACTTGAAACAAGTTCCTTAGCATCCATAGCATAAGATATTTGAGTAGTTCTACTCTCTATCTCATTCAAAAATGCCACTCTTCATTAATTGGCATCTCATTTATGATTCATGAATTCAACAAATATTTATTTTATATCTCTTGTTTGACAGTCCCTTTGCTTAGATGAATGAGACCAAGCCTCCCCTGCCATCCCTTGCAGTCTGAAGCCATTCTCAGTTTAGTGGGTGAAGCAGACAGGTGAGGAAGTACATGATGGTGCAGGGTGGTAAGTGCAAAAACAAGCACAAATTAATTATGAATTCATTTATGTATATAGGGTTTCTTTCAGAAGAGGTGATGATTGAGTGAAAGGTTCAGATATGAATGACCTTCCCAGTGTGTAAGTTGGAGAGCAGTGTCCCAAGAGAGTAGATTCCGGGCCTTCCACCTCTGTTTCCTCTCTCTGCTGCAAAGCCTGGACTTTAAGGCCCCAAGTTTAAGCAATTGTTTTTATCTCATGCAAATTGGATTCCTGGTAGTGTCCCCTGAAATGACAGAAGCCTGGGGTAGCTATTCAGAGTAGTTTCTACTGTAGTCCTCAATGTCTTCAAGCAAACAAATTCAAGAAATGTATTTTTATTTTATAAACTGAAGTTTGTATTATCATAGAAGATTCAACTGCCAAAAATAGTCATCTTTCATTTTTCTCTACTCTTCTCAGAAGTGGGCAGGCAGGGAGTGGAGCAGATAGACAAGGACATGACTCACATTTATTTTACACACAGAGGCATTCCTGACTTTTTCTTCCAGGAGAATTGTATGTTGTTAAACCCCTTTCAACACCCTCTCCAGATATTTCAGATTAGCCAATGAGAGGAACAGATGAACGTAGCAATGTAGAAAACAAAGCAGAAAAATTTAAGTTGTTCTTTGTTCTTGTAACTAATCATAGTTAAAAGACTGTCAGCATTCTTTGTAGAATAGTTAGTGCAATACAGGCTTATGAATTGACAATAACCCAGAGTGTTTCTCCTTAAAGTGGAATAATTAGTCCTCACTGTCTCTCCACTGTTTTTCAGTAAATGTTAGAGAGGAGAACAAGACTGGATTCTCCCCATAGTTAGAACATGAGGCCTCTTTGCTGTTATTATACATCTGAACCTTAACCCAACTCTGTCCCCAGAAAGGTGTGGTTAGGGGAATAAGACAGATGATAAGTGGTCCAGCAAAGTCCTCCTATGTGCTCACCAATTTTAAGGGCACTGGAATCCTCAAGTTAAGTAGTCATTCAGGTTTAGATGGTTGTTTTCTTCTAACTATGAGGACACACTGATTTACCTTCACAAAGTCAAAGGAAAGAAGTCAAGTAAATAATTGCTGTTTTAGGTTTATGATCTTGATTGTGAAGTGATGAAGACAGTAAATAGGGCCAGTGTATCTGTCAGCTTTTGCTGTGTAACAAACCATCCACATTTGGTGGTCAAAGCAATAAACACTATTTTTCTTATTTAGTGGGTTTTATGAACATTTTTTAAATTAAGGCCAACTTAGCTGAAGCCAGATGGCTTAAGTTGGCATCACTCACTTGACTGATTTAGGAATGGCTAGAATGAGGCCTCTATCTGATTGGTTTTTATCCTCCAAGGCTAGCTAGGGCTTATTTCCACAGTTGTAGAAGAGTTTCCAAAGAGCAATGAGAGATAGGAAACCCCAAATGTGTCATCAGTTTCCAAGCTTCAGCTTGAAATGACTGATGTGCTAAAGCTAGTGACATGGCCAGAACCAGATTCCAGTGATAAAGAAACACACTCCATGTCTTGATAGGAAATGCAGCCAAGTCACATTGGAAGGGCCATGCATCAGAGGAATTACAAACTACTGTAGGCAGCCTAAAATCTCTGGCCTCTGCACAGGCAGATTCTTCTGGCTAGAAGGTCCTTCTAGAGTTTATTCATCTAATGAAGTACTTATATGCTAATCCCTATAGCATTTCTAGGACTAGGGTTGGTATGTAGCATCACATCCAAGTCCTTTATCACTCCCACTGGACTACATCCCTATGGTCAGGGAAGGCATTTGGTCTTTATCCTCTTCTTATGGCCTCTCCCAGGGTCTGGCTCACAGTGGATATAGTAACGGCTGACCAAGTGCACAATGCATAGATAAACAAGACAGAAGTGATCCCATACTCAGGCAGATTATGGTCTAGTTGGAAAGACAAACATTCACCTGAAAAACATCTGGAGGACAATAGACATTATTTGCTATAAAAATCAGGTGGAGGGAAATACATCCTCATTCATTTTATAGCATTTCATCACCTTAAATTCTTCTCTTTCCATCATTTCTTTTTGTCTCTCTCTACCCCAAATCTAACCTGTTGTCATTTTTCCAAACCATACCCTGTGGGTTTTAATTCCAACCACTTCCTAACCTCATAAAAGTTACTTAGCTTCTGAAAATCCCCATTTCCTCATCTGTTTTCTGATGATCTATGAGTATTAAATAAATTGAGGGTCCTAAAACACTTGGCTCAGTGCTTGAGTCATAGGTGTACTCAGGAAATGTTAGTTTTTATTGTTGTTCATAATATCATTATGCTATCACATGTCCAGTTCTCCTACTGCTTTTGTTCTGGCTCTTGTCATTCCTTTCCTAGACCATTACAATCATATTCTTGAGATTTTTTCCCCCAACTCATCCTGCAACTTTCACCTGATGGCCTTTTCTGAAGGAAATGTGACCACCCATTTACATGCTTCAAAATCTCCCTTGGTTTCCCAATGCCTGCAGACTCAAGTTCAAACTTCTCAACATTCTTCTAGCAATGTCAAACAACTTGGCCTGCTCTGAATCCACCGTGTTGTTTTATCACTCTTGCTTTGCACAGAGACAACTTTACCTTGATGATACAGGGCTTGTGCTTCCTTCGGGCCCCTTCTGTGCCAGTGCTGCTTCCAAGGCTTGCCATGTTCTCAGGACTCAGGGATGAAGCTGCAGCCTGATGAGGAGCCTGAGCCAAGGAGCACTGCTGTACCCTGGGGTGGTAGTTCTGGTGCTGCAGGCCAGGTGTGTGGGCTGCCAGTACCACCTCCCCATCTGCCCACACCTCAATGACAACCTGCCCCTGGTAACCTTGATGAGCTGCCAGACCTACCTTTGACCCCCAGTGAAGATCTTAACAAGAAGTTGCTCTGCCTCTGCTTGGAGCCACTAAAACTCAGGCTCGAGGGCCAACTTCTACCCCCTTCCCACCCCCAATCCAGGACTCTCAGGGATTTTCTTGGGGCAAGAAGTACTGCCTGAGTAAGAAACTGCAGAGCAAGTTATAGATGAGGCATAACCATCAGCAGCAACAAGCTCTCACCCATGCCAGAGGCAAGGCAAGACTGAATTGTCTTTCCAGTCTGTCTACAGAGAATGGTATTACAGCTGGGCATGTTGGCTTCTGTCTGTAATCCCAGTGACTTGGAGGGTGAGGCAGGAGGATCACAAGTTCGAGGGCAGCCTCAACAATATAGCAAGACCCTGTCCTGAAATAAAATAAAAAGGGCTGGGGATGTAGCTCAGTGGTAGAGCACTACTGGGTTCAATCCTCAGTACTACAAAAAAAGAAAAAAAGAGAAGGAAGGAAGGAAAAAGGCTGGGGTTGTGGCTCAGTGGTAGAGCATTTGCCTACCATGTGTGAGGCAACTGGATTCAATCCTCAGCACCACATAAATAAATAAAAAATAAATCTCTAAAAGTTAAAAAAAAAGAAGAAAGGAAAAAATATTACAGAATTGAAGAGAAGGAAGCCAAACTACATGGGGGAAATTGATCAGAGGGGCAGCTAATAACAATGTGTTGCTCTTCTGGAATTTGTGATGCTTGTGATATTTATCAGCTTTTGACAATTCATAATTTTGCCTTTTTTTTTTTTTTTTTTTGGTACAAGGCATTGAACTCAGGGGCACTTAACCACTTAATCACTGAGCCACATCCGCAGCCCTTTTTATTTTTCATTTAGAGACAGGGTCCCGCGGAGTTTCTTAGTGCCTCTATAAGTTGCTGAGGCAGGCTTTGAACTCAGGATCCTCCTGCCTCTCCTGAGCCACTGGGATTACAGGCAGGCACCACTGTGCCCGTCTTACCTAATTTTTAATTTATGACATTGCATTCTTTTAAATAAAGTACCCCAGAGGAAGGACTCGGGGAGCCATCACCTCTCAGCTGGGAGAACTGCTCCTCCAGAGAGCCCATCCACTCACTGTGTGGCAGGCACCATGCTGGGCTCTGTCCTGCTCTGCTGTCCTTTAATCCTCTCAATAACCCACTGATGTCAATGCTATTGTTAGGCCCACATTACAAATGAGGAGGCTTACAGGGGTTAAGTAATATCCCCAAAGTTAAAACTAGGAAAGTCCTAACATGTTTTAAACCCCTGAGTTTGGCCAGTAGATTATATTACTTCCTTCCCTCTAACCATCCAAAACCATTTTAGGGTCGATTTATTTTAAGATGCTATTAATAAACAAACCCTAAAATGGTATTTAATGCTTAAAGAAACCATACTCTCTATCCTGGCCAACAGGCTTCATTCACTCATGTTACTCTCTCACGCGCCAAGAAGTGCCTAGTGTGAGCACCAAGTGGCCTACAATGTCAATCTCTGCAGAACAGCTTGTGCTCCTGTCGGGAGGAAGCCTTCACCTGGAGTTCTCTGCTCGGCTCTGGAAATGCTGGGAATACACACTGCAGGTATGGATGCTTCTCCACAGCCAGGGCGGGCTCACCCTAAATACCAGGTACCTGGCTTCATTTCCGCAGTGGTGAGGCTTGCTACCCTGGCCAAACCCCGGATGAGTAAGGCGGCGAGTCACATGCTAGATCGTCACTGTTTTCTCGAAGTTTTACAAGAGAACGCAGACGCTTGCATGTTTCTCTTCTTTTAATCGACCTTCTTACATAAGACATCAGAGCAAGGGGCTATGAATCACTTGGAAATGATGAACAATGACCTCAGGCAGAAAAAGAGGTATGGCAAACGTGCAGTTTTTCCAAACCTAAAGTATTTGCTTTCAGTGCATTAAGGGTTGTAATTACAGGGTGTTAACCTCTTGGAAGTGTCAGGCCTACTCAGCACTCCACTTGATGATCATTTAAAAATATATATACACATATATATTTATGAACAACTTTATTGTGATATAATGTGCATATTCACAAGTTTGTGCTGCTATCACCATTATCATCTCATTTCAGAATATTTTCATAACCCAGTAAGGAGCTCTGGATTCATCAGCTGTCACTTTCCATTCTCTTCGTCCTTCCTTCCCTGAAAACTATTAACCTACTTTTTGTGTCTAGGGATTTGCCAATTCTGTACATTTCCTATGGATGGAATTATATAATGTGTGCTCCTTTGTGATTGAATTCCTTCACTTAGCATGTATTCAAAGTTCACCCGTGTTGTGACATGTACCAGTACTGCTTTGCTTTTGATTGCCAAATAATATTCCATTGTATGGACATACCACATTTGTTTTCCATTCATCAGCTAATGGATATATGAGTTGTTTCTACTCTTTGGATCTTATGAATAGTAGTGCAGTGGATGTTGATGTACAGATTTTTGTGTGGACATACTTTCATCTCTCTTAGGTTTATATTTAGGAGTGGAATTGCTTTATCACGTAGTAACTCTGTTTAGCTGTTTGAGAAACTGTCAGACTATTTTCCAAAATGGCCACAGCATTTTGCCTTTCTACCAACAGTGTATAAAAGTTCCCATTTTTCCACATCCCCTCTGACATTTATTCATTTTGATTATGGCCATCAAGTGGATGTGAAGTAGCATCTTATTATAGTTTTTAATTTTTATCTTGTACTATGGAATGAAAGTTTATGCCCTCCCATCTCCTCTCTCTGCCTGTGAGGAAATCAGGAAGAAGGTCCTCTGCAGAACCCAATCATGCTCACACCCTGATCTCGGATCCCCTGCCTCTGCAATGATGAGAAATACATGTTCCCTGTTTTTGTTATCCAGTCTTTGGAATTCTTGTTTTAGCAGCTCACACTAATTAAGACATCATGGTAAAATATGCACAACATAAAATTATTTACATTTTAAGTGTTCAATTCAGTAGTATTAACTACATTCACATTGTTGTACAACCATCATCATTATCTACTCTCAGAACTTCCATAATCCCAAACAGAAGCTTTGTACCCATTATAACTACTCCCCTTTCCCCACTAATTGTGGTTTTGACTTGTGTTTTGCAAATGGCTAACCATGTTGAGCATCATTTCGTGTACTTATTGGCCACTTGAATATCTTCTTTGGAGATATGTACATTAACATTTTTTGACCATTTTTAAATTGGATCATTTGTCCTTTTATTGTGAAGTTATAAGGACTCTTTTTGTCCCCCAGTACTTAGAATTGACCCCAGGGCATTGCACATGCTAGGCAAGTGCTCTACCACTGAGTTACATCCTCAGACCTTTGCATTTTATTTTCACACAGGGTCTGTGTTGCCCAGGCTGGCTTCAATCGTGCAATTCTCCTTGCTTCAGTCTCCTAAATTGCTGGAATTACAGGCATGCATCACCGTGACCAGCAAGTTCTAAGAAATGTTTATATACTCTGGATAATATTTGTGATGTTTTCTCTGACTCCATGGCTTCACTTTCCTGGTGAGGAAAGCACATGTTTTTATATTGATGAAGTTCCATTGACCTATTTTCTTTAGTTGCTTGTGCTTTCAATATAGCATGTGAGACATCATTGCCTAATCCAAGATCAAAAAGATTTACATCCTTCTTTTTGTTGTCACTTCTTGTCTACATTCTTATTGGTGTACTATTGTTGTACGTAATGATGGAACTTATTGTACAATATAACAATATAATTTGGCCAGTATCACTCTTCAGCATTTCTTCCCCTCTTCTCACCCACTGGTCCCTTCCTCTACTGATCTCCCTTTGATTTTTCATGAGATCCCTACCTCCCCACCTTTCTTTTCCTTTTTCCTCTCTAGCTTCTGCATAAGAAAACATATGACCCTTGACATTTTGAGTTGGATTATTTTGCTTAACATAATGGTCTCAATTTCCATCCACTTCCTTGCAAATAACATAATTTCATTTTTCTTTATGATGAATAAAACTCCATTGTGTATATATGCCACATTTTCTTTATGATTCATCTGTTGATGGACACCTAGGCTGGTTCCATACTAAGACTATTGTAAATTGTGCTGATGTAAATATGGATATGCATATATCACTATAGTATGATGACTTTAATTCTTCAGGATAAATACTGAGGAGTGGTATAGCAGAGTCATATGGTGTTCTGTGTCTAGTGTTTTGAGGAGCCTCCATACTGACTTCCCTAGTGGTTGTACTAATTTACAATTCCTACAATGTAAAAGTGTTCCTTTGTCTCTACATCCTCTCCAGCATTTATTATTATTTGTATTCTTGATAACTGCCATTCTGACTGGTATGAGATGAGCTCTCAGTGCAGTTTTGATTTGCATTTCCCTAATTGCTAATGATATTGAGCATTCTTTCTTGTATTTCTTGGCCATTTGTATTTCTTCTTTCAAGAAGTATCTGTTTAGTTCCTTTATGCATTTATTAGTTGTGTTATTTGATTTTTTGGTTTTATGTGGTTTTGGTTTTGAGCTCTTTATGTATTCTGGATACTTAATCCTCTATCAGAAGAGTAGCTAGCAAAGATTTTTCTGTCATTCTCTAGTTCTCTCTTCACATTCCTAATTTCTTCTTTTGCCATACAGAAGCTTTTTAATTTGGTGCAGCCCCATTTATTAACTCTTGGCATCAGTTCTGAGCTTGGCATTATGTACTGAGAAAGTCATGGCCTGTGCCTAAAAGCTGGGGTGTTGACCGTACATTTTCTTCTAGGAGTCGTATAGTTTCTGGTCTAATTCCTAAGTCTTTGATCCATTTTGAGTTGATTTTTGTACAGGGTGAGAGGTAAGGGCCTAGTTTCATTTTTCTACATATGGATAAACCGTTTTCCCAGCACCGTTTATTAAAAACGGTGTCTTTTCTACAATGTAACTTTTTGATACCTTTGTCAAGGATCAGACGACTGTAGACATGTGGGTCTGTCTCTGTGTCTTCTATTCTGTACCATTGGTGTATGTGTCTGTTTTTACGCCAGTACTATGCAGTTTTTGTTATTTATAGCTCTATAGTATAATTTGAAGTCAGGTATGGTGATGCCTCTAGCATTGCTTTTTTGGCTTAGGATTGCTTTGGCTATTCTCAGTCTTTTATTCTTCAAATGAATTTTAGTACTATTTTTCTAGTTCTCTGAAGAATTCCAGTGGTATTTTGATGGGGATAGCATTGTCCTTCTTTTTTTCCTAATGTTTTGTAATTCTAGTGCTTCCATTTAGATTCATAATGTGTTTTGAGTTGATTTTGTATATGGCATTATGTTGAGATATGGCCTCATTAATTCTTGCATGTGAATATCCAGTTATCCTAGCACCTTTTGTTGAAGATTATTCTTTTCCCATTATTTGATATCATTATTCAAAAATTGACCACAACCATGCTTCCACATTTATTTCTTTGATCCATGTTAATCCTTATGCCAGTGTCACACTGTCTTAATTTACTGCAGCTTTGTAATAAGCTGTAACATTGGGCAGTGTGAGTCTTTCAAATTGATTTTTTTTCCCAAGTTTCATTGGCTCTTTTGAATCCCTTGCTTTACATATGAATTTTATGATCAGCCTGTCAATTTCTGGAGGAAAAAAGTCAGTTGTAATTTTGATGAGGATTATTTTGAATTTATAGATCAGTTTGGGTAGTATAGCTATCAAATAATACTGTGTCTTTATATTCATGAAAATGGGATACCTTTCCATTTATTCAGGTCTTCTTTAATTTCTTTCAACATTTTTTTATATTTTTCAGTGTTTAAATCTTATTTTATTAAATTTATTCTTGAATATTTTATTTTTAATGCTATCATAATTGTAATTGTCTTCTTAATTTTATTTTTGAATTGTTTACTGCTAGTATATAGAAATACAATTGATTTTTCGATATTGATCTTGTATCTTGAGACTACTGAACTTGTTTATTAGCTCTAACCAGGTTTATTGGTAGATTCTTCAGAATTTTCTAAATATAAGATCATATCATTTGCCAACTGAGATAGTTCTTCTTTCTTTCCAATTTGGGTGACTTTTATTTCTTTTTCTTGCCTAATTGTTCTGGTTTGATGAGCATTTTAAAATCCAACTTAAGGAGAGTCAAGAGAATTTCGTTTCTTTTGTCAGAAAAGGGCAAGAAATCTAAAAATGTCAAGGTATTTTAATTGGAATTGCTTTAAATCTGTTTCATGCTTTGGGTAGTATGGCCATTTTTTTAATTTTTAATTTTTTTAATTTTTACAGACTGCGTTTTGATTCATTGTACACAAATGGAGCACAACTTTTCATTCTATGGTTGTACACAATGTAGATTCACACAATTTGTGTAATCATAGTATGGTCATTTTGACAGTATTAATTCTGCCCATTCAGGAGGATGGGAGGTCTTTTCATCTTCTAAGGTCTTCTTCAATTTCTTTCTTTAGTGTTCTGTAAATTTCATTGTAGAGGTCTTTTTCCTCTTTTGTTAGATTGATTCCCCAATTTTTTTTTTTCTGAAGCTGTTGTGATTGGGGTAGTTTTCCTAATTTCTCTTTCAATAGATTCGTCATTGATGTATAGGAATGCATTTGATTTATGGGTGGTGATTTTATAATCAACTTTGCTGAATTCATTCATGAGTTTCTTCATAGAACTAGAAAAAGCAATCAGGAAATTCATTTGGAAAAGTAAAAAAAAAAAAACAAAACAGAATAGCCAAAGCAATCCTTAGCAAGGAGAGTGAAGCAGGAGGTATCACAATACCACACTTTAAACTATACTACAGAGCCAGATTAACAAAAACAGCATGTTATTGGCACCAAAACAGACATGAAGACCAATGGTACAGAGTAGAAGACACAGGGACAAACCCACACAAATACAGTTATCTCATACTAGACAAAGGTGCCAAAAACATATAATGGAGAAAAGAAAAGATAGCCTCCTCAACAAATGGTTCTTAGAAAACTGGAAATCCATATGTAACGACATGAAATTAAACCCCTATCTCTCACCCTGCACAAAAATCAACTCAAAGTGGATCAAAGACTTAAGCACTAGAACGAAGAACCTGTGCCTAATAGAAGAAAAAGTAGGCCTAAATCTCCACCATGTCAGCTGAGGAACTGACTTCCATAACAAGACTCCTAAAGTACAAGCAGTAAAATCAAGAATCAATAAATGGGATGGAATCAAGCTTAAAAGCTTCTTCACAGCAAAGGAAACAATCAATAATGTGAAGAGAGAGCCTACAGAATGAGAAAAAATCTTTACCACACACCCCTCCAGAGCATTAATCTCCAGGATATATAAAGAACTCAAAAAACTTAACACCAAAAAAACAAATAACCCAATCAGTAAATGGGCTAAGGAACTGTACAGACACTTCACAGAAGAAGATATACAATCCATCAACAAATATATGAAAAAATGTTCAACATCTCTAGCAATTAGAGAAATTCAAATCAAAATTACACTGAGATTCTATCTCACTCCAGTCAGAATGGCAATTATCAGGAATACAAGTAACAATAAATGTTGGCAAGGATGTGGGGAAAAAGGTACACTCAGGGGCTGGGGATACAGCTCAGTTGGTAGAGTGCTTGCCTTGCAAGCACAAGGCCCTGGGTTCAATCTCCGATACCACAAAAAAAAAAAAAAAAAAAAAAAATGAGTACACTCATACATTGCGGGTGGGACTGCAGGTTTGGTGTCACCACTCTGGAAAGCAGTATGGAAATTCCTCTGAAAACTTGGAATGGAAACACCATTTGACCCAACTATCCTACTCCTTAGTTTATACCCAGAAGACTTAAAATCAGCATATTACAGTGATGCAACCATGTCAATGTTTATAGCAGCTGAACTCACAACAGCTTAACGATGGAACCAACCTAGGTACCCTTCAACAGATGAATGGATTTTAAAAAATGTGATACACACACCACACACACACACACACACACACACACACAATATTACTCAGCCTTAAATAAGAATGAAATTATGGTATTTAGCAGTAAATGGATGGAGCTGGAGAATATTCAGTCAATAAGTCAATCCCAAAAAGCAAAAGCCGAATGTTTTCTCTGATATGAGGATGCTAATTCACAATTGGTGTGGGGTGGCAAGGAAAAAAATAGAGTTACTTTAGATTAGGTAGAGGGAAGTGAAGGGAGGGGATTTGGGGGTAGGAAGAGTAGTAGAATGAATCAGACATTATTACCCGTGTACATATATAACTATATGACCGGTGGAATTCTACATCATGTATAACTGGAAGAATGAGAAATTATACTCCATTATAAATGATGTATCAAAGTGCATTCTACTGCTATGCAAAACTAATTAAAACAAATAAAAATTTTTTTAATGAATGTCAAGGTAACCAAATAAATCAACTTGTTAATGTTCTTGTTTCCCCATTCCCCCATTACACAAATCCCTTTTCTAATTATCCCATTAGGAAGGACTGTGTACTTGAGGAGGAGTACATTTGTTTTTAACATGTTCTTGAACACTGTTCAGTGTCCCCTCAACTAGGATTCACTCAGTTGTCTTTCGTCTCCAATCTTCTGTCTTATCTAAGCCATCATACTGAATACAAAGGGCAGGAAAACATAGAATTTAAACAAAAGAGACCAATGAATTTCAGTTGCTTTTCATTTCTGTACCCTGATAAAAAGACGACTATCAGTTTTTCCTTTTCACCATGGTTTGGACTATCTGATACTTTTTTTCCCCTATAATCTCATTCTGTCAATATTGGGAGGTGAATGTTCCAGCTTTGGAGGCTATGTTTATCATCTGACTTTTCCTGAACATACATTGTTTAGCTTCCTCATTACCTGGCCAATGTAGAAAATTTAGAGTGTCAACATAAATCTAATTTTAATTTTCTCCCAGTAAGAACTGAAAAATACGTCTGCTTGTAAGAATGCTACAGAATACAATGGTAGAACATGCAGTGCCTACTAATAACCCTGACAAGTTTGAAATCTCATGTTACTTTTGGAATTGCCATATTGCACTTTGAGCTGGCTGTTTTTCAGGAAGCATCTGTAAAATAATGGAAAGAACAGTGAGCGCAGTTCTGGGTTCAGGTTCTTGGGCAGTTAGCTTGATATGTGGCCTTGGCTAAGTTGTCACTTGAGATCTCTGGGCCTGAAATAAAGAGATTGGACTAAAGAATATGTGAGCTTTGATATGCTATGATCCTGTGAATGGAAAGTGAAATATGCAAGCCTACTACCGTGTTGGTAGTGTAAGGGGTTCATCACTTCCAGGAAGCCGCTGAAGATATGATGTAATCATAGCTACCAGGGTAGCAGAGTCTCTTGAAGGAAGATACATATTTCAGTTTTAAATTCCTATCTACCCACTGGTGTAGTCTTCCCCTTCAAAGACCACAGAAGAGCAGGGGAAAGTGGGAGAATCATATAACAACATGTGGTATCAGGGCATGTATTTGAGACAAGGATTGGTTTTTCCAGATAAATTCTTAAGAATTACAATTAATCTGAGCAAAAGGCATTATAAACGTACCTCACAATCTCCTGAAGATTGCAAATACAAAGTCTAGGGAATTAATTTCTTTCTGTCTCAGTGCTGGGTGGTAAACACAGGGCCTTGTGCAGGCTTGTCAAGCACTCTAACACAGAGCTACATTCTCAGCCCTGGAATTGGGTTTTTAATGCTTCTGACTCCTTAACCTAATGGTTACCCATAGCAGGGGCTGGCAGGTCAGGTGAAGGCCCAGAAAATGTCCCATAGCTATGGCTCAGAGCCATTGCTTACCAGTAGGGTACATGTCGTCTTTTGCCCACGACAGTGTCTATTTATATCTGTTATCCCAGAACAATTATTAGTAGGACCCTTTTCCTTTCTAGAGTCTTCTGGTTTATACAGCAAATTATATAACCATCATAAAAGCATAGTTATTTCCAGGTTCATTTACCTAAGTGTTTTTTAAAGTAGTAAAATAATTTAAAATGTTCTTCAATTAAATTCCCTGCTTGTTTCATTTTCTTGCTTTAATAACAGTATCAGCTTTCACTTATTCTGTACCCAGGTGCAGCAAGATCTGAGCTTGGCAGGATATCATTAGCCCCCTTTACAAATAAGGGAACCGAGGCTCTGAGACAGGAAGAGCAGCAGATCCAGACTTTGAACCCAGGTCTATTGGCATCAGAAGTCTTCCATCATTATGCCTCTCTGTGTTAAAAAACAAAACAAAATATTTTTAACCTTCAGGAAAGGCCAATTATCTGATTTGTATTTTAGATTGAGAATGCATATAATAAGTTTAATGAAGAAATCTTTTTTAAAAAATATTTTTTAGTTGTTGATTGGACCTTTGTTTATTTATATGTGGTTCTGAGAATAGAACTCAATGCCTCACACATGCTAAGCAAGCACTCTACCACTGAGCCACAACCTCTGCCCTAATGAAGAAATCTTGACATTGACACATACGATGTATACTCTCCATTTCTGTCTTTTCTTGAAGAAAATGGGGCTAATGACAGTCCTGTCCTTGTGAGGGTATTGTGAAGGTTAAGAGCTAGTACATAAAGTGTCTGGAATAGGACCTGGTGCATTGCACTCTCTCAGTGTTAGGGTCATGGTCATTGTCATCGCCATCGATGTCACACCGCCATCATTTGTACTGGAAAGTAGTGTGTGCATGCTTCATGAGCAAAGCGCCTATTCTCCTTGGCTTTCCCAGAAGCCACACCTTGTCCTGCTTGCCAGTCTCCACTTTCCTTGCCATCTCTCTCTGGTGATGTTAATTTCTCATTAGCATTCTTTTGCTTTACAGTTTTCATGAGTACAAAATATGTTAAAAATTTGTTTTTAACTGCAGAAACGTGTTTATTCCTTCAATCTACTAGCTGATGCATCCAACTTTGAAAAAGTGAGGGACTCTATGCTAAGGCTTGAAACACTCAAACTTGAAAATGAGAGGGTATTCTCCAAGTTCTCCGCTTTGCAATGATTCACAGAATCAAATCAACCCTCAGTTTCTATACCTCTAAAATGAAGAGAACAACAAATAGTTTTGAGATTCTTATATGGAAGTTAAACTTTTGTGTGTGTGTTTGGGGGGTGGGTACTGGAAATTGAACCCAGGAGTACTTTGCTATTGAATTACATCCCCAGTATTTTTTATTTTTTATTTTGAAACAGGATTTCTCTAAGGTGCCCAGGCTGGCCTCTAACTTATAATCCTCTTGCCTTGAAGTCAGTCTTAAGATAAAGAATTGTTAATCAACTATTCACTTGAATTAGGTATCACAATGATAGAAAACTGTGAAAAGCTGAGAATTATGTAGCAAATCTAATTTTATAATTAAACTTTTTCCTATCATCCAAAAGAATAAGCTGCTCATCATTATGTATATTCTTTGTAATTTGTTTTATGTAGCTATACATACACATATATATGAGTTCAAACTGAAGTACTATTTTGCAGTCTGCTTTTTACCACTTTACCAAGAACTATAAACATCTTTTTATGTTCCAATAATATTCAGTCCTTTTCCAACTATTTTTGGCAATAGAACTAATTTATAGGAAGGAACCGTCTGTGAACCAATGCAATTCAAACTCTGAGGTTGAGAAGAAATGTGAGACCCAGGGTGCTGCCACTTGGGATCCCTGTCCCTTGTGCTCATTCAGGAGCTTTCACACAGAGGCTCCTGAGGCACCATCAAGAACCCTGTGATGGTGACAGTGTGCCATTATACTTTTAAGTAGTATCTCAGAGTTTAGGTTATTTCTAACATTTTCCTGTTATAAACAACATTGCAGCAAACATCTTTAGAGCTCATCTTGGTGTATCTACATATGCATATATGTTTTAATTTCCCTAGGAGATGTTTTTAGAAGCAAAATTTCCAGGTCAAGCTATATACATGTTAAAATGAAGATGGGAAAAAAATGTCTTTTAGAAAGTCTACATAAATTAACTTACTAAACCTGTAAACTTTTACAAAAAAATCTTAGCCAGAAGTTTTGGTTAATGATAAAACCAAAAAAGTTAAAATAAATGCCAGATACCATGAAATAAATTGAGACAAGTCAGTCCACTACCCCCCTCCCTTCTCACTCCTTACTCTTCCTTCCCTTTCCCTTCCCAAAAGCATTTGCTAGTTCTTCAATGTTTGAGAGAACTTTAAAGCAAAGACTCCACCCTCAAGGAGTTTGTATTTAAGGGAAACGATGTAATAAAATATGGAGAAAATCTTGCTCACTCTGTGTGCTGGGGTCAGGACAAGGTCTATCATGGCAAACACTCTAGAAGTCAGAATCCAAAACAGTCAAATTGACCCTAACAGTGCTCACACCTTAGCAGAACATTGGAGTAAGCACAAATGCAACCTGACCTTATGTTGTAGCCTTACCTAACATGATGGTCATACATTTCGCCCACTGGGTACGGGTCCATTGCTTTAATGGTCCCAATGTGTAAAGGGAAGTCTTTTAAAAAGCTATCTCGAAGAGCCTGCATGATATCACCTCCAGCTGTCCTCCTCCTGGTCATCTGCTTCACCACTAGCCCTCTAGGCCTGAAGCACTATGGTCTCCATGAAGCTACAGCAGGCAGAAGAACAGCTGTGGGTGAATTAGCTGTGAACCCTCTCCTGCAAGTTGGGTAGGATTTTTCTTCCCTCTTTTCATCTGAAAAAAATATGGCTTAATTTTCCCAGGAGGTTCTTATGTGCTTTGCATAGACTATCTTTTGAAGTCAATGAGATCTCTATAGATCTTTCTGCAGAGTAACTAACTTGGGGAAAGAGCAGGTAGTAGGAGTCTTGGGTATCCAGCAATTCTTCATTTTTTTAATTTGATTCTTCCCATTTTATTAAGTCTCTGAGGGTCCTTTAGTCAGCTTTTCACATGAATTTGAAAGGTCTTTTAAATGAAACTTAAAGTCTTGCCCTAGACGATTTCCTCAGATGTGAATAATCCTTCTTGTTCTTGTATGATATCATAGGTTACTAGAGACTCCCATCTCCAATCCAAGGTTGCACCTGGGCAGAGGTATAAAACTGTCTTTTTGAAGACCAAAACCACTCCACCAACTTGATTCCACTTTCCTAAAGGTTCCCAATGCTGGTTGCACATTGGTGTCACTTGAATTACTTTACAGATGCCCCACCCAGCCCCAGATATTCTGAAATAAGTGGTCTGGGGTGGGGGCTGAACATCAGACTGCCTCAAGAGTCCCCTGGGCAATTCTGATGTGCAGCCAGTGTTGAAAATCAAGCACTTAAGCCAGTACATCTCTATTTTCATGTTTTTGCTTAAGAATGGAGTTGGATATAAAGGATTCACTTGAAGGAAGTAAAGAGTAATAAAGAGAGCGTTTGAAATAGAAACAAATTCTCTATTTTAAGAATAGTTCTTTCAGTCTCTTAAAATAAAGCATAAATAAACATTGGGGCAAGATGAGGGGTTTTGCTATTAACTGATCTGGAGGGAAGTTGAGCACTGGAACAAGGACATGGACAGTGGGGGAGGAGACAGTTAAACCCAAGTAATGTCTTCTTACAGTGTTGGGGCAGAGCCGCCAGAATGGTTAAGGGCAATGATTCCTAGTTAAGTACTTGGTGCTTCACAAGAAGGCCACCCCTTTTCCTCCAGATCAAGCACTTAATTACTTCATTTGTCTGGGATCTCATTGTAGAACTCATTACTTAATCCATCAGGTCTTGGAGGGTGTCAGGAAGATTTAGCAGACTTATAAATTTCTCTATTTTCTTTAGTAATTCTCATAGTATGTTAAATGCTTCAGAATGACAGAGAGATGTAACTTATCAAAATGACTGGCAAATGACTTTGAAAACATCTTTTTCTTTTTTTAAGGGGAGAAAAGAGCCCTAGAAAGGGTCCTTTAAATCCCCAAATTAATATTTAACCAAGTTGGCACAAAACCTGTTCTCATTCAAGCCCTTGATTGCTTTATTAGAAGTAATTGCTTATCTAGACTTAAAATTGGCTCAGACAGGTGACTCACTTTCACATCTCATTCATATAAACTTCATATTAAGTATTTAAATGCATTTTAACTCTTAAGTTGTTCAGACTAGAAGGAATCTACAGAAAGAAGAGGTATGCTCTTTTAATATCAATATATCACTCCTATTAAAAATATCATTCCTGCCAATGTCAAATGGTCTTTTGGTACCTAATGATCTTGACAAGAACAAATACAACCTTGTGGATTTGGAATCAGGAGAGAATAGGGTCATTTATCTGTGGTGCTGTGGGCGAGACATTTTCTTTTTCAATTTTCTTCCTCCGTTTTCTTATTACAATTACTGTTTGGGTTCATTATGACAACTCCCATCATTATGACTTTTCCAGCTCACAAGCTGCAGAAAGATTAATGGTAGAAGAAAATACAGTCTTTGGCATTAGAGCTACATCTAGCTGTTAATATAACAAAGTAGAAATACATGAAATCCATTTATAAGATTTATGCGTGTGATGAAGAAAGCGGCACAGGGTATAAAATGTTAAGAGGGAGAACCTGAAATGTTGGCAGGTAACATGTGCATTCATTCATTCTTTCTTCCAACAAATCTTGTGTATTAATTAGGTTTGCATGTCATACACTGAACTTGACCCAGATAAGACCTAATATTAAGACCCCGTCTGATAGGGATGTGGGGTGGGAAGTGTGCCCAGGCTAGTTGTTAGGGATGGAGGACTATCTGCCTGGTTTTGCCCATTCTGAAAAGTATAATTTTGCTTCTTGTTTTCTGGTGGAGCCCTGGATCTAAATGTCTATAGGAATGATAACTAGAGTTCTTGAACATAAAGTTTTGTTGAGAAGAATCAGATCAACAAACAAGACCTGCATATGTATTAATTTCTTCTGTACTACTCAAATGATAAAGGCTCCACAGTGAGTCTGATATAAGCCTCTAATTTCTTCTCACCAAAGAATTTAGTAATCCATGCGCACGTGCACACACACACATGTGCGCGCACACACACGCACGTGCACGCACACACATTTTAGTTTTAGATTGACCTTTATTTGTTTGTTTATTTATTATTTATTTATTTACTTATTTATATGCAGAGCTGAGAATTGAACCCAGTGCCTCACACATACTAGGCAAGCACTCTACCACTGAGCTACAATCCCAGCCCGGTAATCCTTCTTTATTGTAACAAAGAGAAAAATTCTACTCCAGGCTGGACCAGATCATTTTCTTCCGCCGCTGTAGTGCATCCAATGTGACTTCCTCCTTTGCTGTGTTTGGAAATACTATTGTGGTTGCAGACACCTTGTTCCCAACACCAGAGAGTTAGACTGGTTTCTTAGCCTCGGAAAGCCCTGCTCTAGATTTTGGTTATGAAAGAGTTCTCCAAATGTTCTCTCTATAGAACTTTCTTTCACAGCCCCCTGGCTTTGGGTGGGGTGTTTAAGAAAACAGTTTGAAGTAGATGAGTCATTTCGTGCTTGGAAGTCTAAGTGTACAGGCCTTTGTCATTGCTCAGAAATGAGGAATCCGTTACAGTTGTACAGCAACACTTAGAAATGGGTGAGGAGTACAGAGATGTTGCCCTTCAAACACTTCTTGTTCAATATCATGTAGGTCATAGTCAACACAGTACTAGGCACTGGAGATACAATAATAAAGAGCAATGCTCCAGTCCCCAAGAAGATTGCAATCTGGTGAGTCAGGCAATTACAGAATGAAACCATCATTGCTTTGATAGAGGTATGTAAGTGGGGAAGGGGTGCAATGGGATCCCACAGAAAGGTCACTTAGTCCAAGAAAGGTTAAAGGCATTTAAAACTTTCCCAAGTAGCACAGTTTTTTAGAAAGTGAGTCATACCAAATGATCTGGGAACTTTCTCTTAGATATCTGGTAGTACTAATCTAAGATATAAACTGGCAAGTCTTGTATTATGTCTGTCAAGGTTGCATCCTGTTTTATCCAATCTCACCCTTAAAATCTGAGATATATTAGGGGGTGTTTAGAAGATTCCCCCTAAAGGTCCTACCAGAACTGGGGCCTTGAGAACAAGCGGCAGTAAGCCTGAGAAAGCCAGGAAGGGGAGAAGAAACAGCCCAAGCAAAGGTGGGAAATAAAAAGCAATTGGCTGGGAAGGCTGAGTTAGTGCTTCCCATGCTGCATTGAGGAGGGGAGGACTGAGGCTGGGAAGGAAGCACCAGTGTGACATGGAGAATCTAATGAGCTGAATAAGGGACTTTATTCCAAAAGCAGTGGAAGAAGGCAAAATAATAAAGGTCTTTGGACATGATTGGACTTGCAGAGGATGAACGGAGGACATACTGGAGGCAGGAAGACCAAAGGGAGGATGATGTAACCAGGGACGAGAAGCTGGTGGCCTGAATGCAGGCAAGGCTGGTGGAAGGTAGTGAAAAGAAACCATGGATTAGACAGATGGTTACTTGAATTGGATTTGGTGACTGGCCAGTGGAGGGATGAGGAAAAGGGGAGAATCCTATTATTTATCCAAGACCATCAGTCTGTGGATGCAAGAGACTTTGTAGATAGAAATGAACTTTAAATAAATGTGTCCAACTACAAAAAAACTTTGCTGTAGAGACAAGAAACCTTTTCCCTTTAAATCTCTGCTGCATGACACAAACTTTGAGCTTAAATGTCTTAAAAATGCAAATCCCATAGACTTACTACCCCGAGGAGGCACAAGGGGTGTTGATTTTGGACCTTGGCATCTGTAAACAGTTGCCAGCTGGGGTCCCACAACCTTTCATTACAGGCAATTTGGAGTTAGGGAGTCCTGCCTGTCCCCCGTCAAGGCCTAGAATTACAGCCCCTTGAGCCTGTGGTAATTCCATTTGTTTTGATATCTTACTTGTGGGAAAATCGAGAGCATGCTGAACTTCACTCACTCTGATTTAGAGCACAGATATTCCTTGGTTAATGAATACTTTTGAATCTTCAACAAGAGAGAAAAATAATGCTGTGGCTGAAAGGTGGGCATTGTCTTTGGCTCTTGTCCTGGTCTGGCCTGTGAGGTCCTCTGTGGATCTGTGGATAAACATCTGAGGCTGGGCTTGAGATCAGCAGGACAGGAAGCAAGAAGTGCTGGACACAGAGTGGAGGAGAGCTGCAACCTCTAGACACCTCTCCTTTGGAACGTGCTGCATCTGATCACAAACACCTCGGGAAGCAATGGCCACGTTGTCACTGTGTGCCTTCTGAATCTCACACAAATTCCCCTTTCAGCCAGTTCTAACCTAAGTAGGGAACAGACCTCTGAGACCCATACTTTCCAGCTAAACCAAGTTTACCCAGCACATTCCAACGTAGGATTATATGCTTTCATAGGTTTTCACTAGCTTTTTTCCCTCACATTACAGTGAGAACATTTTCCTATATCATTAGCTATTTTTTCAAACTGATTTAGAAGAAGTTCTGGTGAGTCACTATTTATTTAACTCTTCTCTATTATTGGTAACTTGGGGTGGTTTCTTTTTTCTTTATTATAAACAGTGCTATAGTTACTCTTTATTAATACAAATGTTTGTCAGCATCTCAGACACTTTTTGCCAATGGATTCCTAGAAAGGAGATTATTGAGTTAAGGAAGTGCCCTTCTACAGATCTTTTTTTTTAAAATATATTTTTATTTGTTCTAATTAGCTATACATGGCAGTAGAATGCATCTTGACACATCATACATAAATGAAGTATAACTTCTCACTCATCTGGTTGTACATGATGTAGAGTTACACAGGTCATGTAATCATATATGCACATAGGGTGATAACATCCAATTCATTCTGTCATTCCTACCTCCATCCCCACTTCCCTTCCTTAACTCCCCTCTGTCTAATCTAAAATACCTCCATTCTTCCCCTAACACTTACTGTGAATTAGCATCTGCATATGAGAGAGAACATTTGGCCTTTGGTTTTTTGGGACTGGCTTATTTCACTTAGCATGATAATCTCTAGTTCCATCCATTTACCAGCAAATGCTACAATTTCATTCTTCTTTAAGACGGAATAATATTCCATTGTGTATATATACCACAGTTTCTTTATCCATTCTTCTGTTGAAGGGCACCTAGGTTGCTTCCATAGCTTGTCTATTATGAATTGAACTACTATAAATATTGATGTGGCTGTGTCACTGAAGTATGCTGATTTTAAGTCCTTTGAGTATATACCAAGGAGTGGAATAACTGAGTCAAATGATGGTTCCATTCCAAGTGTTCAGAGGAATCTCCATACTGCTTTCCAGAGTGGTCGTATCAATTTGTAGTCCCACCAGAAATGTATGAGTCTCCCTTGTCCCCATATCCTCTCCAGCATTTATTGTTGCTTATATTCTTGATAATTTCCCTTCTGACTGGAGTGAGATGGAATTTTTCATGTATTTGTTGATGGATTGTATTCTTCTGTGAAGTGTCTGTATAGTTCCTTAGCCCATTTATTGATTGGGTTTTGTGGGTTTTTTTTGGTGTTAAGTTTTTGAGTTCTTTATATATACTGGAGATTAATGCTCTGGAGGTGTAGGTAGTAAAGGTTTTTTTCTCATTTTGTAGGTTCTCTCTTCATGTTATTGATTGTTTCCTTTGCTGTGAAGGAGCTCTTTAGTTTGATCCCATCCCATTTATTGATTCGTGATTTTATTGCTTGTGCTTTAGGGGTCTTGTTAAGGAAGTCAGTTCCTAAGCTGATGTGGTAGAGATTTGGACCTACTTTTTCTTCCTTTAGGCATAGGGTCTCTGTTCTAGGGCTTAAGTCTTTGATCCATTTGAATTGATTTTTGTGCAGGGTGAGAGATAGGGGTTTAATTTCATTTTGTTGCATGTGGATTTCCATTTTTCCCAGCACCATTTGTTGAAGAGGCTATCTTTTCTCCAATGTATGTTTTTGGCACCCTTATCTAGTATGAGATAACCCATCTACAGATCTTTTAAAATTTTTTTTATTTTTACGGACTTCATTTTGATTCATTGTACACAAATGGGCTACAACTTTTTGTTTCTATGGTTGTGCACAATGTAGATTCACACCATTAGTGTACTCATACATGTACACATGTAAGGTAATGATGTCTGTCTCAATCCACCATCTTTCGTACTCCCACCACCCCCTTTCATCATTATCTGTCATCATCCACCAATCAAGGAAAGCTTTTTTGGTATTAGCTTATTTCACTTAGCATAATATTCTTCAATTCCATCCATTTATCTGCAAATACCATAATATTATTCTTCCTTATGGCTGAATAATATTCCATTGCATATACATACCACAGTTTCTTTATTCATTCATCTGTTGAAGGGCATCTTGGTTGGTTCCACAATCTAGCTGTTGTGAATTGAGCTGCTATAAACATTGATGTGGCTGCGTTACTGTAGTATGCTAATTTAAAGTCCTTTGGGTATAAACTGAGGAGTGGCATAAATCGGTCAAAAGGTGGGTCCATTCCAAGTTTTCTGAGGAATCTCCATATTGCTTTCCAGAGTGGCTGCACCAATTTGCAACTCCACCAGCAATGTGCAAGTGTGCCTTTTCCCCCACATCCACACCAACATCTATTATTGTTTGTGTTCTTGGTAATAGCCATTCTTATTGGAGTAAGATGAAATCTTAGAGTTGTTTTAATTTGCATTTCTCTAATTACTAGAGATGTTGAACACCTTTTCATATATTTATTAATTACCTGCATATCTTCTGTAAAATGTCTGTCCAGTTCCTTGGCCCATTTATTGATTGGATTCTTTGTATTTTTGGTGTAAAGTTTTGTAAGTTCTTTATAAATTTTGGAGATTAGTGCTCTATCTGAAGTGTGTGTGGAAAAGATTTACTCCCACTCTTTTCACATTATTGATAATATCCTTTGCTTTTTAATTTGAATCCATCCCATTTATTGATTCTTGCTTTGATTTCTTGTGCTTTGGGAGTCTTGTTAAGGAAGTCTGATCCTAAGCCAATATGGTAAAGATTTGGGCCTACTTTGTCTTCTATTTGGTGCAGGGTCTGTGCTCTAATTCCTAAGTCCTTGATCCATTTTGAGTTGAGTTTTGTGCAGGGTGAGAAGTAGAGGTTTAATTTCATTTGACTACATATGGATTTCCAGTTTTCCCAGCCCCATTTGTTGAAGAAGATATCTTTTCTCCATTGTATGTTTTTGGCTCTGTTGTTAAGTATGAGGTAACTGTATTTTTGTGGGTTTGTCTCTGTGTCTTCTATTCTGTCCCATTGGTCTGCCTGCCTATTTTAGTGCTAATACCATGCCATTTTTGTTACTATTGCTCTATAGTAGAGTTTAAGGTCTGGTATTGTGATACCTCCTGCTTCACTCTTTCTGCTCAGGATTGGGTTGGCTATTCGAGGTCTCTTATTCTTCCAGATGAAGTTCATGATTGCTTTCTCTATTTCTATGAGGAACAACATCATTGGGATTTTGATTGGAATTGCATTGAATATGTATAGTGCCTTTGGTAGAATGTCCATTTTGACAATATTAATTCTGCCTATCCAAGAATATGAGAGATCTTTCTATGGTTTTCATTAATTTCTTTCTTCAATGTTCTGTAGTTTTCATTGTAGAGGTCTTGCACTCTTTTGTTAGATTGATTCCCAAGTATTTTTTTTTCCTAAGGCTCTTGTGAATGGGGTGGTTTTCCTAACTTCTTTTTCAGAGGATTCATCATTTATGAATAGAAATTCATTAGATTTATGCATATTGATTTTATATCCTGCTACTTTTCTGAATTCATTTATTAGTTCTAGACGTTTTCTAGTGAAGTTTTTTGGATCCTCTAAATATAGAATCATGTCATCAGCAAATAGTGATACCTTGAATTCTTTTCCTATTCATATCCCTTTAATTGCTCTGGCTACAGTTTCAAGGATAATGCTGAATAGAAGTGAATAGAACTGCCTTGTTTCAGTTTTTAGGGGGAATGCTTTCAGTTTTTCTCCATTTAGAATGATGTTGGCCATGGGCTTAGCATAGATAGCCTTTACAATGTTGAGATATGTTTCTACTATCCCTGTTTTTTCTAGTGTTTTGAGCATGAAGGGGTACTATATTTTATCAAACATTTTCTCTGCATCTATTGAAATAATCATATGATTCTTAACTTTAAGTCTATTGATGTAATGAATTACATTTATTGATTTCTAGATGTTGAACCAAACTTGCATCCTTGGGATAAACCCCGCTTGATCATGGTGCACTATCCTTTTAACATGTTTTTGTATGTAATTTTGCCAGAATTTTGTTAAGGATCTTTGCATGTTCATCCAGGATATTGATCTAAAGTTTTCTTTCCTTGATGTGTCTGGTTTTGGTATCAGAGTGATACTAGCTTCATAGAATGTGTTTGGAATGGTTCCCTCCTTTTCTATTTCCTGGAATACTTTGAGGAATATTGGTAGTAGTTCTTCTTTAAATGTCTTATACAATTGGCTGAGAATCCATCTGGTCTTGGGCTTTCCTTGGTTGGTAGGTTTTTGATGGCTTCTTCTATTTCAATGCTTGAAATTGATCTGTTTAAATTGTGTATGTCTTCCTGATTCAGTTTGGGAGGATCATATGTCTCTAAAAATTTGTCAGTGTCTTCAATATTTTCTCTTTTGTTGGAGTATAGATTTTCAAAGTTATCTTCTAATTATGTATTTCAATGGTGTCTGTCGTGATCTTTCCTTTTTCGTCATGAATTCTAGTAATTTGAATTCTCTCTCTCCTTCTCTTTGTTAATGTGGCTAAGGGTTTATCAATTTTGTTTACTTTTTCAAGGACCAACTTTGTATTTTGTCAGTTTTTTGAATTGTTTTTCTTATTTCAATTTCATTGATTTCAGCTGTGATTTTAATTATTTCCTGTCTTCTACTACTTTTGATGTTGATCTGTCTGTTTTCCTTTTTCTAGGGCTTTGAGATATAATATTAGGTCATTTAGTTGTTGACTTTTTATTTTTTTAATGCATGAGCTCAGTGCAATGAACTTTCCTCTTCGTACTACTTTCAGAGTGTCCAGAGATTTTGATATGTTGTGTTGTTCTCATTTACCACTAAGAATTTTTAAATTTTCTCCCTGATGTCTTCTGTTATCATTGCATCATTCAATAGCATATTATTTAGTCTCCAGGTGTAGGAGTAGTTTTTGTTTTTTATCTTATCATTGATTTCTAATTGCATTCCATTATGGTCTGATTGAATACAAAGTAGTATCTCTATTTTGTTGTATGTACTAATGGCTTCTTTGTGGAATAGCATAAGGTCTATTTTGGAGAAGGATCCATGAGCTGCTGAGAAGAAAGTGTATTCACTCAATGATGGATGAAATACTCCATACATGTCCATTAAGTCTATATCTTTGATTATATTACTTAATTCTATAGTTTCTTTGTTCAATTTTTGTTTGGAGGATCTATCCAGTCGGGAGAGCAGTGTGTTAAAGTCACCCAGTAGTATTGTGTTTTGGTCTATTTGATTCTTGATATTGAGAAGGGTTTGTTTGATGTACATAGATGCCCCATTGTTTGGGGTGTAAATATTTAAAATTGTTTTGTCTTGCTGGTTTATGGTTCCCTGAATCAGTATAAAATGCCCTTCTTTACTCTTCTTACTAAGTTAGGTTTGAAGTCCACCTTATCTGATATGAGGATGGAGATCCCTGCTTTTTTACTGAGTCCGTGTGCATGGTATGTTTTTCTCCATCCTTTCATCTTTAGTTGGTGGATGTCTTTTTCTATGAGATGAGTCTCTTGAAGACAGCACATTGTTGGGTCTTTCTTTTTAATTCAATCTGCCAGTCTATGTCTTTTGATTAATGAGTTTAGGCCATTAACATTCAGGGTTATTATTGTGATATGATTTGTATTCCTGGTCATTTTGGCTTATTTTTGGTTTTTAACTTGACTTGGTTTCTCCTTTGATTGGCTTTTCCTTTAGGGTAGTTCCTCCCTTTGCTGACTTATATTGTTGTTTTTCACTTCCTCCTCATGAAATATTTTGTTGAGAATATTCTGTAGCACAGACTCTCTATTTGTGGATTCTTTTAACTTTTGTTTATCATGGAAAGATTTTATTTCATCATCAAATCTGAAGGTTAATTTTGCTGGGTATAAGATTCTTGGTTGGCATCCATGTTCTTTCAGAACTTGAAATATATGATTCCAGGCCCTTCTAGCTTTTAGGGTCTGTGTTGAGAAGTCTGCTGATATCTGTATTGGTTTCCCCTTATATGTAATCAGATGCTTTTCTCTTGCAGCCTTTAAAAATCCTATCTTTATTTTGTATGTGAGGTATTGTCATTATAATGTGCCTTGGTGTGGATCTGTTGTAATTTTGTGCATTTGGTGTTGTGTAAACCTCTTATATTTGATTTTCCATTTCATTCTTCAAGTTTGGGAAATTTTCTGTTATTATTTCATTGATCAAGTTGTTCATTCCTTTGGTTTGTTTCTCTGTGCCTTCTGCAATCTCAATAATTCTTAAATTTGGTCTTTTCATGATATCCCATAATTCTTGGAGGTCAATTCATGATTTCTTACCATCTTCTCAGTTTCGTCAACATTTTTTTCAAGATTAAATATTTTGTCTTCGTTGTCTGAGATTCTGACTTCCATGAGATCTATTCTATTGGTGATGCTTTCTATTGAGTTTTTAGTTTGGTTTATTGTTTCTTTCATTTCAAGTATTTCTGTTTGGGTTTTTTTCAGAATCTCTATCTCTTTATTGAAGTGGTCTTTTGCTTCCTGTATTTGCTCTTTTAATTGTTTATTGAAGTGATCATAAATTGCCTGCATTTGCTTTCATATCTCATCTTTTGCTTCATGGATCATTTTAATTATGCAGATTCTAAACTCCTTTTCTGTAATTTCTACTGCCTTGCTGTCATTGGTATCCATCAAATAGCATCTTGGTTTGTTAGGGACACTTTCTTCCCCTGTTTTTTCATATTGTTTCTATATATTCCCCTTTTGCAGTGAAGATCTGAGGTATTTCAGCTTCCCCCCTGTAGGCTTATTGTGACCCTGCAAGTTTCCAATACCTCTCCTTTGAGGGGGACGTCAATATTAGCAGCACCCAATACAAACAATATGCAGCCCTACTCCAGATAGCCCCTATAAATATGTTAACAGTATTGTAATAAACAGGATGAGTTTGATTATTATTTACAGTACAGTCAGTAGGCTTGCAATGAGCTCTATAACTTCTAGTGGTGGATGAAGAGGATGGAGAGGGGTGTAGGATGTAACCATTAATGGGATAAGAAGTGAGTAAATAGAGGTTCCAGATCAAGGGAAGAGTAAGAGCAGGTTCAGAAGAAGTTGGTATTTAGCATGAGAAAAGGAAGAAAGAGACTCCAAGGAAATAGGTAAATAAAAGGAAAATAGAGGGAGAAAAAAAGAAGAATTAAAAAATAAAAAATAAATCTATGGTTCACAGTCATCCACTTCTCAAACCTCCCAGGCCTCAGTATCTTGATGCCAGCATGGTACCTGATAAAGGGCCTCCAGTTTCCTGCAGGTGTCTCAGGACGGGAGCTGCCCCACCCAAAGATGGTGACCATGTCCTCAGGGATAATTCAAAATATCTGCACCAGTCTCCAAACATGCTGGGGAGCTGCATTGCCAGCATCATGGGGCATCGATTCTGCAGGGGGAGTATGGAGGAGTGGTGGCACCGAGGTCAACAAGCGACGGGGGGGGGGGGAGGGGGGGAGTGGTCGCTGTCTGGGGTCTGGCTACAGATCTTGATGTGTCCTGACAAATTGCTTTTTAGCAGTGATGTACCAGTTTTCCTTCTTATTAACAGTAGGCACTTGTCAGCATTGAACATTATGTTTTAAGTCTTTTCAAAGAGACATTTCTTGATAATATCTGATGCTGGTGATACTTGCTGTGGAATTGGGTGAGGTGAGCTGACCACCTGCACATCTCTTCTCTGGCTGACTAGCGAGGCTGGTGTTGCCCTCTTCCCTTGACCTCTGCGCATACCTGTACCTTTGGAAGTTGCACTCTTGGTGAAACAGGACAACCTGTTCTGATAGAGAATCCAGCATTTCTCAGTCAATACCTTGGGGAAATTTTTTGCTTAAAAATTTAATATGTTCTCAATAAATACACAAGGAAAACTGCTGCTCCTATCTCACAATAGAGAAACCTAAAAAAGAGCAAGTGACTTTGCCAGGTATAACTAACAAATCCCTAGCAGAATTGTGGTTAACATTTATTTCCCTGATGTTTCAATCATGAGTTAAGACATTTCAAAGCATCTGTATTGTACCAGAAACTAGATTCTGCATCAAGCATAGGAAAGGCACCATCTTTGATGTGTTGCTAAAACATATGCATGAACTAATTTCCATTGCAAAAAGCTTAATTAATAAGGATCATTTTAGCACATAGTACTTTTTGATTCTTTTTTGATTCTTTGCTTTACTGCAACAGAGATGGAAATAAAATACGATTGTGAACTGCCAAAGTGACCCAAGGAGAATACCACTCACATCAGAGAATTTTGTGCAGTAATTAAGTAGTCTATGCTGCATGTTTTCTCAAATTTTTATTTCACCTGAAATGTAATGGTTAGATGGATAAGCAGTAATTGGTACACTGAGAACAGAAATTAATACTGACTTATCTTCTCTCCAAACTGCAAAGCATATTTTTTATGTACAATCTCAGAATGCTAATAAAATAATCTAGTTTCCATTTATCAAAATCATAGATGCCTGAATTTCTGATGACTAGTTTGCTTTTCAAAAACCTTTTTTTAAAGTTATCAGACTTTCTGAGATCTTTAGGAAACTTCTGCATTAAGTGAGCCAACCTGCATACAAACATCTATGTAGCATGTACAAAATCATAGAAGCCTGAGCTAAAGGGAGGTGGCAGAGATGACCAGTGGCTTTCTGAGTGGTCCCTCAGCCATCTGTGTCAGCATACCTTGGAATCAATCAGGAATGCAAATTCTCAACTCGGACCCAATGGATTAGAAACTTGCAGGGGTAGGGCTGAGCAGTCTTTGTTGACAAGACCTCTAATGAATGCTTAAATTTACTTAAAAACTACTGATCTAGAGAGATACCTTCTTTCTACAGCCCAAAGAGGTTAGGTATCATTCCCTAAAGCTGCTGAGAGGTCAGTGGTGTAGGAGGACAAGAACGCTTTCAACTGTTTTTCTGAAACAAGCACCTTTTCTGAGAAATCCAGTAAGGATGACAGTATGTTCAGCATGCTCTGACCTTGCAGCAAGGTCAGCTACCAGGTAAGGTATTTTAGGAAGGAAGGTTTAATTCTTCAAGAAGCAACCTGTAGAAGGCTCAGTTGCCATCTCTTCTATGAACTGTTTGAATGACTGAGCTATTATTATGCCTCTGGATTCTATGTTTTAATCAGAAGCATTAGGGAAAGTTTTCTATTGAGATTACAAAGGTTCTTACAAAAGTCTGTATAAAATCTGCCTGATTATCTGTCATGTAAAAGGTAAAACTGTGAATCTCTCCCCCTTTGAGAGAATTATCTTGTTCAAATGATCTTATTCCCTGCAGCAGGGGTTAAGGAGGGAAATTCTCCTAGTTGGATCTGCATAGTTTATGCTATGATCTGTAATCCGAGGGAACTTTTCTTACTTCTAAAGGGAAACTCTTGCCATAACAACAGCAATTGAAAAAGAATTTAATGACACTCATTTTTATGGCATGTGGAAAATCTCAAGGATGATAAAGAAAAGAAAAAAACCAAGTCATTTCTAACTCATGATGACCTCATTCAATAATTAAGTTTCTCTTCATTTAATCAATTTGTATTTAACCAGATGGAAGAAGGGACAGATTTGATTGAATCTCTTTCAAAGTCAGTAAGGACACCTTAAGACTTACAAATATCAAGGATCTGATATTTCCCTTTGGCCAGTAGTTTCTCAGTTGGGCAAGGAGCAAATGATCCATGCATCATTTTGCTAAAATATAGGTCTGTGTGTACAACATAAACATATATCAAAAATACCCGGACATCAACAATTGTAAACCATGGAAATTATTTGTGCCTGTTTGCACCTTAAGAAAGACCTGTAGCAAATTCCTATAGAATTCCATGTAAATTCAAGTTCCTGTGCAGAAAGCCCTCATATGTCATAGTGACATTTCTGGAAAGCCAGGATGAGACTGTGGGAGGACATCACACAAGCTCTGGCTGAAAGAGATATAATGTGAGCTGCACATGCAGTGTTCCTAGAAGCCACACTTAAAACATACAAAGAAACAGGTTAAATTAACTTTAATAATAGTTTTATGTAATCCAATATATATAATTATTATCATTACAGTATGTAACAAATATAAAAATTACTAATAGTAGTTTACATTATATAAAATCCAAGTATGTTTATTGTATGGACATCCATCTCATTTTAACAAACCACAATTTGGGTGATTAGTTAGCCACTGTGGCTAGTGAGTACAGCATCAGACAGCCTGGTATGGATTTAGCAGTCAACGAGACATGTTT
Organism: Glaucomys volans; assembly: GCA_020662805.1. Classification (NCBI taxonomy): domain Eukaryota; kingdom Metazoa; phylum Chordata; class Mammalia; order Rodentia; family Sciuridae; genus Glaucomys; species Glaucomys volans. The sequence goes on from JAJEJO010000242.1 coordinate 174,445, forward strand.
CTAAATGCTCCCTTTCACCTATCTTTCCTCCAATTCTAATTTTCAAATTGTTAGTCTTACCCTCTGATCTTCATTAGCAACTCTTCCAAAAATGACTCTGTAATTTCATTTTCTATTCTACTCTTTTTCTCCTTATTCTCTGTCTAGATCCTAATGCTTCAAATACCAGTCATATGCTTTTGACTCTTATTTTTCTATCTCTAGCCACGACCTTTTCCCTCAGGTCCAGACCCTCAAATCCAATTATATATTTCACATTTCCTCTTGGATGTCTAATAGGTGCTGGAAATGTAGTGTGATCTAAATAGGCATCGACTACCAACCCCAGTATCACCCCCTGTATTTGCTCTCCATTGCCTTCCCATGGCAGTATAGGACACAACTACCTACTCTTTTGTTTAGCTAAATTCTTTTCCCACAACACATCCAATTTCTCAGTCAACTCTGTTGGCTGTACCTCCATAATGTAACCCTATTCAAACTCCCCTCCACCTCCATAGTTATAACCCAAGTGCAAAACACCATCATCTCCTTCCTGCATTGCTGTACCTGTCTCCTAAATGTTCTCTTACCTGTCATCTGTTTGCTCATCTGTTTGCCATTTAGGAAAAAGTTGGACTTTAAAAGCATAAATCATGTCATTTTTCTGGGCTTATAACTCCATTAGTAAAAAGGACATGGAAAGATACCAGCATCATTAGTCATTAAGGAAATGCAAATTAAGTCCAGAATGAGATACTACTGCACAGCCACTAGAATGGCCATCATAAATAGATAGCTAACAACAAATGTTGGTAAGTATGTTGATAAATAAGAAGGCTTGTACATTGCTGGTAGAAATATAATATGATGCAGCCACTTTGGAAAAAATTGTGATGGTTTCTGAAAATGTTAAAACTAAAAACATCTATGTAACCCAGCAATACCACCTCCAGATATTCACTCAAGGGGAATGTTAGAAAACATGTCCACACAAAGACTTACCTAGAACCGTTCATAGCAGCATGATTCATAATAGCCGAAATTGGAAACAACAATTTATCAGCAGATGTATGGACACGTCGTGGTATATCCATACGGTGGAACACTACCCAGCAATAAAAAGGATCAAACGAGGGATGCATACTGTAGAACCTCAATAACATGCCAAGAAAAAGAAGCCAGGCACCAAAGACTTTATTATATGATTGCATTTACAGAAAGGCAAATTTATAGAAGCAGAATGCAGATTAACCGTAACTATTACTAGGCATGAGGGATCTTTTCAGGAAGGTAGGAATGTTCTAAAACTGATTTGTGGTGATGGTTGCATTCCTCAGTCAAATTATAAAAATTATTGAATTGCATACTTGAAAGAGTTGGATTTTATGGTGTGTAAAATACACCTCAATAAAGATGAAAGATATATTTTAAAAAACCAAACCTCCTATGAAATTGAGAATAACACCCAGGCTCTCCATGATGGCCCTACCTACCTCTTTGACTCTCCCACTATCTTTCTCTTTGTTCACTGTTCCAGCTACCTTGGTCTTTCTTGGTACTCCTCTACACGCAGGTTCATTCCTGTCATGAAGTCCCTGCTCCTCAGCTAGGGTTGCGTCTCCCACAAGTCCTCACATGCCTGTCTTGTTAACATTCAGGTAGCAATGTGGAGAACTTCCCAACTCCACCTGAGTTAAGTGGCTACCTTCTCCTAGTGCAGCCCAAGATGTTCTCTGCCACTTTCCTTCTTTTAGCCTCTTCCTGGTGGTTACCAGTACCTGAAGTTCTCTTCATGCTTACATGGTCTACCACCTATCTCCCCTCTGCCTGTCCCTAAGTTTCCTGATGAGGAACTTACCTGCCTTTTTCAAAGCCTGTGTTCAGAACAGTAAGTTCTGTCACACAAGAAGTACTTGTGGCATCAGACTGACAAACTTGCTGAATGTTCCTGGACAATTTTAAAAATCCTTTAAGCCTCAAATTATTTTTTTGTAAAAGGAAAATAGGTTAAAAATTGTATTTCTTTCTCACCCCATAGGACTGTTTGTGAGGCTCCAATCAGAATTATGTAAAAGCTCTTTGTACACAAAGGTAACTGTTATTCTATGAGAAGATTACCTCATGATTCCTTTGGAAGCATCTCCTGTTTACATATTTCAGAGTCAGGAAAATACTGCCAATGAATCCCCAAGTTGTCCACTCTATGTACCTGAGTCAGGGAGGTCAAGCAGGCATCAACAACCATTCTACACAGTTATGCGAGGAAACCAGTGCTCCACTCATGTGCAGGACAAACAATGCTCTTTCCTGCCCCCTAATTCCATAAGCGAAAGAGAACCTCTTATAGCCTCAGAGGAAGCCTGGCCATTCTTCTCTGGTGACAATGAGAAATCTGTGGGGAAGTAGGTCTGCTTGTTTGCCCTTTGCCTTGGGAAAGTGGACAAGGATGGAGCACTTGCCATGCTTGCTGAGAGTGCAAACCCCAAATTCCAAGTACAGGAAACTGTATTTCAAAACTAGTTTATTTCACATGAGTCACTAATGAATATCAGAAAGTAATAACTTTTTGCTGCCACTTAACTAATCTTCTGAGTAAGAACATGTCCCTAACCTTTTCTCCTTCTTTTTTCTTTCTTTCTTTCTTTTTTCTTTTAAAATGTACATTTTTGGCAACTTTGCTAAATATTGCCTTGGGAATAATATCAAAAGTAACAAAATTCCTTCCCTCTTTCAAACTAAGCAGTTTCCCCAACTGGCTCAATATTTTTTAAACTTTAATCACTTTGTAAATTCTTTAATGCGATAAAATTTTCTTGTACTTAAAATTGACCTCTGAATTGAATGTCAGTTTTTCTAGGAACGACATATTCTTCAAGACTTTCTTCCCTGACACTCTTGAAGGGGTTCCCCAGTATATGTTAGTATCCAGGGTTTCTGGTAAGTCTGACGTCAAATTGATTCTTCAATTTTTTTAAAGTATTCTCTCTGTGTGTCTCTTTCCTTCTCTTCATGATTAGTGTCTTAAATTTCATTAGGATGTGTGTATTCCAGTTTGTTTAGCATTTTATGGGCACTTCCAATCTGAAAACACGCATCATTGGTCAGTTCTGGGGATTTTCCTGTATTCATTCTTTGATTTTTTTTTTTTTTTTTTTTTTTTTTTTTGCTCCTGCCATTTTTAGTGTCCCCCATTCTGGAGTTCCTTTAAGCCATTCCCTCTTTTTGAGTAATACTCTGTTTACATGATCTGGGCTGATGTTTCCTCTGCTGGTGTGATCACATCAGCTTTCTTCTTTCAGGGTTTATTCAAAATTTCTGATTTGCTAATGACACAGCATTTCTTCTTTTTCAGAGCTGAGACAGAGAGAGAGAGAGAGAGAGTGGGGGAGAGAGAGAGATTGAGTTCTCTTGGGATTTGAGGGTGGAAATTAGAAATGTGATTAACCGGCCACATTGACATAGGTTTCTAAGTAGTTTCTGTAAGGTTGGATCCTGCCTGTCCTGTGTGTAGAAGTTCTCTCTGTTTGGGATTTTACAGTTCCCTCTTCAGATAAATTTTTGGAGGAACTGATTTTTATGGATGTAGAACACAAAAGTCATTGCTTTATTCTTCTGGTTCCAGGTCCATATTCTCCATTTTAGTTTCTGGCATTCGTTTTGGAGTTCTGCCCTCTGTTAATATTTGTGACTTTAATTATTGGTCTATTCTAATATTCTGTTATTTTACAGTTAGACTACAAATGCAGTTATCATAAGTAGTACAGAGTCCAAATTTCCATCTCATAATTCTTAAAGATCTTGAAAAAAGATGGCCCCTTTATTTAGTTCAGGACTGGAGGCAGGGGGCTTTTAAAATACTCTTTTAGCGCTGGAGAGTTTTAACCTCATGTCAGCAACACCTTTGTATCTTCTGAACATTTTAAGGGAAAGGGAGATCATGAAAGAAAGAAAGTGGTCATTCTCCTTGACTCCACAGTCCTGGGAACTAGTCAAAGGAATAATAATGCTCTAGCCAGAGTAATCAGAGCAGATATGGCTAATAGATTTCAACTTAAGTTGAAATAAATGATTGATAGGGGCTGCCTGGAACAGCTGTGTTGGAAAGGGTTTTGAGGCCACATCTGGGTTCACAGGACAAAGTGTGATTAATGATGTCTGCCATGGTTGTGAGAGGAGGTAGTGGTGATAGCCATGCCATGTATTTTAAAACCCCGAGTAAGAATCTTCTGATGAATAGAACTATTCATCCATGAGGTTGCCAGATTGCAGCCGGAAGATTACAGCACAGTCCAACAGCATGGAGATAAGATGCTAATGCTATTTGGACTGATTTTATTCAATGCGTGGCCAGAATGATTTTCTGACTTGCCAGAGCTGGTAAGTTGGAAAATCAAGTATGTCATATGTGTGCTTCCACTGCTTGGTTCAAACTTAAACACAAGACTGTAATATATCCCAGAGCAGACACAAATAAGATATCACACAGAAAATGTAATGTTCAGCTGTTCAAATTATCATTCTAAAAAAAATCTTCTTCTAGAAGGTAGGATTGATTCTTCTTGTTTTATTTTATGTTTTATTGAGTTGACATAGAGATATATAAGAAAGAGGGTGATATTTGGCCATAATACCTCGGCCACAGATAAATTTTTGGTATGGAACCTTCTAGAATCTTTTCTATGTAAATGTTTAAACCTAATGGGATCATGTCATAATCCTGTTTTTAGCCAGAATTTTTCATAACAAAATTTAGACTTCTTCCTAAGTTAATAAATAGGACTGTATTCTAATATTTGGTGCATCAATAATATTTCATTATGTGCATGTACCATTACTCATTTAATCAAGCTTCTTAAGTTTTTCACACTTTGGTATTATAAACATCATTTAATGAATATATTTTTGTGTTAATATTTGTACACTAATTATTTCCTGAGAAGAATTTTCTAAAAAAGAATTGCTGGGTTAAATTATAATTTTGTTTTAATTTTAAGGATTTTGCTATTATGTTCCAAGAAGGTATTAACAATGGCTCTTGAAGAAAGTGATAGAGAAGGTTGCTTCTCTGAGTGAGGAACCTGAATTACCTACCTACCCTCCATCCACCTATCTGCAGTCTTTCTCTTCTTTATGACATTGTACACCTCAATGGTAGAGACCATTATAATTCAAAACTGCAGCAGCCAGATCAGAAGCACTTGGAGTCTGAGGAGTGGAACTAGAGATGATCATGGGGGTTCTTTGATTCTATAGACCAAACACTGGTCTCACTGTCCCAAGACTGCGGAGTTCTTGGAGGCAACAAGCATTCTGCTTTATACTTCTTAGCACATGCAGAGCTTATGTTGACTATTCTTCAGTTCCTTTTGCTGATTAATCTCTGAGATTATCCACAGGTCTGTAAGGTTTGCATGTTGGGGCATGAAGGGCTGGAGAATTCTGGAAGAAGACTGGGCTGCTGCGATTGCTGGAGTGAGGGGGAAGGTAGAGTGTGGGCCCTCAGAGAGAACATTGTAAGGAGTTTGAGTTAGTGACTCCTCTGGGGAAAACTCTGGTGTGTCACGACAGTATTATTTGTTTAAATTCTTTACCTCTATTCTTTACCTGTTTTATCTATTTCTTCCATTTTTTCCCTTGACCTTTGTCATTTGTGGTACTTGTGCAAGTCAATGTTCAGGGTTGGGTATAAATATCAAAACAAATGACTCATAAATCATAGTTAACAGTACCTATAAAATGTAGGAAATTAAACTTCAAGCTCTACCTACACATTAAAGGGGGAAAAAGTTGTCTCTGTTTCATTTTCAAATCATTGCATAATATTTAGTGACTCCTCCTTCAAAAGTTTCATTCTCCCCCTAAATTGTTGTTCAGGTGCCTTATTAAAACTAGTAACCAGAGCAACTGGGACAACTACCTCTGCAGGAATGAAGAGTGAGCTAGAAAGTGAGATGGAAGACTGTTGGCTCCCACAATTTGTCAGGTGAGTTTCCAAACACATCTGAGTTGATGGAATGAGTGGTCATTATCAATGATAGCTAAGTTTAGTTTCACACCTAGAAAATCCTCTGTGGTGCGCACACACACACACACACACACACACATCCCTTAGGAGACTGGGGGGGAAAGGTATTTTTAAAAATTCACTTTGATTTCTAAAAACATACTAACAGTAGAATTTTTTCTAAAAATGATAAAGAATTCAAAAGTATGAAAAAAGAAAATCCAAAATGACTGGGAAATTAAAACAACATTGAAATTTATTTCTGGAAATCTTCCACCTGTAGTTTTATGCATGTGTGTGAATGGTTTGCTCCAGATGTACCTCATTACTCAGATCATGTGTTCTTTGTAACATATCTTGCTGTGAATGGGAATAGAAAGTTCTTAAATCAGCATGTGCACCGAGAGTGCCGGGGCAACAGTAAGCAGCCAGGCTATGACCTGGCCTTAGATTCTGCTGTGAACAGTTAGATTCTCCAACTGAGCAGTAATGGGAAGTCATCCAAAAGAAATGTCAAGACTCCCACACTTACAGGTAGGGGCTTCACATGGACTGTTCCATGTAGGTCTGCTCCCATCTTTACAACACAGTCAAGGACAGGACATGACCACCTCAAGTGTCTCTCATTTCTGAATATAGAAAGGGTATTAGTGGTAAGCCCCCAGATCTGGTCTGTGAGTTTCTCCTGACCATCTAGGAGACAGCAGATTGTCTCCCCTGAGAGGAGCAGTTGAGGGCTCTAGGAGGAAGAGGGTGTTCAGAGTTGCTCATCAAAATACCATGAGCCAAGAAACCTCAGCTAGGACCAAGGGCTAGGAACAGGGACCAGGAAGGTCATGCTGGGAATTCTTATCTACTGTAGCACCCAAGAAAGATTGGCTTCAAAGCCTGGATCAAAGAGCCTAATTTGATTGGCCTTGTATCATTTAGAAAAGAACTTAGAAATCAGTAGGAGTGCTGTTTTCATCTGTGATTTAATCCTAACCGGATTGCTCAAACCCAGATAATTACCTGCTGCTTCAATTATTGTCCCTGTACTTGAAAATTTAAAATTCCTTATTACTACACTAAATAAATAGATCAGAGTCCCTTTGCAATAAAAGTGGACTGTGCTATACAAAGTTTGAAATTGTGGCACAGTATATGACACATCATTTTACAAATATTTTCCAGTTTAATGAAGCATTTTTAAAAAATACAACTTCTAATGACTATGCTTTTTTTCACTAAAAAGATAGAGCACTTTTACTTTGAACAATTTCTAAACTAGGCCTTATTTTTTTTTTTTTCTCACAATAAACTCTATAGGAGCATCTGTATTCATAAATATTTCTGATTTTTTTTTTAGGATTAATATTAAAATCAGGTCAGCCTGGGGAGTTTTATTTCAAAGATTTACATGTTAATTTATTTTGATTTTCTTATTTGTAGTGCTGAGAGATAGAACCCAGACTTCATGCTTACCAGACAAGCGTTCTACCACTGAGTCACATTCCTAGTCCTTAATTTATTTCAAAAATTGATATTATGCTATACATATGAATTGTCACCCAGATTTTTCACTTAGCAAATTGTGAGCATTATTTCATGTCATTAAATATCCATTGAAAACATAATTTTTTTTTAGTGGCCCCATGATAACTTACTTTTTGAATATGCTTTAGTATGCTTTTATCCCCTTTTTTAGCCATTCTCCTATTATTAAATAATTCAGTCATTTCAACATTTTTGGTGTTAAACATATTGCTACTGTAAATATCCTCATACCTTTATTTCATTTAGTTAAGTGGAAAAGAATAGAATAATGAACTGTTACATCCTTCACTCTGCCTCAACAATTATCACAACTATCAGCAGGTGGCCAATCTTGTTTTGCCTATAACCTTCAAATCTCCACTCCCCAGTGGATTATTGTGAAACAAACAGCCCAGGATGTTTTTGTTTCTTAAGGCACATAGGAAAGTGATCATTTGAGGCAGATAACAACATTACAGCCTCTTTTTGTTGGACATATCTGATGTTTCTAACTCAATAACTTATTAGAACAGTGTAAGAGGTTTCACCAAAAATAGAAAACAATATTGTAAGAAAATGTGGTTTTCAAAGTAAACACATTATTCTTAATTCCATTTTAGTAAACTTTAAGTTATACTCGATTACCTGAGAGGAAAGAAGTCATCATGGGATACTCCACCCAGACTCTTCGACATGAAGGAAGCAATTGCTGTCCTTTCTAGATGAACCAATGTCACCTCATGAATCTTTATAAATGGTAAAGAGAAGTAGAGTTAAAAATAACTAGAAGACATATTTACACATTCCATAAAATTTCCTATAACTCCACTTTATGCTTTCAGTGCTGGAAATAGAAAGAGAGTGAAATATGGTTCAGATGAGGAGAGAAATTGTCCAATGTGATCCTGCAGAAATTAGTGACAGGTTTTCAGAGTGTGGTGTGCCACGAACCCACCCACCCTGAGGCATGTGAGGGAGATAAAAGTTAAAAACACATCCTTAAGATGTTTAAGTACGTCATAGATCAGGTGTAAGTACAGCCACTTCTCTTTCATATAATCCCACCAAATTATCTCTGCACAGAAAATTTTCAGCTCTTCTTCAACACCATGGTCCAACTTCCTCACAGAAGCTCTGTCTCTAGCTTTCCTTAGTCAGCAAATGTGCATTGTTTCCTGAGGGAGGCTCCAGTAAGGTATTGGGCCATTGGTTTTTGTTTTGTTAGGTTTTTTGTTTTAATATTTTGAGTTGTAGATGGACACAAAGCCTTGATTTTATTTATTTGTTTTTATGTGGTGCCAGGGATTGAACCCAATGCCTTACCTGTGCTCAGCAAGTGCTGTACCCCTGAGCTACAACCCTGGTCCCTGGGCCATTTTTTTTTAATTCTTCCATTCACTGTAATATGCAACAAAATTAATTTTCCAACCATAGGGCCAATGTTTCTTTAGTTCCGTGTTTTTGTTTTCTTTGCGGTGCCAGGCCTTGTGCATACTAGGCAAGTGCTTACCATTGAGTTACACCCAGTCTTAGTTCTATTTTTTAATCCATCCATATGCTTCCTCTTTTCTTCTCTTATCAACATAAGCACTTTGGCCTCTCTTTGGAACAGATTCAGGGTTCTTTTCTTCTCATATTTTCTTTGGTAGCTTTTTGTTTTCTTATTTATTTCTCCCACTAACATTATTTTCCTGATTTTGCTGTATCTTCAGGCTGGCATCTAAGATTTGATTGCTTTTACTTACCAACTCCTCTACCTTCTCTTCCTTGTAAAAACAAAATAAGAATATCACTGTCAAGGCGGTGTAGTCATCCCTAAAATCATTGCCTTACTTTTCTGCCAGTGGAAATTAGCTCAACTAAGGTGATACTGTATCTCCTTTTAAAAAATTATCAGCTCTAAGTAGGGAAGATGACTTTTGATAAGCTTTGCTTTGTTGCCCCCGTCCACTTGGAAGGCAACTTTCCGTGTGAAATCATGGTACAGGATTATTGCTGAAAGATGGGGCCAATGAGGTTTTCTCAAAAGACAGAGGTGGAGAGATGATCAGACAGAGAACCATGTTTCCTCTAGTTGGGGAAGAGATTGTCCCAGGGGCACTCAGGCTGTAATTGCAAAGACACTGCGTGTCTATATTTTTCTCTCAATTTCCACTAAGATTTCTGGGGAGATAAAAGAATACAGATGAGTTCTTAAAAGAAGAGAACTAGAACTTGTAGGGAGCTGCTTGAGTGGTAGGCGGGAGAAATAAGCAGTTATAGGAATATTCCTTAATGAGAAACAGCTAAAGTTCTGTCGAGTGTAGAGTGGTCCAGAAATTTGAGGTTTGATGCTTGGGAATAAAAAGAGTAAATTCATTCCGTTTAAACTCAGAGTAAACCCAGAGTTAAATTAAGCAGTGCTTAACCACAAAGGTTATGAGAAAGGAGGACATAAATGTATTAAGTGGTTGACATTTCTTTTAGTTGTATCTAATTATATGTCCTATTTAAACAGAGCAATTAGTAATACTAATAAATATTTGTGCTTGTCTGTTTTAATAGAGTTTTACTTTCATGTAAAGAAGCATAATTATAGGTAGAAACATACTAATATGTATTTCTCATTTAAAAATGCCTATGGGACATCATTTTTGGGGCAGAAAAGCCATAACCACCAACAACACTATGATAGCTAATGCTATTTGTAATTTAAATGTTTGTAGTCTTAGACCCAATAATAGACTGGAGAGTATTTTACAACCCAAACTTACTAAATGATAACAAATGTCCAGCCAACTACAACATTTTTCTGTCTTGACTTTCTCCTAACAATCATCAGTGAATATTTTAAATGATATGATTTGATCCCTTATAATGTACACAACCAATGTAAACACATAATAACTTCTGAAACGTGATCCAATGTTTATTTTTGTTTGTGAAAAGTCATTATTGTTCTGTTTGCTCCCCATAGTATCAATGGCATTTAATAGTCAAGAAATAGTGAATATAGTATAGGATAAAGCAATTTTCACATTTAGGAAAGTTTCAAAGTCCAGAGCAAAGTGACTAGTCTGAACACCAAAATATTTTTTATTTTAAAGAGCCAGGCTCTTAAGAGAGAATAGGTTTTGGGAGAGTTCTTGAAATTTTGGCTTCATCTATTGAGTTCTATGCCCTGAATTGATATAAACTTAGAGAATTATACCATGAACTCTAAAGAAGGACCTTGTCTAATGGAACTCCTGGGTAGCAGAGTAGCAATGACCAAGGAAGGTGTCTAGTGTTCTTAGGTTCTGCCTGTCATGGTGGAAGACACCATAAGCAACTAAGAAGAGAACAAGAGACGGGTAACTAGAAGACACTAGAGAAAAGAACAGAGATGATTCCGTTTGCATGAATCAACAACTATGACTGTGATGGGACCTCAGATATTAGCAATGGGTAGCAGAGAAAGGTTGACACTCAAGAACTTGGAGGGATCAGCTACACCTGAGCAGAGTCCAGCAGGAACAGCAGACATGGTGAGAAGATCCATGCTAGGACCATGCTTATAAGCACCCCTGGAACCCAGAACATCTCCATAGAAGAGAAGACAAAGTTGAATGAGTAGGCCCTGGATTTGAGCTTTTTTGTTTGTTTGCTTGTTTTTTTAAATGTGTTTTAAAACAAAGGAACTGAATTACATGCAAGATGACAAGATTTGTCTATTAGAAGAAAAAGAAGCAGATAATTAATATCAGATAGCAAGAAGTAATTTTAGCTTTCCACATCTGAGTTTTGTAACTACCAGAAATTCAAGTTTGCAAAATAAACAATCCCTTACCACAAAGAATTCATAACTTTAGTGAGAACATAATGTTAACAGTCGTTGTGGAGTTCTTTTACTCAAGTAAGCATAGGCATCACACATAGGCAAAGTACAGTTCTGTTTGATGTTACCAGTGTTTCAAGCTCATCGGAAGATTCTTTTGCATGATTTGAGATAGAAATTACAAAGAGACAATCTATAGCATCCAAAGGGGGCTTTATTAAGGATTGTGCTCAAGCAAAAGGGAGTCAGTCATGGGGTAACATTCTTGGTCTTCTTGCTGAAGATTTGAGAAGCAAACTTTATATAGACAAAAAGGGTGGGCCCTTGCAGAAGTACACTCCACTGTTGCATGTGATCTTGGAGTTTCTGCAGGCCTTGTTAGAACTTTGCTCTCAGCACAGGGGGCTGCACTTGACACAGCAATCTGCTGGCCTTGCTTGTAAAAAATTGTGGAGGTGCTCACTATCTCCACCCCAAATAAGGTCATCACTCCATTGAGTTCAGGCATATCATGCACACATGAATTGCTGAAAAGCTGCAGGGAGGATTCAGCAGCTCGTGTACCTGGACTTGATGGCAACAGTTTTTCAAAAGCATCTTGTTCTGATTGGAAATGTTGGTGGGGGGAATCAGGGCCTTCCCAACTCTGTTTCATTAATACCTAACAGTGTTTTAAAATAAATGGCCCTGACTGCAATAAAAGGATGTCTGAAACAAGTCTAAATGAAAATTACACTTTTCAGACCTGATCTCATATGGTCTTCGTAGCATTTGGCAGAACTGATTACTCTCTGCTCCTTGAAACACTAATTTACTTTAATTGGTGACTTAGAAACTTTGATGTCCTTATTTTTCTCTGTTTTCTCTATTTGTAGGAAATTCTTCCTTTACCTTGCAGATTTGTGTATTTTGGGGTTCATGCCTTGGCTGTCCACCTTGAAGATGTTTGGGTCTTGGGGGCAGAGACCTCATGAATGGCTAATGCTTTCATTGTGCTATGTATTGTAGCAATTAAGGTCCCCTTTTCTCTCTTTCACAGGTGCTTGCTTGTCCTATTTTTTTTTTTTTTTAACCAGGAGTTGATACAGCACAAGGCCCTCACTAGATGTGGCTGCCCAGTCTTGGACTTTCCAGCTTCTAGACTGTGAGACAAAGTATACTCTTTTCCTCATAAATTACTCAACTGTGGGAATTCTGTTATAACAGAAAATGGACTAAGATACAGGGTTAGTGTCTTTCTCAAAATCTGTTGCTTTCCCAGCATCCAGCATAGTATCTGTCATTTAGTATATGCTTCAGTTAATGTTTTTTGAATGGATAAGAGTAAAGAATAATTGCTTTGGAATTTAGAGCAGTGGGAGATAGATAGTAAAGAAGAGAATTGATGCAGTAGCCTAATTACTATTGTTGCATAATATATTACCCCCAACTTTAGTAATTTAAAAGAATCATTTATTTTGCTTGTGATTTGGGAGTCAGGAATTTGGAAAGGGTTTGACAGATTGACCCTGTGATGGTGACTGAGGCTGCAGTCATCCTCAGGCTTCACCGATGGCAAACTGACTCCCTCCTATACTGGCAATGATGGAGGAGCTCAGCTGGCCTCTCCACCAGATTGTGCCTGTGGTCTCTCCAACATGTTTGGACTTCTGTGGTGCCCGACTTCGTCCAGAGCAAGCATTCCAAGAAAGCAGATAGAAGCTACATGGCCATTTGTGGTAGAACCTTGGAAGTTACATGGCAATCCTTCTGCTGCATTCTGTTGGTTAAAAGCAAATCCCTAAGGTCCATCTGGGCTTACCAGGGGACCTAAACCCCACCTCTCAGTGGGAGGAGTGTCAAAGAATTGGAGGACACATTTCAAAACTGATTGCCAGAAGAACAGATTTTGGTTAAATTCTGTTAGATACATAGACTTTGAGTAATAGTCAGATTTTAATTTGTGGAGAAAGTGATTTTGAAGAGAATTCTAGGTGCACAAGCACTGGGAGAGAGGGCTAGAGTAGAGTCTGAGTCACAAACAATGAGTAATCCAGTTGGGCAAGAGCCTAAGTTTTGTGGGGGGAGGCCTGGGAAGTGATCCTGGAATGATAGTGAGGCCTTACATTCTCAGCTAGGAATTTTGGTCTTTCTTATTAGCATTAGGTAGCCCTCAAGAGGCAGGAGAGCTGCATGATCAAAGCAGTATTTCTGGAAGATTACTCTGGCCCAGGAATTCTTGAGAAACTGGAAGGGTTGGACTAGGAGCAGGAATTCACTAAGAAGGCTAGTACAGTAATCTTAGAGGTGATAGGCTCCTGCCTAAGTCTTAGAAGTGGAACTTAACATGGAAAAGAGGAATGCATCGAGGAGTTATATAAAGGAAAAGTCAGGTCTGGAGGACCAGTAGGTATGGAGGGAATCACCTGCTTCCTGTGGGTGCAGTACAGTGGAGATCTGGTTTTCTGTGCTGCTCTGAAGAGCTCTTCAACTGGGAGCTCCTGCTCCTACATCAGGCATCCAATTGAAAAAGTAAAATTAATCTTCATCCAAGCAATACAACATATGATTATGGTTTGAAATTAAGAACTGCAATAGTCAGAAGATGATATCAAGGGGAAGCAGTTTTCAAAATTCCTCCCTTGTCTCTCCTCCCTGTCACCCACTTAATAAATATCCTATGTTGAATCTGTACATTTTATACCACCATAACTGTACATATCTTTATATTTTGCTTTATAAAAACCACTCAGGAAAACAAAGTCTGAGAGTAACATGATGGACAACAAGAAGTAATGATTGAACTCCATACTCTGGCATTTTACCCTATTCAGGACACACTCTCAGTTTCTTCTCTTGATGATCCATACTTCCTTTGGTACAAATAGGCTGAGCCATGGAAATCACTCACTGTTTTTATTTATGGTCCATTCCACAGCTTTGAAATTAAGTTGACATCCGATGTTGGTAGATATTCATTACCTTTCTAGAATGCCATTTGAAAACTGATTGCTTGGGGACTAGACGGCAAAGAAAGGGACATTTCACACCCAGATGGTTGACTCTGTTCACAAAATGCTTCTCTTAGAAGTTCTCCTATTCAGGCATTTATGGTGTATACTACTACCTCTACCAATGGGCTGGGCTGACTCTCCTGGGCTCCTTTGCATCTTTCTATTTTAAAACAATCTTTTTCTTCTTTCTAGAGAAAAGCGTTTGTGTTCTGTAAAATATTAAGCATGTTGACAGCAAGACATAAATAATGAACCATCTAGAGCAGCATTCCAGCTAGCTAACACAATGTGAGAGGCTTATTTATATTGTATTAAAAAAATAAAAACAACAGATGAAAAGAGGAGAAGAAACAACCCACTAGAAATGAAAGAATAAGAAATAAATAAGTCTTTCTTCATAAAGAATATCCCATGTATGGATGCCTGTGAGGCTCAGAAATCACTCAGTCCTAGACGTTGTAAGCCAAGTCTTCTCTGAGGTGCTTTTCTTTCCCCCAAAGAAGTCATAACAGGAATATATAGAGATCTATAATGCCTTTCTGTTGGGGAAATGAAAGTACTTTCAAAACAATCTCATAACATTGTGATGGGGGAAATGATGGCAGGTTTTATATTACCTCCAGCATACAGGTGATGGAGGCCCTGATAAATGGAGTTGGCAGCAAAGTCACAAATAGATGCTAGGCCTTCTGATGTACAGTTAGGGCTTTGGTAGTTAAATGAAAAATATGTTCCTGGTTTGCTTAGCCTTTTCTCATCTTTCAGAGAGAAACTTTCTGGTCAGGTGTAACCCTTGCTCATTCCTGCACATATATGCACCTCCCACTCCAAGAGATAGGGCTCCTGGCTCAGATTTTAAATTTAAAATTTATATTGCAAAATGATATCACAAACAATCAGTGCTAAGATAAAAAAATTTAAGTATGTAGTTGGAGACCAATAGAGTAGTGGAAGGGGATTGACAGGGAGGGAAGGGAGCCTGGGTAATGAAATCTATCAAATTGTCCTATGTCCACACACAACTGTACCACAATAAATCCCATTTTTATACATAATTATAATGTACTAATTAAAATAATCAAAAAGGAAGGGATATCAGTAGAGTAGAGAAGGCAGATGGGGGAGGGAGGAGGGAGGTTACAGGAAATGTACTGGAGGATGTGACTGATCAATTTATGTGCATATAAAATATAGCATCACAAATTCCACTATTATGTATAATTATAACACATCAATAAAATTCAGGTGGAGAGTCAAACTCATAGAAGCAGAAGGTAGATGCTGGTTTCCAGGGACTAGGGACAGGGGAAACTTGTCTAATGTATGAAAGTTTTAGTTCTGTAAGATGAAAAAGTTCTAGAGAACTTCTGTAAAACTTTGTACTTATACTTAATGTACCATACACTTAACATTTGTTAAGAGCTAGATTTCATGTAGTTGTTTCTTTAGTCCAGTAAAAAAAAAATTAGTTGGTGTGTGCTATATTCTAATAAACAGCTTTACGGTCAGAAATGGATCTACTACAACTTTGGCAGGGGGTAGGGGTAGGTGCAGGGTTCATTACTGTCTGGGGGTCATGGACCTGTCTGAAATCTGATGAAAGCTATTGATGATCTCCCCATAAAGATGCACAAGCACATTATGTGGCCCCTGAAGCCAATGTTGCCTTCAGTGGTTCCATGATTGCCTTAGTTAAAAAACCACTATGTTAGAAAGAACGTGGGTTTGACTCAGACCTTGGATCAAATTCTAGTCCCACTTTACTCTGTGACTTTGAGAAAAACAACTTAATTTCTCAGCACTGATTTCCTTATCTGTAAAATGAGTATTATATATTATATACCCTTGAATTGGAGTTTTTGAGGAGATTAAATACATAATGCATATAAAGCACTTAGCTCCGTGTCTGCTGTAGAGTGTGTTTGGTACATGACCATTCCTTTCTCTACGAGATATTTGGTGAAGTAATGACTGTGCTGTCTGGAGCAGCCACCTGAAGGAGATGCTCAGGTGCATGTCTACCTGACGTCTGAAGGCATTATACTAGGGGACAGATTGGCATAATTAATCAAAGGCTGGAGCCTTTTAAAGTCTAAATTATCCTGGTTTACCCTGTTAGCCAAATCTTTTGACACTCCTTCTGCATTATGATGGTTCCCCATGGTGTGAATCCCATCTTCCCAAGATAGAATGCAAAACTCCCACATTTCTCAGTTTCCTTGCCTCCAGGGTGCAGTCATGTGACTTAGTTCTGCTAATCAGATGCACATACAGAGATGTAGATCCAAAAGTGATTTATGTGAAGAAGCAGGTGGGGTGCAGGGCATCCACTTCACAGGCACAGATGGTGGGAGAGGCAGCGTGGTTCTGGAATCATCAGGAGCAGTAATTCCCTCTCCTGCCAGTTCTGCATTGAGGTTCTGGGGTTGTTCCTGCAAGTTCACTCCAGAGCCTGTTTCTTCTGATCTTCCAAAGACTCAGACAGTTCTAATAATTTTAATAAGTCATTTCCTCCTTAAACCAGATAGAATAGATTCCATGGTTTGGCAACTAAGAACCCTGACTTTCACAATGCCAAAATATCCCACCATTTCATTTCATCTTTCTGCCTGCCACAATGATGCCTGTCTGTTAATTATTTTGCAATGTGACTAAAGTGTGGCATGTGGATGGAGTCAACAGAAGAATGGGGCTTTTTGTAAATGAGAGCACCACTATTCCTACCTGACTAGGATCTTGAGTGATGTTTCTTGGGCTGCCTGCAGGGAGGTTCTTGTAACTGTAGTCCAAAGAGCTCCTCAAATTTTCCTTCTACCATATTCACAAATACACACAAATAATGCTTAATTTGGCTGTTTAAGGAAATGGGAGGAAACGTCTACAACAAAATAATAATGGTTTGAACAGAAGGTTTTATGCAATTATTATTTCATTAAAAGGAGAGACTCTTCAGGAAAGAAACTACCTTACTTCATGAGCAGATTTTTTTCCTCCTTAAAGTATTTAAGCTTCTTTTCATCAATCTATGCAGGTTTTAGATTGAATTAACTTTTTTTTTTCAACAAACAGACATTTAGTTAAGCTAGTTAGAAGTCACATTGTGGCAATAGTCAGAAATCTATTCAGTAGGTGTTTATCATGAACTACTGTGGTGATCAGACATTCTGCTAGGGGTAGCACACAGGAGCTGATACATACATAGGATGTGGCATGCTCTTTCCTCAAGATTGGAAGACAGATGATCCCAACATGGTACAATGATAGGATCCATTCTTGCCCAAACTGGAAAAAATTTTTTTTCTGCCAGTGCACTTTTTTTTTAAAAGTATTTTCACCTCCAGTAAGAGGTATTTTTCTTCTCATACTTGAAAAGTTAATGGTTTGCTAAAATTTGGAGGCATGAGTATCCTTATTACACCTTTAAGTATCACTATTAGCTTTTGGATTGCATTCACATGTCTTACTCCTCCCTGGACTGGTGACCACACGATTAGGGTTAGCACACCTGTATTTCTTAGGGTTCCTTGCTAACAAGAAATAGCTGACTTTAGTTAACTCAATCAGAAGGAAGTTTCTTTGGTGTCTCAGAGAATCAAAGGAAGAGCTACAGAAAAGAACTTGAGAAAAATACTGGCACCACAGTAATAGGATGTCCTTAATAGAACTTAATTGATTGTCTGGTTCAGCCATTGCAGCAATGTGTTATTCTTCTCAAGATTCAAAGTTCAAGAATAGCTCCTCCAGAATTGACAGGACTATGACTCTTCAAAGGAAACATTCCTTGGGAATAAATTGGGATGCTCTTACAAAAGAAGGCAGAATGACTATGGTATAGCCCCATTTCAAAGATGTCTAGCATTATGTGGATGTTCCAAGTTTGTGGCTCCTATATGGCACAACTGTGAACATTTTTCTGGGTGGATGGTGGGCAGTAGCATTGATGTTGCTACTTACAGTGGTATTCCTGCTCCAGGATGGGCCACTTGATGAGGACAGGATAAGAAAACCATGCTTTCCTTGAATAAAGAGAAAGGAGGAAGGGAAGAATTTGACCATTGGGGGCTGGAGTGGTAGTTCTCATTCTTAGCTACCTTTAAAATCATCTAGGAATTTTCCTTTTTAATTATGCATTTTGAACTAATTTTAGATTTATAGAAAAGTTGCTTTAAAAATTACAAAGTTTTTAAATATCCCTTATAGTTTCCCCCAATGATAATATAATTATAACCAACCATAATTATCAAGAATATGCAACTGACATTGGTACAATATTATTAACTAAACTATAGATTTAATTCAAATTTCACTAATTTTTCCATGAAATGTCTTTTTAACTTTTATTTATTTTTTTCCAGGATTCTGTCCAAGATCCCACCCTGTAATTAGTTGTTACTTCTTAATTTCTATAGTGGCTCCTCACACTTTCCTTATTTTTCAGAACCTTGATATTTATGAAGAATATTGATCATTCATTCTGCATAATGTCCCTCAATTTGGTTTGTTGTGTTGTCTCGTGATTGAAGTGAGATTATGTATTTTTTAGTGAACACCAGAAAAATGAGGTTGTTCATCCTAGTAAGGGGTTCAGGATGTTGTCATGTCTTATTACTGGAAATGTTTATATGGTTAAGTTGATGTCTGCTGGGTTTCTCCATGGTGAAGTCTCTCTTTGCCTTGTATTGGTGAGTGTTTGGGGAAGTACGTTGAGACTATGCAAATCCGTTTCAAATTCTGCCCGATCATTTTAGTTGTATCTTGTCAACCCAAACATTTATTGCTGTGTTGTTTCCTTACCTTTATCAACAGGAATTCTATTGTGAGGAAGAGCTATTTCTGCTTTCCCAGTTACTCTTTATTTCATCATTTATTTATGTGTATGAACTCACATATACGTATTTTATCCTCTAATTTAAAATCCAACACCATCAACATTTGTTCTCAAATTGTTCCAGCGTAACCCCTGAGAGTGCCTTTAGGCTGGCACCTGTGTTCTTCTGACCAAGTGCCATCTTTCTTTAACTTGTGATGCCAGCATTTTTTTAGGCTCATCTTCTACCTTCCCTGTCTTAGTCCTAAAACCAACCACTTCTCACCTAGGGAACTTGTTAAATCCTGATGACAGACCCTAACCCAAACCAAGCAAATATGAGGATCTTGGAGGTGGGGCCCTGGCATCACGATTTTGCAAAGCTCCTGAGGTGATGCCACTATGCCCCTGAGTCTGAGACCCAGTCAGCTAGAGCAGTGTTCTTACTTTGTTGTGCCTACGAAGCCCCTGGGGATCTTGTTAAGGTTCTGATTGAGGCTGGGGTTGTGGCTCAGTGGTAGAGTGCTTGCCTTGCACATGTAAAGCACTGGATTTGATCTCCAACACCACATAAAGCAAAATAAACAACAACAAAAAGTGCAATATAGGTTTTATGTAGTTAATAAATAAATGATTTTTTTTTTTTTAAAAGGTTCTGATTGAATAGGGCTAGGGCAAGGACCCAGACTGCATTTCTAACAGGCTCCCACATGACTTATTGGCAGATCACACTGAGAGGAAAGGGCCTAGAAGAAAATATTTCCTCAAGTACAAAAAAAAATCCTTAAAAATTACCACTGGGATTGCAAAACGGCTGTGGCTGGGGAAAGAATATTTGTTAGGATGCTGTTTGACATCATTTTGTATTCTAATGGTTGGGATCAGGGGTGAAGAAACTACTTGCCATGCAGTATAGACAAAGTTAAGGAGCTTGCTTTAAAAGAACTGAAAATGGAATATGGAAGTATTTGAAAGCAAACTTCTAAAATGGATAAAAACAAGTAAATGTGTTTGCTTGTCTTCTATCTCCTCAATAGGCAGAGTACCGAATAAGTCTTTTTGAAAAATGGAGAGTGATAATAAAAGAATATTTCAGGCTGAAAGCATAACAAAAGATCCCAGATGTGAATATCCATCTTGCAAAGACAAATGGAAAGACCGGAGTCTTCTGTGGGAAGTAGGTCACCATTTTGAATTTTGTTTGAACAGAATCCTCGAGGGACCAGTGTCCTCCGTGTGTGTGTGTGTGTGTGTGTGTGTGTGTGTGTGTTTCCAGCTGTTTTTTGAACACGCATTTTCCTGTCCAGCTGCTAAGCTACTTTTGTCTCCTTAAGGTGGTTGGTCTCCAACAGAATAAAAAGAGGTCTAAGTAGACAAACTGCAGTTGGTCAAGTTCATTCTAGCCACTTTTTACAGAGGTGTGTATATTTGTCCTGTGAAATGATTCTTTGATTTCCAAATTAGGATCATCTTCAGCATCTTTAAGCCTTAGGATACTTGATATTTACTGGGGTGGCTCTTAAAAAGCACAGATTCTAAGACCTTTGGGTAGGGCAATAGGACCAGCATGTGGGCTCCCTTGGTGATCTGATGTAAGTGCTCCACATACGAGATGTTGAGACGTATTGATCCAAGAGATCAGATCAGCATACACAGCATATATCCCCTTTGGTCCATCAAAGGTATGTGGTTTTGTTTTCATTGTTTTGTTTTTTGGTACCAGGTACTGAACCCTGGGGCACTTAACCACTGAGCCACATCCCCAGTCTTTTTTATTTTTTATTTTGAGACCGGGCCTTGCTAAGTCACTGAGGCTGGCCTCGAACTTGAGATCCTTCTGCCTCAGCCTCCTAAGTTGCTAGCATTACATGCATGTGTCACCATGCCTGGCTAAAGAGTGTTTCCATTTGCTAACAAACTTTAGTTTCCTACCTGTCTCAGCCTCTAGGTTAGAGAATCAGACAGTTGCAATTCTTGTTATTATCCTTCTTCCACCATTCTTTTCTACCATCACATAAAACTTTTCTACTTATCTTCTGGAATCTTCTGCTGTAACCCACCCTTCCCTGGAGCTTCAGACACAAACAAAAACTTGAGGGGATATGAGAGCTCTTCATCTTGGCTGGATTGTCAGAAACTACCATGATCTTTATCATACTGCATTCTCAGGGGGAATTCAGAAAATCCAGTCTAGGCTACCTTTTGGTGGAGGTTTATTTTGTCTCAAAATTGCACTTTTGTAATCTTAAGGGCAATAGGCAAATCCATCATTAATAACAACAATAAAAATAATTCACCAAAGATGTATAATACCATCTTCATAATCCAAAGATAATCTGACATTTTGCATTTTCAGAGTATTAGTCAGGAACATATTACCTTGTGATTTTGCAAAAATGTTCATTCTGTATTTATGACACTCTAATTTTATGTATATAAGAAAGAATAATAATTGATTTCTGTATTTTTAAGTACTAAATGTAAGCTTGTCAGAAAGTTCATGATATTGGGGGCTGGGGATATAGCTCAGTTGGTGGAGTGCTTGCCTTGCAAGCACAAGG
>JAJEJO010000242.1:196202-232557 GCA_020662805.1 Glaucomys volans
AGAAACCAAGGCTGATGTTCAATCAGAAAACAAAATGAACACTCAGTGGGTATACAGGGGTGCTCTTCCCTGAACCAAACACTTGGGAGCACATCCAAAAGAATGTATAGAGGCTGATTGTGTTGTAGTAGGCTGACCTTTCTCCTCCTAGTCTGTAGGCTAGATTGGTTCTGTCGTCATGTGAAGCTGTTGGCTTCCCAGGAAGTGCTATGTCTTTAAATCTTTAAATCTTTTTTTTTTTTTTTTTTTTTTTTTTCTTTTTTGGCTTTGGCTTTGGCCTACAGTGACATTACAGGGGGAAAAAAAAAAGGGGGCCATGTTTTCACATTCTTGTCTGCCCCAAAGATGCCAACATTGGGGGCATTTATGAGAAGTCCTCTTAGAGGGGACACTTTTTGGATACTGAGAAAAATGGTTATGATTTAATTAATAAGATAGGAAAGTTGAACTGTAGGATTTAGATGAATCCAAACTGATTTTGGCACAGTGGTTTGGCCACACCCCAGGATCTGTTCATGGGTCTAATTGGGATAATTTTAGGGAACTATCCTGACCTTCTGATCATCTTCTATTTATAGAACTCTCCTTTGCATTTGTCCAGTTCCGGACTGGAAACACTTAGCCTGAACTACCAGTCACATTTTCCTCACTAACAGATGTAGAGATGATCAAGTATACTTTGCAACTCTAGGTGTTAAAGTGTGAAAAACATTTAGTGCATCACATCTTGCATCCTTATTTTAAATAAAATATAATAAGAATTTCTGACTGCATTGCCTACAGGAAGGGAAAATACTGTTTTGTGAAATTTTATTTGTATATATATGTATGTACATATGTGTGCCATGAGTTATAAGGTAAAATAAGGGGTTAAGGTTTAAAAAAATTCAAGAACTACTATCTAGTACTTGACTTGATCTTCAAAGGTTCAGAGCATGAATGCTGTTCAAGTCTGGTTCCTGGTTCCAACTCTTGGTAGCTGCATGATGTTAGGCAAATTATTTAAGTTCTCTGTGCCATAATTTTCACATATCTCAAAAATGTGATATGACAAAAATAAGAGTAGCTACTTCATTGGGTTGATATGAGAGTTTAGCAGATTAACATTTGTAAAGTGCTTAAAACCTTGCCTGACATGAAGTAACTCCTGTTTATGGAAAAATGAATCTGTGCCCAACTATATGTTTTCAGTCAATTAAGACAACAAATTGGATCTTTATAATCTATACATACGTAGATACTTGGAAAAGTTGACCATTCTGAGTTGGTATTATACTGGGATACTTAAGAGTGCCTTGGAACCAGATTGCTGGGGTTCAAACCACAGCTCCACCACTTGCTTGCTGTGTGACCTCTGGCAAGTTATTTGATTCTGCAGGTCCTCAGTTTCCTTACCTGTGAAGTGGGCTTAGTAAAATATATCTCATAGGGTTGTTTCCAGGATTGAGTGAGACCATCTGTAGAAGATGCTAAGGGCTCAAGCAGTAACTATTATCACTCTCATTGTCAGGAATTCAGACCATGTTCTTACTGCATCCTTTCCAGTGTACTGAAAGGCAATCCCTTCTCTTCTTCTATAAGAATGGCTTGCTTAAATCATTTCAGTTCGGCTGTGCTGAATCAACCACATAGGGGCTCAGATAAAGACCAATACTCCTGACGAGGAAAGTCATTGTGAGGCTCAGGGGTGGATTGAGACTGCCCCACTGAGCTTGCTCTTCAGCCTGGCTTTCACAACTTAGCCAAGTCACTAGAATCGTCCTTTTGCCTCAGCAGGTCTCCACATCCCTGTGGATAATTCAGAAGTGTCACAATGCAAGTCTGACAGCCAGAGTCCATTTTGCAGTACAGCTGTCTATGGCAAGAGAGAACATCATATTGCCTTCACCTTCATCTGCGGGGAGAGAAACTGAACTGGACAAAGTTGCTGTCCAATATGATGAAGCGCTTTGTCTGATGTATCACTTGTAAAAACTGCAGAAGCATAAAAGGGCTCATTAACTGAAGGGGTTTTCAACTTGAGTCCTTCAGTTCTTAAGGACCTTTGGCAAAGCTGTTTTGACAAAGAGAAATGTAAGATTCTGGAGGATCCTGGGCTGGAGGACCTGCTTGTGTTTTTCTTTTACTCTCCCCTCTTCTCCCATGGCATACTGTCTTTAAAAATGAATAATGGTGCAATATTATGCAATATCAATTTCTTGCCTTGACCATAAACTCCTTAAGGGTAGGAGACCTGCCTTATTCATCTTTGTATCCCCTGCAAGCTCCTGGCACACATCTCAATCAACATCTGTGGAATTGAAAGTGGTTGAATTTATACCTCGGATCAAGGAGCTCAGAATGGGACTAGAGCTGAAGGCAAGCAAGGAAGCATTTCCTTCCTGCTGAACTGAGCACTGGCTTTCAAGGACATTCAAGTAGCCCCAAAGACTCCATCCTCCAGTCCCAGGGAAGGTCTGAAGGTGATTCTATTGGTGCCTTTGGTGAAAAATCTTTTTCTTAGTTCTTCCATGTAAGGAAATAAAGCACCCTTTTCTGCATCTTGGTGGTTTGCAATCCAGGCTGAGAGAGAGTAAATTGGAAATGTGAACTCTTTTCATTCTCTGCCTGGCTGATGTAGCAGATGGCTAGGAACACAGAGCTTGTTCTAATTCAGCTTGGTCCTAATTAAATATAGGTATATTTGTTATTCTTTGCAAAAGGTCAAGTCTTTGACTTAACTTAATTTTAAGTTTATAAACAGAAATAAAGATAAAATAAGCTTTTGAAACTCTTCATGTTTGTGTGTGTGTGTGTGTGTATAATGTATATATACATATGTATCTGCTTTAATCTTGTCCATAGCAAGACAACATTGGTATTAAGGTCTCCTTTTACACTTGAGGAAACTGAGGCTCAAGGAGATTAAGTACAAAATGAGAGGTTGGAGGTCAGCTCGGTTTGGATGCACTCTATACCACGAACTTCCCCCTATTTCCTCAGCAGGCTGCTGGTGTGTGTGTGTGTGTGTGTGTGTGTGATTGTGCATGTTTCCCATTTTCCTTATAAAGCCCTCCTGATCAGTTTTCTCCTTTCTACTTTTTTGAGATAAAGTCCAGTTCTCCAAGGTCTCACCACCCCCTCAGCAGTTTCTCTGGCATCCCAAGGACTGCCAGCTACTCCCTCGCTAAGTTCGGAGTCCCAGCGCTTGACTCTGATTTCGGGCTTCGCTCCTACCCTCCAAGGACCTGTGCCTTGTTCCAACACCCGGCTCCCCAGCGCTCCTCCGGGACCCGAGTGCCTGCGCTTCGGTCCCGCCTCCTCTACCTGACGCCCGCGCCGCCGGGGGCGCCGCAGCCTCCGCCCACCGGCGCGCCTGCTTTTCCATTGGTTCCCCGGGCTGCCCGTCTCCTCCGCTCCGTCCCGGAGGCAGGTTTTGCCCGAGAAGCCGCAGTCCCGGCGGCTCGAGCGCAGCGCGGGAGCACCGTGGAGCGCAGAGCGCCGATCCGAGCGGGCATGTTCCCCCGCGTAGGAGTCCCCGTCGGCCGCCGGGCCCGGGCAACTGCTAACTTGGTGGCGGGCCCCCGCGGCCCCGCCGCGGCCACGTAGTGGCCGGCGGGGCTCCCTGGAGCCTCGGAGCGGCAGGGCGATTTAGCCGGAGCCCAGCTGCCCGCGGCTTCCCCCGAGGCGCAGAGTGCGCGCGGCGCCCGCTGCACCTCAGGCAGCACTTTGGCCAACTGGGAAATGGGCGAGAAAGTTTCGGAGGCGCCAGAGCCAGTGGCCCGCGGCTGTAGTGGCCACGGCTCTCGGACTCTCGCCCCTGCGGCAGCCGCCGCCCCCTCACTGGGGGCTTCCTCCGCCGAGTCCTCCTCGGGCTCTGAAACTCTGTCCGAGGAAGGGGAGCTGGGCGGTTTCTCCCGCAAGTCGCAGCAGCCGGCGCCGCCGGGCGGCGCCCTGGGTGGCCGGCCGCCCGCCTCTTGGGCTCCCGCGCGCGTGGTGCTGGAGCGTGGAGTCCCTACATTGCCGCTGCCGCCCTCCGGAGGAGCCGCGCCACCCGCGCCCGGGGGCAGCAGCGCGTCCCAGGAGGAGCAGGACGAGGAGGTGGGCCCCGCTTTCCCCCAGCTCGCCCTCTTAGGGTCCCGACTGCCGGGCTATGGCAGCTCCCCATCCTGTGCACGCGCGGTGGGCAGGGGCGCCTAGAGGCATGGAGAGGGGAGGCATTCCTAGTTCATCCAGGGTAATGACAGGAGCCAGCCGGGTGGGTCCTTGATTTCCCTGTGGCTGTTACCTCCGCGTGTGTGTGTATCTACATGTGCTGCCTGATGGCGTGCTTTTAAAATGTCAAAGTGGCAAACTCCTTAATGTCTGTGTGTGCTCGGGTCAGTCAGCGAATGGATGCGATCTGCCCGCCTGATTTGTAACCACAACTGAGATCTGATTCTCCCGAGTCGGCGTTGCTAACCACCGAAGCACTTGGGTGGAGCGGGAGAGATGGTGCATGGGGCAGGGGGGGAGCTTAGCCGCGAAGTTCCAAGGTGGGGTCTCAGTGGCGTCAGACCAAGGGATCACCCACGGGTGGTTTTGGCGGGTCGCTGTAGCACGCGTCCTCCGGGATAGGAGGATTCACAGTGCTCATCCGTCCAGCTGTACCTCAGCTTCCATTCGAACTTGTTTCCAGGGTGCCCGGTGGACTGCTGTCACCAAAACCGAGTAGGGAAAGTCCTACCTTGTTAGTAGGACTTGGTTCTAGTTTCCTGGAAGGATGTCCGTTTAGAACTTGTGGGTTCCTTCTTGACTGAATTTCGGGGTTCACCTAGCTGCTATCTCTGGTTTGTTTATTTCTGCTTTGGAGGACAGTGAATGAAGCATAAGGTTCTTCGTGTCTCTAAGATTGTTTGCTTTGGATGCTCTTTGTGGGGAAGTCATTTTGATAAGGCAGGGCCATAAATAAAACATTACCCTAACCTAGCCTCCTTGTGAAATTAATTCCTTAGTGCCAGAGTGGTTAGCGTTAGTAAATAATTGCTTTTGTCCCTAGAAGAATCAAACTGAGGCCAGTGCCCTGTTGGTAGCCCTCTGGTTCTTCCTCTTGGAAGCAAAGACTGAATCTGCACTAGGGGTGTGGTGCAAATCCTAGCCTGACTGAGATGGAATGAACTGTAGCTGGTGGTTGGCCATGCCTCTGGCAGTAACCATGACCCATTTCCCAATGCCTCTGGGGATTGCAAGGATCCCAATCTGGTGCCTGGAGATTGGCTTTCTAGACGGGCTTCTGAGGATGAGTATGAGACCTTGGGCCTGGTTCATTCCTGAGGTTCCATTCTCTAATATATCTAATGAAGAACATCAAGATAAAGTTCATTTCCACACTAATACTTCTTTTTCTGATCAGGAATTTTGGATGGATCCAAAGTTCCAGATTGATCCTAGTGACAGGGTACTAGAAGTTTGTTGAGTGCCACACTTACACAATGCTTTGTCCTGGCAGAGAGATGACCAAGTCTTGTACTGTAGCAGCATTCCTCAGTGGTTACATCTACCTTTGAAGATTAGGCATGGGCTGGGTATTCATTCTGCAACTTCTGACCCAATTTCTAGAGATGAACCACTGTCACTGGGAAGCTGGGACTATAGCTTAATGATTTACTGCTAGATCCCAAGCTAGTGATTTCATGAGTAGAGAAGATGGTAGAGTTAGTTACCGTGTGTTTTCTGTTTAGCTAGGAGGATGTGCCTTGGTAAATGGCAAGGTCTGGCAGATGGAGGGGAAGGGGAGTTGGGAACTTCTCCCTTGTGATCCAAATTCTGTAGCTGATTTATTGCCTGGCCTCAGGGTGACAGTATTTTACTTTCTGGGAAGTGGATATAATAATAGCTTATTTCCCAGGCAATGCAGTGAGGATTGTTTGATTGAAACATATTTGGAAAGTGGAATGACTAAATAACATTGGCCACTGTTTGTGAAATCTCAGAATTGGATATAAATGGATACAGTATTGCAATTTATTATGTAACTTAACCTGTGTCAGGGGATGCTGGAAATTATCAAGGAATGAAATCTTGACTTGCCCTGAGAAGTTTAGGCAAAACTAAAGCCATGTAGTTTATCCCCCCACCCTCAAGAATATAGAAATGATAATTTTGGTGAGAAATATGGTAGTCCAGTGTATAATTTTTGGTTCTTACTCTGTGACAGGTTAGTGAGGTGGGTCTTAACTTTTGTGGAACTGTGGGCCTCTTTGAGAATTTTATGAAAACTATCTTGTCCCTTTCCTTAAAATGTGCACACAATTACAGTTCCATTCCAGAGGGTTCAGGAATGCTAGGTTATGAACACTTGATTAAGTTCTGGGTTTGATTTCTAGTTCTGCTACCTTGACTAGGTGTGTGATCGTGGTCCACTTAACTTCCCTTAAGCCTCAGTTTTCTCGCCTTGTAACAGGAATACTAGTAATAGAGTTGTTATAGACATTTTATACATGCCATCAAATTTAATCATAGCACAAAGCTCATATATATAGTATTGAGTGCTGTATTAGCTTTTGTTGCTATGACAAAATACCCGAGGGGGGAAAAATGTAAAGGAAGAGAGAATTATTTTGGCTCGCAGTTCAGAGGTTTCAGTCCGTCATTGGCTGGCTTTGGTGTTTTGGGCCTGAGGTTAGGCAGAAACATCATTGTGGAAGGGTGAGGGGCAGGAAAGCAGCTCACCTGTCACATGCAGGAAGAGATAGAGGAGACAGGGACAAGATATACCCTTCCAGGGCACACCCCCAGTGACCTGCTGCTTCCAATAGGCCCCACCTGCTAAAGTTTCCACCACCTCCCAATAATGCCATCAGCTCTGAACCCATCAGTGGATTAATCCATTGATAAGGTCAGAGCCTTCATAATCCAATTGTTTCCCAAGAGCCCTGCCTCTGAACATTGCTGCATTGGACAACAAGCCTTCAGCACATTAGAATTTGGGGGGACATTCCAGATCCCAACCATAACCAATGTCAAGTAAATATTAATTTTTTAAGTTCATTTCTATAAAATTTTGTGAAGTTGAAGTACAAGGTTGAGCTGTTATTTTAACGTATAATTTATGTGCAATCTATTTTCAGAGAATCTGCGACTGTCTACTTAGTTTATTCCCATTTTATTAGTATAAGCTGGGAAAGCGGTTTTGTCTCTGTTTGCATTATGGCACTGAGAGTAGGCTTACACTGTGAGTGGGGTGTCAGATTGATTGCAGGGTTGGTTGAGTGTGGTGTTACATTGTAGCAAGTGGTGGGTATAAAGCATCCAAAGGCTTAAGTGCAGCCCTTAAAATGGAAAGAAACTCCTCTTAATTTTAAAGTTGTTATATCTGGTTTGGGAGATTCATTGTTTTCCAGACCTTTTCTTTTTTTCTTGACAGCAACTTATTGCAACAATTTTTTAAAAACAGTAAAATTCAGGTTTCTATTGTATTATTGCAGTGCTGATTTTTTGACACACTTGTTATAACTGTTTTGACTATATCTGGTAATGTCTCAGTGTTTGATCTACTTCATATTTTATCTTCTGTCAGTATTTGTTAAAACACACAATGTTTCATACCCTTAAGTCAGTCCAGTAAGTTTTTGGTGTTTTAAAAATAATAGTTTAATGTGGCCGTGATGGTAGCTTAAACATTTTTTTAAATTTTATTTTGTGGGGTGGGGGAGCTGGGGACTGAACCTCCCGAATGTTAGGCAAGCATTCTACTACTGAGCTACAGTCCCTTAATACATTTAATAAAAATGTGTTTACTACATTTTTGTACTTAATAGCAAACACCCAAGAGAGAGGGAGCGAAACTGTTTGCTTAAAAGAACTGCATCTGCCTTGCCCTGTCTGTGTGGGTTGGGGAGTGGCCTGCCTTTCGTGGTTAAGATGATCTAGATTGGAAAACTGTTCCCCTGACAACGTTGCTGATATTTGCTTCAGGCATTCTGTCTTGTCCTTTCCCCCAAAGCACCTTGGATGACTCCAGTAAAGCACTCAGGTGGCCTTTGGTAACTGTTGATTGGTAAACTGGATGGGAGCAGGGATTGGGTCTCTAGCCCAACACCATCATCTCAAGTATTAGCAGGGGCTCAGTAAGCATGTTGGATGGATCAGAAAACAATGACAGCTCTGAAAACAGTTGCACATATGATTGCAGGGTGACTGTGTGTATTCACTGTGTTTTGTCTGTTGCCAATTATGATGCTTGTACCTCTGTCCTCATTCAGAAAAACCAAGTGGATCAGAGCAGAAAATGTCACAAATGGGGTTTTGAGGTAAATTTGAACAAAGTCACATCACTGAGGGTCCACTCGGAATACCTTGAAGGGACTGGTGAATTATTTGTCAGTAAGTCATGTTTTTTTACTGTGTATGTTAGAACTGGAAACTTTCAGAGATTCTTAGAATGGCAGAAGGGACACGATTGTTAAAAGGCATTCCAACTCAGTGTATGTAGCCCATTGAAACCCTGCTGCACAGGGTCTTTCTTATATTATTGGCATAAGTTGGGAAACAATTTTCCTTAGTAATAATAGACATAATTATGGGATGCCTTTAAACTGTTTCATTGAATGGTACATGAGTAGGAATCATTTTGGGTTTGTGTCTGTGGGTTCTCCACATGGTGGTAATGCAGTGGATGAGTTTCTGGTTTTCATTGGTGAAGAGAATAAATAGCAAAGAGCAACCATGAATTCAGCCAACACTTTATTTTAATTTATTTTGTATTAATCATAGCAGCTACACCGTTTGAAAAGAGAGGTGCATAAACCTTGGCATGTTTATTTAGCCTACTTTTTGACTCACTACTTCAGTAAGAGCAGTGAGAAAAGCTGTCAGTCTACCAGGGTGTCTTGAGTACCGCTCCCAGGCATCATCCTGAGAGCAGAGGTGGTTTTGTCCTCAGGGAGCTTCTTAACTAAAGGGGGAGCTAATAACTAAACACATTTTGTTAATTAATTGGTTTCAAAGGTGGCAGCTAGGAGGGAGAGCTGGGCTGCACTGGGTAGGTTGGTGAGGACTGTTTGGGTTAAGGACAGCCTCAGCTGGAGAAGTGGTATTTGAGCTGAGACCTAAGGGATGAGCAGGAGTTAAATGAGGAAAGGGAGTGAGGAGGCTGGTCCCCAGAGGTGCTGACGTTGAAGAGCATAGGGTGGGGCTCTACTTTAAGAGGAAGCTGGCT
The DNA here is from genome assembly GCA_020662805.1 of Glaucomys volans. Classification (NCBI taxonomy): domain Eukaryota; kingdom Metazoa; phylum Chordata; class Mammalia; order Rodentia; family Sciuridae; genus Glaucomys; species Glaucomys volans. The sequence goes on from JAJEJO010000242.1 coordinate 205,381, forward strand.
AACTTGGCTTGGAGGATGGGGGACAGGACATTGGAAGATGTTCCGGAGGGATGCTGCAGCTGGGCCTAACAGAGAGCCCTTTGGACTTCATTCTGAGAGCACTGGAAACAAGGAAGCAGTGCCATCAAATTCCTCTTTTGGGGAGGCCAAGCAGCATGAGGCCCACTTGTTGGGGATCAGTGAGATCCTCTGTTTAAATGTTAACAGAGTTGGAACTGATAACCTGAGAAGATGCCATCTTAGTAAATAGAAAGTAGATGGGGGAGGATCATTCCTGGTACCTTAGGTACTCTAGGTCAATACATAAAAACTGTAATAGGAAAAGAAGTTAGATCTATTCCAGAAAACATCTTAGTGTGAATATTAATGCTACTTCTCAGTGTGATATCATCTTAAGCCTAGTATTTTCTCAAAGGAGAAAGTTAATTGACATGAGCAGAGAGTGAGAAGGGGGCCATGCAGGTCTCCTTCCCATAATAAGTTTTGGGTCCTCACCCAGGTGAACATAAGGGGACATGGCCTGAAGGTTGTGTCTGTGTTGACAGGAAGTGTGGTGTTCCTGGTCTAATAGGTACTACCAGAGTCTGAATTTTCTTCAAGAGGGAAAGGGTGACTTTTACCCCTTCTACCTCTGGTCTGAGGCATTTCAGGAAATGCCAAACAGCAGGTGACAAAGGCTGTCCCTCTCCTCAGACTTAGTGCACACAGTGTGTGAATTCAGTTTCTTGTTTTCAGTTTGACCTCCATGAGGAAGGATGCACAGGTGATAGGCTGCTGAGGGAATGCTTGCAGAACTGGTCTCACAAAGAGAAGGGTTCACACGCCTGTGCACTGACCTAGGAGGATGCTTGGTGGGGTAGGATAAATGCATGCCTCCACACATTTTAGAAGAGATGATTGTTTTTAGATGAAGGATGCCCTGTATATGGTGCTGCCCAGAAAAAGCTGGTGTTTCTTTCCTTCATTCCTTCAGGGCCAGTAGCCACTGCCTCCCAGCTTGGAATCAGGGTCCATAGTACCTAAAGGTATGGACTTCTGGGATTCTGATTCAGCTGTTCATAGGCTGAATGACTTGGGTGAGGTTATTAACCCTGAGACTATTTCCTCATCTGTAAAATGGGCATGCCAGTATTTATTGCAGAGGGTCATTACGAGAATTAAAGAGATGCATTTTGTAGAGTTCCCGGCACAATACCTGGTGTATGGTAAGCATTCCATAGTGAGGTTTGCTATTATTACTGAATATGGAAAGCTGGTTTATGCAGAATGTCACTACTATAGCCAGGAATGAGCAGAGGCCTTGAAGTCCCTGTCTGGATGGATTGTGCTACAGCTGGTTTTGTTGCTAGTCCCTGGAGGCCCTTTCATTCATGAGTACATAGATATGTAACATAGTTATCACTTCTAATTTCATGGACAGAGCATTTTTATGAGGTACTGACAGCAAAGCTTTATGGTGTATGATTCATTAACCCTTCCCGTTTGCTTGTGGAACTGCTCTTGGTGATCAGTTATTAAATAATGTCCTAAAGAACTCTGTGGACATGAGGATTCCCAAGGATTTAGGGAGAAGGCAGCGTGACTCCTGCGTGTGAGGCTGGTGAGATGACCTTGTACTTCATGTAAGATTCCTAGGTGAAGGTTTGGGGGCTGGGAAGGGGAAAGAAGGATATAAGGTGTTTGGTTATCTGGAAGAGAACTTCGGTTCATGTAAGCATTGGAGTGGGAGGTGAGGCAGGTATTCCAGGGGCCACCCCATCTTCTCAGGGGGGTAATCTGTAGAATTCTGTAGAACTTTAGAAAATTCAAGAATGCATGTATGCAAAATACCCAACAAAAATTTTGTTTCTATGTTTGGGACAGTGTAAACACTTTATTGTATGATAATTTAGGAACTTTTTGATATAACTCAAATGACAGTGCAGCAATTGCAATTTGCATATCTTCCTGAAAACTGGGGTTTTGACCTTGTGCTTGTTCGGGTCGATATGTACACAACTTCATGTCCTTTAGTTCAAAGCTCCTTGCGCTTCTTCACGTGCCCCATATTTTGTCTGTGGTTTCCTATCTGCTAATGTTATTTTAACCTAAAACACAAGGTTAAGCAGAAGGCTGTTGCTCCCACAGTGCTGGGCATTTGTTTTTCTTCCTCCATTTACATAACTCTTAGCACTCTAGAATTTCTGGGAAGAACAGGCCAATAGTCACCTTAGCCTACAGGATTAGGAGACAAGACTCACACCCTAAAAGCAAAATGTAGGTTCAGAACTGTGGTCAGCAGTATGTACACAAACACTGAAGTCATGTTTGAGTGTATAGAACACATGTGGAATTTCTGGTGGCTTCCCCAACTTCTGATGTAAAGCATTTCCTGCTTATTTAATGATTTGAATTAATAACCAGACACATGTCCGTGAGATAGCTTATGCATTTGTATCCGAGGTCTGTGCTCTTTTGCTAGCCCATCAATTCCCCTCTCAGACACAGTCGATATAATTTTGATTACGGTACTTACTTCCACTGAACCTTTCAACCCAAATGCTTTCTTGATGGTACTGGGGATTAGGCAGAGGTGGGTAGGTAGGAGGGAAGATGGAAATGCTCACAAATTGGGCTTCTTTTCTTAACTAATTTCGTAAGCTATCATGTAGAAAATAAAATTTTAATTTTAATGTTCTTGACTTTGTAATTTAGTGGCGTTTCCCATGCTCCCAAGTGCACCCAATTTCATTTGGGTAGATGGGTGTATACTACCAAATCCATATCAGATGTGGGTCTTTGGGCCTCTTCCTCAGCACTTGGTCAGCTCCTTTTCTGATCAGTTGAGAAGTTATGTGGGTCATTCCTCCCTGGCTGATGATTTTGTACCTTCCTGTGTTTGTCTAAAAAAATACCGCCATATCTCAGATGGACTTCTGCTCCTAATAGTTGTCTTTGGAGGCATTTCTTTATGCAGAGATAGATGCATCTTCTGCAACACAGGAAGGACCCAGCACCTCATCAGTGGTAGGGAAAGAAAGTGAGATCAGGTTAGACTTGGAGTATAAAATCTTGTGTAGCTGTACACTGTTGTGGAGACAGATTCACAAAAGCCACAGATTTAAAATTATGTCTTAGGGCAGCTGAAGTATATTAAGCTATTGAAATGGAATGCAGTTGTGATGAAATCCATTCTGTGTGTAAAGGCTAAACGGTTAATTTCACAACTAGGTTCTTTATGGATAGGTTGGTTCCACAGAAGCATGTCTAGCTCCTACGCACATAACACACTCACAAAATTTGCTTTTGCACTCACATAGTGTTAGCTGGTGTGGCTTTATTGAAATAATGTGAGCCTGCACCTGGACTTCTTTTAAGAGAGTAGCTCTGAGGATTCTTAGTCAGATGCAGCTAAGAAGAGGAGGGGAGAGCTGCTCCAGAGGAAAGGTCAGCCCCACCACTGGATTCTGAGAAAAAAGCACTGAAAGTCTTATTTTTTGGAGGAGAACTCCACACATCTCAAATGAATTGATTATAGAACGGAGAACCCACGGAGAGGCCCACCTTCCTGTCCTGTGGCCCTTCTCAGACTGGTAAGTGGGGGTGCCTTGTTAAGGCAGAGCAAGCTTAGTTTAAAAGCTGAGTATGAGAGCAAATGAGAGGAAAATTACTTATCAAGTAAGACAAGACTGCCTTCTCTTTGTCTACATTATGGCACTTTGAATTATTTATCTACTGTTTGAAAAATTACCTTGGTAAACTTCATTTTATGTACCATCTTATTTCCTTGGAAAGCCTAGACACTGACCAAGTTACCATAATAAGATGCCTGCTCCCTTTGCTGTGGAGGGGGACAGTCTTCAAAGTGCAGTAAGACCTTGGAGGACTAGCTTTAATCCTCAGGGATGGGTGGGTTCCAGACATGATGCAGATTCTCTATTAGGAGGACAAGAGATAAAATGCAAATTACAACTTTGAATACCCTGGATTTTCTTCATAAAAGTATCCATGTCCTTTTTCTCAAGATTTCCACTTTGGAACTTTAGGATATTTCTACCTGGAGAAACTTGACTCATATGTGTGAGCAGCTAAAGGCAGGAGTTTAAAATTATGGAATAAGACTAGTTGTGAAGAGTTATGCCAATAGGGTGGTAACATGGCAGTTTTGAAATCCACTAAAATCTCAGTGTAATAGTCTTTTAAAATTATTTCCAAATCATCATTTTCTGTGTATTAGGTTACCTGTCCCTCCTTGTTCTAATTCTTGTTTCTTTTTTCCTCCTTCCTATCTACAGCTTGGTCATCAGAATTTTAAAAAGAATATGACCAGAAAAAAAAAAATAAAAGACCATGTTAGCTAGAATGTTAAAGTAAAACCTTCGTACAACAGAATGTTTGGGAGAATATCCTTTTTTGGTTGCTGAATTTTATGATTCATTAAAGATTAACTTGAAAGCTCTTTTTGTTTTCCCCTTGTTGCTTACCTTTTTTTCTAGCATGTCATGTTGTGTTTTCCTGCCTTATTATTCTGTGCTGAACAAGCATTCTTTTTTTTTTTTTTTTTAATGATTGGACATCTTGTAGTGCTTAAGGGCTCTCACCCTGAGCATCAATCATCTTTGAGAACTACTGAAGACGTGGAAGTGTGAGAAGAGGTAGATAGTGAGTATAAAAATTGTGTGTGCTGTTAATAAAAGTAGGTATCTTGATTTCTTTTTTGTTAACTTTGAAAGTTGAAAATAGCAAAATCAGTTGTTTTCTGAGGGTTGTAGTACATTATGTTCCTGTGTTGTGCTAGGTCTTGTATTTATTAATATTCGTAGTGTTTGCACAGCCTTTTTCACATTTCAATTATTTTCTCATTCCTATTTTTACACTTTTTTTCTTTCATAGCACAGACAAGAGTTTGTCCCTGCCACACTAGGTTGTGAGCTGCTCAGGAGAGGAACAATGTCACATCAATTTATCCCCCTTCAATAGGGAGAGGGCACGACATATAGTGGATAATGATAACAGTAGCCTGCACAAAATTACAGCTGAGGCATAATGTGTGTCAAGATTCTGTTCTGAATGTTTTACATGGCATTGACTCATTTAATTTTCCCATGAGTCTTTTTGAAATTAAATTGGTAGTTAAATTAGTCCATACTACCATGCTGTAGCTAAGTGACCTGCTGAATGTCATACACCAGAAGTGGAAAATAGTGGGAAGGGGGAGAGGAGCAGGTTCGAGGACACCTTTTGAGGAACTGCATTCCCCGAGGCCCAGCCTCTTGGTTGTCTCTGTGTCCCGGAGCCCAGCAGAGCCTTGTGTGATTGCTTCACAAAAATGACTGCGGAATGAATGCTGGTGCCAATGGAGTGGCCCCTGTGCTCTTGACTAAGAGTTGAGATTGATTGTCTGTTTCAAGGATTTTTGTTAAAGTTGGAGCTAAGATTTAAGGCTGTATTCCTGGATTGTAGGTCAACTGTTGGTGGAATGAGAAGGTTTCTACAGATGAAGGAATTTAGGTATAAACCAATTCTCATTTTTCTTGTTGGCTTTGGGAAACTGTATTCTGCTAGGATGCTTTTGGTTATTCATTAAAAGTTCTAGTAGTAAGGCATTTTGGGCCACATGTTTAAAGGAATCATTTTCATTTCTACTGAAATAATGACACTTTGCTGTACAGTTTTAACAATGATCCTAGGCTGCTCACGAGTTCATAGGATAATGCCACTGTAAGTGGAAGGGGTCTCAGGAATCCTGATTGTTTTCTTAGAAGTGCCTTGACTTCTGGGGAGGCGATTAAGCTTCCCTGATCCTGATCTGTGATGAAATCAGAGTCCATTTAAGCTTCAACTCCTTTTTTTATTTTTTACTATTAAAATATTCATTTAAATTGTACAGTTTTTATCAGTATATAATTTGTTGCAGAATTGTTCAATGACATTTTCCTATTGACAGGCTTGTGTTTTCTGATTTGTGAATAGGCATATGCTCTTCCCTTCCTCTGCTTTATATATAACTGAGAAATAACACTTGAGTATATTTGGAGTATACAACATGATGTTCTGATATATGTGTACATGATGATGACATGATTAACTCAAGCTTATCAAGTATCCATCACCTCATGTACTTAAATTTTGAAGGAGACAAATAAGATCTGAACACTTCTCTCTCTCTCTCTCTCTCTCTCTCTTTTTGGTACTAAGGATTGAACTCAGGGGTACTTAACCTCTCAGCCACATTCCCAGCCCTTCTTATTTTTATTTTGAGACAGGGTCTTGCTAAATTGATGGGTTAGCTTTGAACTTGTAATCCTCCTGCCTCAGGCTCCTGAGTCCCTGGTATTTCAGGTGTGTGCCACTGTGCCCACCTTGAACACTTATTCTTGATGGGGATTCTCACAAGGACATAATCATAGAGTCTTCCTTTCAGGTAATACTGATTTAAACACTCAGAAAAAATAGGGTTAACTTATTCCACTTTAATTCAGCTTTTAAAATTATTTGGTGTGTTTCTGTCGATCCTTCCTAATAAATGGGAGGATTCTGTCTTTTACCTCCCAATCCCTGCAAAGGAGTTGGAGTTCAGAGAGGAAGCTCAATTCTGTCTGTTGAAGTTGGGCTTCCTGTTGTATGTCTCACCCTGTGAGTCCTCAGACTTCTGCTTATGGAAACACTGAGATTCTTCCAATTGTGCCTCAGAGCTGAAGCTTCAGTTTTAAAATAAATCTTGTCATAGAGACGGGTTGGCTAGCAGTGAAGAGTGGGTGTAGAACATGAGTTCCCTTTTCAATGCAGGGTAGATTTAGGGCCTTTACTTGTTAGGGAATCTTCGTTGTCTGAGCTAGGATTGTTCCTTAGACATTGATGTGTTGTGGCTGTCTATTGAGTAATCTTTCAAATACATTGTTGGTGGGACTGCAAATTGGTGCAACCACTATAGAATGCAGTATGGAGAATCCTCTGAAAACTTGGAATGGTACCACCATTTAATAGCTATCCCACTCCTAGGTTTATACTCAAAGGACTTAAAATCAGCAGCCATGTCAATGTTTACAACAGCTCAATTCACAGTAGCTAGACTGTGAAACCAACCTAGGTGCCCTTCAACAGATGAATGGATAAAGAAACTGTGGCATATATACACAATGGAATATTACGCCACCTTAAAGAAGAATGAAATTATGGCATTTGCAGGTAAATGGATGGAACTGGAGAATATCATGCTAAGGGAAACAAGTCAATCCCAAAGAACCAAAGGATGAGTGTTTTCTCTGATATGCCAATGCTAATTCACAACAAGGAGTGGGGAATAGAGGTATTTTGGATATACAGAGGGGAGTGAAGGGAGGGGGAGGGTCATGGGGATAGAATGATAATAGAATGAATTGGACATTATTTCCCTATGTGCATATATGGAAACATGACCTGTGTAACTCTACATGTACAACCAGATGAATGAGAAATTATACTCCATTTATGTATGATGTTTCAAAGTGAATTCTACTATCATGTTAAGTAATTAGAACAAATTTTAAAAAATTAAAAAAATTAGAGTACTACGTTTTAACACTAGAAGTTATTGTTCCAGTTAGAATTTCAAAGGATGGTTTTTGGTGCTAGCTCTTGAGGCTCTGTTGGCAGAATTGTATCTTTCTCCCTTAAATTTTCTCTGCAAATCCCTGGCTGAGTGGCACGAGCCAAGCAGAAATGCCTCTGGTGTGGAATTACTGCCTGGAATTCTCCTTGTGCTACCTGTCACAAGCTTGTCACTCCCTTGACCTAGGCCAACAGCTTCTGATTGGAAAAAAAAAAAATTCTTTTATTTAAAATATTTGTATGATCTCTCCCCTCCTAGGCAGCCAGGGCTGTGGTGCATTTCTTTGGAACTTTGCCTGGCCCTTGAAGTGGACTAAAGTTTGTTTGCAAAGTTAAATCAGAATGATAGACATTGCCTTTTACCAGGTGCTGCTCCTTTTTTTTTTCTTTCTTTTTTTTTTCTTTCTTTTTAATCAGAGGCTGGCAGCTCTGGCCTAAGCTATCAGTGGGTTGTTTCATAAGTGTGTTTGAAAGTCAGCTGTTTGGAACTTGGAACATGCAGTCCCATAGAGATATGGTTTAGATGGTGATTTGATTTTCAGATCAGCCTACAAAAGCCTAATTAGTCCCAAGAATGGGATGATAAAGTCCTAGAGATGGGATGATGTGCTGGAAATGATGAAGACAGTAGAATTCTGGACCTGAAAGATCCAAGGTTGCTTTGTATCCTGTTTTCCCCAGAGAGATCAAGTGAATAATAACTGGGTCTGTGCAGGGATGGGAGCCCAGGCCCTCTGACTTCTCCGGCTGCTCTTGCCACTTGGTGGATGGTGTGGCCATGGCTTTCATTTCTAACATGAGCTCCATGTGGGGCACTCAGGGCAGGTCTGACTGCTCTGTAGTGTTGGGGGAATAGCAGCACCTGGGAGTGGATGACTGTGGCACAGGTAATTCTCTGCATATGCACACCCAGGTGAGCAGTGCTCTGTCCTCCCAGGTGTTCTGAGTTAGGGAACAGGTGAGCTGGGAGGTGGAGCCTCCGCACTCAGCCTCCACTCCCAGCCATGTGGTGACTCTGGGGAGCCTCCTGGAGAGGTGGCAATGACTTCTCGTTGTCTTTTGGCTACCTTCATAAATACCAAGACTTTGCCCCACTTATGGCGATAAATAATTTTAACCCCAAATAAAATGTTTCCTGCCACTTTTTGGGTCACTCCTAAGCTGGGAAGTTTCCAAATTGAAGGGAGAAAGGTGGTCGTCAGAAAATTCATCAGGATGCCTTTTTAAGAAAACCAAGTTCCATTAATAGAAATAATTAAGGGCCCTTTGTCCCAACATTTTTTTCTTTGTGTAAAAATTTCATTATACAATAAATGTACCAATTTATATGGTCTGTCTCCCACATCCACTGACAGACATTAAATTCTCCCATGATTTTTTCTTCTGTTTAACTCATGATGGGATTGATAGCTATTGTAGACGAGACTTTAAATAATGGCCATGTGTCCTTGTTCAGGTGGGGATCTTGTGCTCCAAGTGTGTGTTTTTGTGTCTGGAACCCAAATCCACAAAGTTTGCAAAGAATGGCTGAATTCCCAACAAGAGGATGCTTATATATATATTCTGTTGTGAGCTGCTGATTTCCTCTCTTACCATGTCTGCCATCCTCTCTTGAGAGAGTTAAAACTGGGTTGTGGAATTAGTGCAATTTATTCTTTCAAAGTAATGGCAAAGACCCCATGAAAATAGTTTATCTCTGCATTCTGGTAATGGGGATGATTTCCATCAGAGCCTCTCCCTGTGTCTCTTTAGTGATCCTCTGTGATAATTAAGAGGAAAGTGAAACAGACTTTTTAAAATAATAAACACAGATTTACCAAGTGACTTCATAGTGATATGTGTAAGCCCTGCTGAGAAACATCAGGGTGCTCACTTGGTGTTCCTGAAAACCTATAATCAGATGGGCGCTCCTGTGAATGGCTAAGATAGAAATACCCATGATTTTTAGAAATTTATTTTGACACTTAAGGACACCTAGGGATGTAAATGTAATTACTGCTACTTTCTTTGTGGGCTTGGATGGAAAGAAACAGACTATATAACAATTGTCACAAAGATTAAGTTTTTGTTAAAACTTTGAATGCCCCTCGAAACTTAAGTTTGTTTCTAAGTTTGTAATATGCGTTAATGACTCTTAAAGCATTAACCATGGGTCATGGGCAGGATAATTTGAATTTCAAGAGGTAGCTTTAAGTTTGGAAATGATTTCAAACAGCTGCTTGTTTAGGATAACCCAGACAATGAGGGCTTGATTCGAGTGGAATTCTGTGTGTGGCTCTTTTTAAACCAAACTTGCAGGCGGCACATCTTTGGTGTTATTTTTACTGAGGTGGTTCAGTCAGCCTCTTGGGTTCAGGTTTCTTTTTAGCAGGGCTCCTTTTTCTTCTCCTTGCCAGTTGGCTTGTGCTTTTGAGGGCAGGAAGGGAGGAAACACTAGCATCTAGATGGTACATAGAGGGTCCTGGAGAAGTAAGGTGTTCCTGCCACTGTGCTTCACCTATCAGGTGCTGGGGAAGAACTCCTTACCCCAGGTGAGCTGTGATGCTTGGAACCTTCCTGCAGTAGGCCTGGAGCTACTCATGTGGCTTTTCTTGTCATTGCCAACTCAGGAAGTATTTATTCACTCTCGCTGTTCGCTCACAGCTGGAGGAGTTAATAGGAGGAGATGGGTTTGGGGGAGATGTGTTTGGTGCCTGAAGAAACCCATAGGTGGGTTAGGGGGCAGCACACATGGAGTGACTTGACTCTAATGTGCACTGTGCACCATCAACAAGTGAATCATGATACAAACAAGGTGGGCATGGGGAGGACAGCTACAGAAAAATAAGCCTGACAGGATCGGCTTGGAGGCCAATCTGCAGTGTCTTGAAGATGTTAAGCATTAGAAAGAAGAGGAGGCTGTACCATTAAATTATTCAGCTTGCCAGATGTGTTTGCTACAAATGCCGTCTTAGGGAAGTCTTCTGTTTTTCTCTATAAAAGTAATACTTGGAAGGAGTCGTCATGGACAAGTTCATTTTCGCCTTATGTTTATGGGTAACTTTGGTGCCTATGTAATTTAAAACTACTGATATAAAATATGCTTAACAGGGTTGTAGTGTTTTCTCTAATACCAGTTTATTTATGACTTCATAACTTTCTAATCAAGAGGTTTTTTTTTTTTAAAGATTTATATTTCCCTAGGTAATTAAGCAATATTTAAAACTAATGCTTTTTTAGTCAGTGTCCTAAGGAAATTTTTGGTTTCGTTTTGTTGTGGGGCCTGAGTTTAGGGAGAAAAGATGTTAAGAATTTACCAGGTAACGCTCTTTTGGGAATATCTCTTTAGGATTGTATTTTCTTCTTTCACTTTGTAAAGATATTTTGGTTACTCAGTACTTAAATTTTGCCCAGTTTTAAGAAATGATGTTTTTGGCCCAGTTGGAATTTCAAACACCATCTCAGTTTTTTTTTTTTCTTTTTTTTTTTTTTTTTTCCCTTCTCAAAGTGTACTTGGAAAAACTTCTTCCAGGAGAAATGCTCACCCTCTGAATCTCTGGCAGAAATCAGCCCCCATTACAGTGCACCCATACTCGGTGAGGTCTTGATGTCCCTTGTGGCCATAGCAGCCCCTGACCCCAGAGCTTCCTGAGACCTCTGTGCTATTGGGACTTGCTTGAAGTTCCCAGGCCCCACAGACTTCCTGTGATTTTTTTTTTTTTTTTTTTTTTTAAGGCAGTTTCTCCAGGCCTCAGACCTGTCAGGGTAGCAAGTTCACCCTGTTTGTAGGTGGGGAGGGAAGCAAGCCTTCTGAGGATAAAAACCTAATCTCTAAAAGACTCTCTTGACGTCATCTGTCTCCTCCAGTGTTCTGCAGGCATGGGTGGGGGAGGGAGTCCTTCCTCAGAATGAACAAATGCACTTGTGGTTTACTGGTGCAGGGCCGTGAGTGACAGGCTGGTATCTTCCCAAAGCCACGCAGTTACAGAGCAAGGTAGCCAAGCCATCTGGTGCGAATGAGGGTGTAATGTGAGGGGGAACTCGGAGGCCGCGATGTTCTATGCCCGTGTCAAGGCCCAGGTGGAACAGGATGGGCCGTCCTGCTTGTAGAATCAAATTTGCTTTTCGCCTCTGTGGGCTTCCCTGACCCACACATCTTATCCTTCACCCTTCCCTCAGGACAAATCCCTCAGAAAGCAGACTGTGAGGCCTGGTGAGGGGTCGGCCAGTTTTGCTACTTCCTCAAAGATTCTCTTGTCCCAGTTATTTTTATTATGATCGCAGTGTGTACTCTCGACTTTTGTAATTTGTAGCTACAACTGTTATTAATCTTAACTTGGGAAACTAAATAGTCTCCCTCTCCACATAGAACTTGTGGACAAACTTCAAAAAATGAAATGATAGAAGATTTTAGTCTTCTGGGATGTGATGTCAAGGAGTTTACTGGCCCTTATTAAAAGGGGCATTTGTGGTCTCTAGAATTCTTCGGTTCTTGATGGGGTAGTGAGACTCCAATCTTAGATTTAAGTTTTGAAAAACAATCTCATGGAAGGTTGTCAGTGTTGCACAAGACCTCCAATTCCAGGGATCCCAAATTTTCCCATTCTTTTGAGAGCAGTTTTCCTCCTATTGTCTGAGCTAAAAGGTTTTCTTTTGTACCAAAAAGGCATGGTGCCTCCCACACATCCAGCATGAAGGGGCTGCCAGGACAGAGGCCTGGGGGAACCTCAAGGTGTACACCAGAGCCCCCTTGTGTAGGTTCTTGGTGGGGTGCTTCTCCTGGAGATGTGTTTATCCGCAGCGAAAGAAAAGCATCCTTTTCAAGGCTTTGTTTGGGGGACACATGTGGCAACCTAATCTTTTCTGAGCTATTAAATCTATGACTTGCCTTTCGCCTTTTCTCTTCCCTGGTATTTCAGCAGGAAATGGAACCTTTGTAACTCCTTGCCTTGGGGATGTTTGCCTGGCAGAAAAGTGAAGCAGTCTGAAGTTGAGCCTTTTCTCAATCTCTTCGTTTAAACCTACAGAAGAGGAAATGAAGGGCATCCTGGGGTAGAAGGTGGTGTCCTTTTGAGAGCAAAGAGAGACAGAAAACAGATTCCTCTGGACCAGGGAGGGGTCAAGGTGGGTCTTGGGGTGCAGGGATTGGGACCTTGTGAACCTCTTAGTGGCAGGACAAGGGAACAGTGGAGACACTGGCCCCTTGGTGGGCATAGGGAGGCTGAACTTCAGTCCCCCGGGTTTCCTCTGCAGCACTGATTCTTGTGCTATGCATGGGTGTGGAAGCACAGAGACCTGCTGGAGTGCAGAGTAATCCAGTAAGCACTGCAGGCCAGAGGCCCTTCCCATTGTGTGGCACCCCTAATGACTCTGAGGGATCAGTTTCCTATCATGGGCCTTGGGATGAGAATTAGTTTGGTCTTAGGAAAAGGGTGATGTTCTTGTATACCTGTCCTTGTGACTTGGAATTTTAAGTTTTATGGTTTTACCTGCTGTACCCAGGGTCAGAACTTGGATTCCCCAGAAAGCCCGGATGAGACGCTGTAGCCCCATAGACTCAAAATCTTAGTCCCTGCTCCTCTGTGCAATTTTATGGAAAGTTAAAGTATTGAAACAGAGAGGTAGATTTGAAGAAGGCACTGAGACCTCAGCTTCTCTTGTCTCAAAGGTCACTTGTGCTTCCTTCCATCTTTCCCCTTTATGTGCCCCATCCAGGCTGTGGCCTCTTGCATCAGGCATCATCTATGGATATACTAAAGCACTTACCTCGCCAGATGGTGGTGTCTTCTCCCCTCCACAGATGTTGAGCTATGAGCTACGTGAGAGCAGAGCCCTTATTCATCTCCATAGCCACAGCAGCTGCCTCCCAGTTAGCAGTAAATCTCTGTTAAATACGTAAGTGCACAGAGGAAACTTTACAGCCCAAGGGAAGTGGTGGGTCTGAAATGAATGCTTGTCGCTGAGAGGTTGATGCAAGATGGCCAGGCTAGAGACCCTCTCACTTTACCTCCTGGATCATGGACAAGTACAGTGCAAGAATTTCTCACGTTCAGTCCATGTCCCCATGTGAAGGTGAACAATTGACAAGCAAAGAGAGATGGTTGAATGTTTAAAAACTTTGTTAGTGTTCAAGTTATATATAGGATTTGGTTTCTAGAGGCCTGGCACTCTGGCTGTCCAGTGATCACCCATTAGGACTACCTAGAATAAGGATAGTTCGTGCTGGTTGTCCATCTAGGGCAGATAGATGTCTCAGGGCCTCTGAGTCTCTTCCTGTGTTGCCTCCTGACAGTGCAGATGGAGAGGGTGAAGCCCAAGTATGGAACCCATTGAAGGTAAAGAACTTTTCTTTTGGATTCTGTAAGACCCCCAGGAAGCCAGGGTCTTACCTTCTCCAATTTCCCTATGAATAGGGGCCTCTGTGTGAAGGAGCAGCTTGGGAGTGGATGTTGGCACTGTGCACTCCATCCTCTGAACACATACACACACACACACACACACACACACACAGTTAAAATGTTTTGCAAAAGCCAATTCTGGACAAGAAGACTAAAACTTCCTTGTGTAAATGGTTGTTAAGTTTGCCCCTTCTTTCCCTTTACTAATTAATTTCCTTGACAGCATTGCTTGCTGGCAGCTCTTCTCCACAGTTGGTTGCTGAATTGTAGTGCTCAATTATCTGTGTTATAATACGCTATAAAAACATATAAAGCTAGGAAAAAAAGGTTTTTAGCCAACTTTTTTTTGTTGTTGTTAAAGTTGGCACAGCCTTGAAACTGGGCACCTTGAACATCGACATCTGGACTGAATGGAGAACAATGAATCTGTCAGTGACTTAATTGACTAGATTTCTTCCCCTAAAAGTCGTAGGAGAACATCAAAGTTGAGTATGAGGCACTCATAATCAAATACCACCAGGAGTAGCATCTCATTAAAATATTTGGTTTTTCTGATGCTGCTAATTAGAAGTGGATCTCTGGCTATTTTGCTTCTTAAAGTGTTGATCATGTATCTTAGCACAGGCCTTGTTGAAGGCCTGTTTCACGCTAGGCACCGTATACGTACTCTTCATATATTCTCGCATTTGTGTCTATCCTTAATCTTGCAAGAGAGGTGGGGGTTTTCTGTTTTCTACTTAGAAAATGTGTTATGGTTTGGATCTGGAATATCCCCCAAAGGTTCATGTGTTCAAAGCTTCATCTCTAGTGAAGCAATGCCCAGAGGTGGGGCTTTGGAGAATTGATTGGATCATGAAGGTCTGAGCTCATGAATGGGTTAATGCATTGATGGGTTCATAATTGCATGGACTATTGTAGGAGGTAGGGCCTGGTTTGGGGAAGGAGGTCACTGGGGGCATGCTCTGAAGGTCCCTACACCTTGCTGGTTTGCATGAGATGAGCAAGCTCCTCTATCATATGCTCTGCTGCTATGATGATCAGCCTCACCTTAGGCCCAAAGCAATGGAGCCAGCTGACCATGGACTGTCTGAAGCCATGAGCTAAAATAAATCTTTCTTCCTTTAAGTTGTTTTTCTCAGGTATTTTGTCACAGTGCTAGAAAGCTGACTAACTCAGAAAGTGAAGTTCACAGAGACTATGTAACTTGCTCATTGTTTGCATGATTTCAAAACTAGTGCTCTTTACTATCATGGCTCAATAAAAGTAGAGAAGGGCTATTTTTTTTAAGTTGTTCATGAATAGATTTACCAGTTTATTGAGGGTTACTTTAAAAAATGTTTCAAAACTATGTGGAACACAATTGCTGAACCTGCCTGAATTCCTGACTCATAAAATTGTGAAGTAAGATAAAGCAGTGGTTACTTTAAGCCTAAAAGCTTAGGAATAGTCTGACGCACAAAATGGATAGCCAGCTTAAGTCGCTTTGGTTCTTTGTTTCTCCTGAGTGCCTGTTTACCCTCTTGCCCCAGTCCTGCCCTCCCCACCGTACTGCCTGGGAGGAGCCAATGACTCCTTCCGCTGTGGAAAGGCCAAAGACCATTCACAAAATAAAACGCCAAAGGAAATAGAGATAGAGGATGCTTAGGAGAGTCAGGGACATGATAAGCCAAAAATTTAGCCTGTGTTCTTGGCTTGGAGTTGAATAGTGAAGTAGGTGCTGTGGCAGTTCTTTCGGTGTCCTCTTTGATTATATTTGCATCACCTATGGCCCTTGGACAGTGAATACCAATTGGGGTTTGACCTGTTGCACAGGTCTCCATTCAAGTCTTGCCAGGTGGTTCTGTGAGGTGCCAGGGTTGCAGAGGCATTGGCCTCCCTCCCGCTGGCTTATGGAGATGGATCACGCTGTCTGCCCAGTGCTGTTCACGAGGTCCTGTTATGAATAGGCACTGTGGTGGGTAGTCACGTGTGTCCTTTTCATCCTCAAGGCAGGTCTGGAGCCCCCACTTCCCATGGAATCTCAGAGGAAGCAGGGATTCCAGAGACCTTAAGTCCTTGGTACTGCATCTTGCAGTCAGCCACAGAGATGGGATTGGAACCCATCTGTTTGCCTTTCCAGTGTCTGATTGCCACACTCAGAGGGAATCCTCTGATCTTCTGCTTGGACTGCAGGCAAATGTCTGCGACCTCTTCCCTGAGTGCAGTGAAGGATTTTGGACACATGCGTGTTCCGGAATACTTTTTTTGGTAACTTGTATGAGACTCCAAGTTCTGTGTGTGTGTGTTTGGCAGCAAACTTCCCTGTAAGTTTATGTCCGCACACCAACCTAAGTTTGGAGGAGTGTTAATGTCTCATTACAGAACTGAGCAATTTTCTCTGTGCTAAGGGGCAACAGACATGCTGCTTTACAGGGTCTCAGATTAACAAGATGCAACTTTTGATGTTTACCCTGATCATTTTTAGGTGAATCCTCAAACAGAAAGGCAGCTATTAAAAGGCATCATTCCCATTAGGAGGATTGTGCATTTCCTTTCCTTTAGTAGTCTGAGAATTGCTGGTCTCATTTTATAAAAAGGGGAATTTTTAAAACTTAATTTTGGTGAACTAATGGGTATTTGGCGATGCCAGGAGAAAGGACACCAATAGGAAGACTACCTCTCTCCCTTTCCAGGGCGTTGTCATCTTTCTGTGGTCTGTAAGTCAGCAAAGGATGTTTTCCAACAGGAGCACCATTTATAAATACAGTTTTCTTTTCATAGCAATGTTTTAAATGCTGGCCTGGCAATTCCAAGGCAGGGCTACACCCCTTATGGAGGATGATGGGGATAGTAGGGTTCATGGCAGGTGAGGAAGGAACACGCTCCCTCACATGTTTGGTGATCATTTGTTAGTGTGTCCATCCTCATGTGGAAATACAGCCAACAGGTGAGGGTGGCATTTCTGGAATTATCTGCAGTAGGGGGTTTTGCACCTGTTACTTGATGGGGTTCCTGATCCTGAGGCTTCCAACCCTCCACACAGCGGGGGCTTGTTAGGTTCTGAATTATGCCTGTGCCACCCTCAACGCAGGAACGTGGTGAGTGCCAGCTCCAGGGTGTGTGTATTCCACCTACTTGGAGCTGTCGGGTCTCATCACCCTTGCGTTAGCAATGTTTTTCCTCCCTGCAAACTCATAAAAATTCATGTAGTAATATCAGTGCCTGCAGGATCCTGTAGAATTTTGTTGAGCTGCTTATACCCTTTTCTCCTAATGGATATATCATTCTCCTCATACACACGGATCCAGATGTGCGCTTGTGAATCTATACAGGAGGCTCATGTATATGCCAAAGTAGGTTTGCCGAGGGGAAGGAGATAAACTAATTTTCCCCCCAGTGGCTCAGTGTGACTAAGAAATTTCTATGCATATTCTCAGAAGATTCCATTCTGGGGAATATTTTAAATTTCATTAACCTTGTGTATGTTTTACTAGATATCTATTCAGCATACCTGTCTATTTTATTACCATGATGATATTTTGCTTACTTGTATGTCAGGAAAGAAAAAATTATTTAGTGGATCTATTTTTTTCCATAATAAATATTTTTTAGCAAGGTCACCTTTTGTTAGAAACAATAGATCATAAATTCTTAGCCACATTGTATAAATCCTTGTGTCCTGAAAAGGAAAAAAGTCTGAGGTAGCCTTTTGTATTATACCAGAATTTTAATATTTCAAATATAGGTCTGAAATTGAATGAAAGATGTAGGTTTTTTGCTTTTTTTCTTCCCCCCCTCCTTCCATTGGAGTGAACAAGGGGGATAGTATTTAAAAATGACTGTTACCCTGTAATCATGGGGAGCCATTACCAAGCTATTCTATAGGGCACATCATATCTCATTATGCTTGATTACATGAGATGAAACCTTAATATAATAGAAGGGGGTTGGTTGTCCTTTCTAGCACTTTTATAACAAAGCCATTATATAGTATTGTGCATATATATTTGTGAGTGGGGAAAATAGGTGGAACTCTGCAAAGCTACTTTTCTTCCACATAGACCCATATGGAATTAGGCCTATAAATTAACACATTGTAAAAGTCCAGTTCCATGTTGGATTCTGAACAAAGTTATATAGCACTTGCCTTTTATTATTATGAATAAAGAAGTTATCATTGTGTGAAATTAGAATGGGCAGATCATCTGTAATAGCACTGTTATGGCAATCAACCCTGACTGATGGCCTTTAAAAAACAACAAAGCCTGGCCTTTTGCGCAGCATTTCTAATAGCAGAGAAGGATGCGTCTCTGTGAGCACTGGTCTCCTGCATGGAGTGTTAATTTTCTGTGAATTGTAACTTAATCTCTCTATACATTTTATAGGAAAATATTTGCTACTACTTGTTTCTTACATCTTTTATTCCTGCCCCTGTGCTCTTTTCTCCACCCTCATGTGGAGGGAATTCTGTTTTTACTGGTCCTGATTTTTTTTCCTTAGGTCTCACCAGGCGTGATAACTCATTTTGTTAGAGCGGTAGTGATCTCAGAAGTGGAAGATTACGACTTTGGTTGGGGCTTAATCCGCCTGAGCAGGTGCATTCTAAGTAAGAGAGATTCTGTTTTAATGCAAATGTCTCCCCTAATTCAGAGGAAGGGAGACATATATGGGAAATGACATAGCAGTTAAGTCAGAATTGTTTCTAAATAGATTGTTGTTTTTTCCCCCCCAGAATTCTCTGGGCACTAGCAGCAGTGTCTTGTTAATAAATCGAAGAGAGATATAAAGGAGGAGTTGAGGGTGACTGTCTTAATTTTTTGCTCTGAGGGTTCAGAAGTGTTTAAGGAAAATGAAGTCAGAGATCAATGTGGACCTCCTTCCTTTTGAAGGGAATTTGATTCTGAGAACCTGAAATGAAAAGGAATGGTTATCTTAATATGCCCAATACTGCACTGTAAGGCAACTTAACTTAAATGGCACATGCCTCAACATGGTGGCTTTATAGTGAGGTTCCAGAATTTTCCCTGTTCTTCCTTTGTCTTAAGCTGTGCAATTATTAGATGAGAAGTGAGAAAATGACTGAGTGTATGTCTTGGAACCAGGGGATGCAGGAAAACCCAGAGCTCTTCTGTAGGTGAGTAAAATATTTCTACCAAGTATGTAATTCAGTAGCATGTCCTAGACCTTCCCGTTCAACAATACCAATTTGTTTTTCATTCATTCCTCTATCTACTCCACAAATATTTATTGAGCACCTAGTGTGTAACAGACACTGGGGATACAGTAATGAAAACAACAGTAACAACAAAACAATAAAAATCCCTGATTCCATGGGGACTTGTATGTAGAGAAGACAGATATTACATTAGACTATGAGTTAGTGCAGGAGTTGACAAACCTTTTCTATAAAAAACCAGATAGTAAATTTCCCTGTTCTTCCTTTGTCTTTGGTTGAGTTTATGGGCCAGATGGTCTTTGTTGCAACCACTCAGTTCTGCCATTTTGGTGTAAAAGCAGCCCTAGACAGTGCATTCATGAATAGGTGTGGCTGTGTTCCAACAAAACTTTATTTACAGGATCAAGTGCTGGGCTAGATTTAGACCACACTCTGCAGTTTGCAGATCCCAGGGTTAGATGGGCAGTTTATACACCTAAGGAGAAGGGAGAAATGAAGGAATATGGAGTGTTGGGTATGGGGAAAGGGATGGGGCATTTTGCAGTGCATGGTCAGTGAGGGCCTTGCCAAGAAGTTGGCTTACGTAAGTATCTGAACAAGATTTATTTGGCTATGTGTGTGTCTGGGGGGAAGGATAAACTAGAGAGAGGGTAGAGCCAGTGCAAAGGCTCTGAGGTGGATCCTTGCTGGAGAATTTAAGGAAGGCATGGAGGCCAGGATGCTTGAGCAGAGGGAGTGTGGGGGAGGGTGGTAGGTGAGAGCAGAGGCAAAGGCTGAAGGTGAGGGGGAAGGTTTCATTATGTCATTTTGTAGGTCTTTCTGAACTTCCCCCCCTTTAAAAATATATATATATCAGTAATTAAGTTGGGTGGTTTCTGGAAGGTTTGAGTAGAATGATATGATCTAATTTTTAACAGGTTCACTGCCTTCTGTATAGGTGATAGACCTGAGGAGGGGGAACAGAGAACTAATTAGGAAGTGATTGTAGTAATCAGGTGAGAGTGCTTGGGCTAGGTTAATAGATGGTAGAGGAGCCGGGCACAGTGACACACACCTGTAATCCCAGCACTTGGGAGGCTGAGGCAGGAGGATCACGAGTTCAAAGCCAGCCTCAGCAACTCAGTGAGGCCCTAAGCAACTCAGTGAGACCCTGTCTCTAAATAAAACACAAAATAGGGCTGGGGATGTGGCTCAGTGGCCGAGTGTCCCTGAATTCAATCCCTGGTTCCAAAAAACAAAAAAACAAAAAAACAAAAAACAAAAAAGACAAAATAGGGCTGGGGATGTGGCTCAGTGGTGGAATGCCCCTGGGTTCAATCCCCAGTCCCCCACCCCCCAAAAAAAATAGATGGAAGAGGAACCAAGTTCCTGATGTGTGTTAAGTATAAACAAAACAAGATTTGTTTACCAAGTGGAAATGGCATATGAGAACTGGAGGAGTCCAAGATAACTGCAAAGGCTTTGACCAGTTAAATTGGAAGGGTAGAGGAGACTATACTAAGTGGGAAGAGGAGGAGTTCAGCCAGCCAAACAGCCAGCAATCTCCCTGCACCAGATCCCAGGCCAGGGAAGTACACAGACTGAGGTACCAGGCTAAGCAAGGTAGTCACCTCCCAGATCTGTTTGTGCTTGGTGGCTGTAAGTGCCCACTTGATAAAGCCGCAGAGTGTGGCTGTTCATGCTGGGGCTTGCTCAGAGTGTCCAGTCTGTTGCTAAGTTATGGACCTTGTGCCGCTGTTGGGTCCCTAAGAGTCCTGAACTCTTGTGGGGCAGGTGAAGATGCCATATATTTAAAAAAATTTGTTTTAGTTAGTTATACGTGACAGTAGAATGCACTTTGATGCATCATATATAATGGAGTATAATTTCTCGTTCTTCTGGGTGTATACCAGGTGGGTTGTAGAATCCCACATCATATAGTTATATATGTACATAGGGTAATAATGTCTGATTCTTTCTACCATCCTTCCTACCCCCATACCCCCTCTCCTCTCTCACTTCCTTCTACCTAATCTAAAGTAACTATTCTTTCTTAGCCAAGCCACCCGCCCCCCATTGTGAGTTAGCATCAGCATATGAAAGAAAACATTTGGCCTTTAGATTTGGGGGATTGTCTTGTTTTACCTAGCGTGATGTTCTCCAGCTCCATCCATTTACCAGCAAATGCCATAATTTTATTCCTCTTTAAGACCGAGTAATATTCCATTTGTGTGTGTGTGTGTGTGTGTGTGTGTGTGCGCATGTGTACGTACACACACCACAATTTTTTTTATCCATTCATCTGTTGAAGGGCACCTGGGTTGGTTCCATAGCTAATGTGAGTTGAGCTGCTATAAACATTGATGTGGCTGTATCACTGTAGTATGCTGATTTTAAGTCCTTTGGGTATAAACAGAAGAGTGGGATAGCTGGCCCAAATGGTGGCTGCATTCCAAGTTTTCTGAGGAATCTCCGTACTGCTTTCTAAAGTGGTTGCACCAATCTGCAGTTCCATCAGCAATGTACGAGTGTACCTTTTTCCCCACATCCTTGCCAACATTTATTGTTATTTGTATTCTTGATAATTGCCATTCTGAATGGAGTGAGATGAAATCTTAGTTTTTATTTGCATTTCTCCAATTGCTAGTGATGTTGAACATTTTTTCATATATTTGTTGAGAGTGAATGCTTTTTGATACATAAAGTTATCCAGAGAAATTCTGGTATCCAGTAATTACCAATCATGCCTTTAAACCTAGGGAGGTGTACAGCTGATCTGGCAGCTATGAGTCATAATCTTAAAAGAATTATGGATTTGAAGAACTCATATCAGCTCTTCCTCTTCCTCCTCATACAGAAATTTATTTAGGAAGTAGATACACATTCAAGGAAGAGTATGAGCTATCTCAAGATGAGAAGCCTCTCCTTGAGCTGGGGCTCCAGTGTTTATAGAGGGGCAGTAGTTAGGGCTGGACTGAGGTGGAGGCAGGTGGTCCTAATGTGGCTCCTTTCCTTCATGTATATAGGTGTCTTATGTCCTCAGCAAAATCACATGTTGAATTATGAAATTTAGATTGGGAAAAATATAAAGGCAACCAACCTATACAATGGGGAAAAATAATAAAACTGCCTCTTTCCTTCTAGGGTATCAGTATTTGTGGCCGTTAAGTGAGCAAAAGAATATTCTTAACAAAAGTGCCATTTATGAATACAGTATTATTTTCATAGCAGCACTCTGAATGCTGGCCTGTCACCCCAAGGCAAGGCTGTACTCCTTATGGAGGACGAAATAGATAGTGAAAATATTTGCAAACTCAATATGTCATAAAATATTGCCATCTGAAACATGTAAGGAATGAATACAATTCAATACCAAAAATACTGATAACCCCATTAAAAGATGGGCAAAGGACCTGACGGGCCTCTTTTCAAGGGAAGCAATTCAGATGGCTAACAGGTGTATGAGAAGGTGCTCAGCATTTCTGTCAGGAAAATTCAAATCAAAACTAGAAAATGATGAAAGAGAAGTGTTGGCAAAGCTGTGGAGAAAATGGAACCCTTGTGCACTCCTGATGAGAATGCAAGTCAGTGCTGTCATCATGGAAAACAGGATGGCTCTTACAGCCATTAAATGACCTACCAAATGGCCCAGCAATCCTGTTTCTAGGTGTGTGTGTGTGTGTACACATGTATCCCCAGAGGAGCTGAAATCAGTTGTGAAGAGATGCTCCCATGTTCATTGCCACATTACTCACAGTAGCCAAGATAGGGAAGCAATCTAAGTGTTCCAATGGGTGAGTGGAGAAAGAAAATGTGGTATGTATATACACAAACACACACACATACACACACACACAGGAATATTACTCAGCTTTAAAGAAAATGAAATTATGGCATTTGTTGGTAAATGGATGAAGTTAGAGAATATCATGCTAAGTGAAATAAGCCAAACCCAAAAAACCAAAGTCCTGGTGTTTTCTCTGATATTCAGATGCTAATTCACAGTAAAAGGAGGGAGATAGGGAAGAATAGAGTTACTTTATATTAGGTAGAGGGGAGTGAAGGGAGGGGAAGGGGTATGGGGGTAGGAAGGATAGTAGAGTGAAACAGACATTATTACCTCATGTACATGTATGATCGCATGACCAATGTGATCCTGCAATATGTACAGTCAGAAAAATGAGAGATTACACTCCATTTATATATGATCTATCAAAATGTATGAATGCATTCTATTGTCATGTACAACTAATTGGAACAAATAAAAAATTAAAATGTATATATGGATGGTGGAATATTACTATATTTGGCCTTCAAGAAGAAAGTTCTGCTATTTATGACAACATGGGTGAGACCCAGAAAGAGAACAACTGCATGATCTCACGTAGGATGAAATCTAAAATAGTCCTTCTTAGGAGCAGAGGATAGATGGTGGTTATCAGGGAATAGGGGTTGGAGATTGGTCAGAGTGCAAAGTTTCACTGATGCCTATAGAAAGTCCTTACATCACTGAGGACATGCCCTCAAAGAGATTAAGGGGACCCCACCCTCTTCCTTTGTCTCTTTTGCTTCCTGGTTTTGAAGTGAGCAGTTTTGATCAGCCACATAATCCTGCCATGTGTGCTGCTTGTCACAGGCCTAAAAGGGTGGGGCCACTGGATCTTGGACTGGACTCCAGAACCATATGACAAACCTTTTCTTTATAAGATAATTGCCTCAGGTATTTATTTATTTGTTTGTTTGTTTGTGTATGTATGTATGTATGTATGTATGTAAAAAGTAAGAAGCTTTATTAAAGAAAAGTAAAAGCAGATTTCTCCTGGGTGGAAGAAGGGGACACAAAGGCGGAATCCATAGGATGAGCAAATCTTGCCCTTTTTATAGGTTTTGTTTCCCTGTTTCTTCCCCTTATCTCTTTCCTTTCTGCCTATGTGACTAGGCCCAGTTTTTCAGGTGAGATTACAAAAATGAGAAGCAGGGGGAGGGCCAAAGTGATCCCAGCAGGTAAGGGCCCCTGGGGCATTAATTAGCAACTCTACCTGCAGTCCTCCTTGTGGGCAGGTAAATTTGGTAGTCAATGGGCTCCAGAGGTTTTTGACATTCCATTCTCCCAGGGGCAGTCTCCAAATTCCAGATGCAGATGTTTTCTCTGACATTTCTTCTACTGTGGTGCCATTGGATTCTATTGTTGGTACATCTTGGTTATAACAACTTGAAGCTGAGCAATACACCCAGGCCAGAGAGGCACATTCAGGGGATCTTCATAGGTAGGTAAAGTCGCCAAGAATAGTTTAACATAGACCAAAGTTACTGGGGCACTTTAGAGTTTACAGGTCAGGGAGATGGGAAGTAACTTGCAAGGAAGACTAGTTTAAATGGCCAAAGCCAGGAGATTGAAGAGGAAAATTGGTGATGTCCCTGGAGCCAAGGAAAGATGGTATTTTGGGGAGGAAGATGTGGAGTTGAACCCTTTGCAGTGCTGTAGACAGGTCAAGGAAGCTGAAGCCGAGAAGTGAGTCCTCACCAGGATAGATGTCATCTGTGACTTGGGTTCACTGTTATAGAAAGAGAGGTGTGTTCATGAGAGAGAATTTTTAGATCAATGGCTGCAAATAATAAACTCAGTATATACAATTTGGCATCTGTGAGCTGTATTAATGATGACCATTTATTTTTTCTCCTAACCATTTATCATCATCACTATTATTGTTTTAGTATAATTAAAGAAAAAATAATTCTATCGTAAAGTTCAGAACTTTCCTATTTAAATACCTGAAATAGGAAGATATAAACTTCTATGATTTGGGGCTGGGGATATAGCTCAGTTGGTTTAGTGGTTGCTTCGCATGCACAAGACCCTGGGTTCAAATCCCAGCACCACAAAAACAAAACTAAACAAAACAAAAAAAACTTCTATGATTTTCATTGGTTTTTCTCACTTACACTATGTAACTTTGGGGTCTTGCTTATTGTCCCCACAGTGACAGTGGGTTCATACCATGCTCTTTCAGATTTGCTGTAAGTTTGGACTGATACATGAAATGTGCTTCAGTGCCTGTAGCCACACTGCCATCTGTGCTTCTCTCTCTCCTTTTAAGTTGGCAGTAAGGCTCTGAAATGAAGAGGGTCCTTGTCAATAGATCAGAAGTGTAGGAGGAAATTATTGCCCATCTATTTAGCCAGCATCACAAATTGATTATGTACAATAATTTCATCTAACATGGTCAGATTGAATTCCATCCTATAGACTGTAGGAAATTTTTAATTGTGCTTAGAGGATGAAATTAATAGATCAGTTTAATTGGAGCAAAGGGAAGATTACAGGTTGAGGAGAAAAGAGAAAATCATGGTGAGGTGAGTGTACAAGAATGTTGGAGAGCTGTTCCCAGATGGTTGCTGGCAGAGGGCCAAAACTTGATTGTAAATTTCAGAGCATTCTAGCAGCCTAAGCAAGGGAGAAAAGATGGCTACACAGGAGAAGCAGATCTTGTTATTGAAGACTGAGAAATTTCCCCCATGCCATTGGAAATGTTGAATGGTGAATGTACATTGTCCTCAGTGATGTCCCTACAACAGACATTACAATTCCAGAGTTGCTAGAATCGCACCTTACGCTGAGGGATCCTCCTCGGTGTGTTTGTATTAGGGACTGAAGCCATGCTATCATTTTTTGGAGAGAGCCTGCATAACAGATACTCAACACTGTGTGTATAAGGTCATCTCCAGGGTTCCGATGCTTGAGTGAGAGGACAAGCTAAGACCTTCTTGTGGAAATTAACCCTCCTGGGATTGTGTGCCTATGTGGACGATCACCACCACCAGGGAGGGGAGGCAGGGAAGGCTGAGTTCACTCTTAATGGAATTCCTTCAGATAAAGAAAAATACTTGGCATATAAAAATATGTTTCCTTGTGCCTATAATTCCTGGAGAAGACCTGTTGACACCGATGGTTTTACTGAAAACTAGAAAAGGTGAAGGTTGGAGTAAATTCAAATCAGCAAGATCCTGCTCTGACCCCTGAGCCGTGGCTCTGAGCTAACCTGGGAGAGCTCTCACTTGCACACCAACCTGTGGATCAGCCTTGCCCTTTGTAAAATCCCAGCTGCCTGACTCTGTTCCAGTTTTAGCAAATTAGAACATTTCATACTTAACATTAGGAACCATTTCCACACGAGTCCATGCATACGTCCCTGAAAGAATTTCATATAAAGGTTCAGAGTGTTTTACAGTGTACACTGTAGCTGTTGTCTTGTCACTCATTTGTTACTTTTGGTATAACTCTGTACACTGTGGAATACTTTGAGATAGTGTCAGACCACGAAGAGTTATCTGCTGTTGCCTCTGGCTTCTGAGAACTGGCACAAGAATGGGAACGTGTGAACTAGTGTTAAAACAACGTATTAAACATCTAGTGTTTAATCAGCTAAAAATTGCCTAGGAATAGTTACTATTTACTTTTGGGTAGGAATGTATCTTTATTTTGAAATTTTGAAATATTTGAGTTAATTGTTTATTTAAATTTTTAAATTTTTTTTTTTTTATTTTGGGAGGGATACTGGGGATTGAACTCAGGGGCACTTGACCCCTGAGCCACATCCCCAGCCCTCTTTTGTATTTTATGTAGAGACAGGGTCTCACTGAGTTGCTTAGTGCTTCGCTTTTGCTGAGGCTGGCTTTGAACTGGTGATCCTCCTGCCTCAGCCTTCGGAGCCTCTGGGATTACAGGCATGTGCCACTGCGCCCAGGGAGTTAATTGTTTATTAACTTACAAATAACAAGATGGAGTGGTGGTTTTTATAAGAATAGGGTAGACAGTTTAACACCCATTTAAAATGCACGAGGACGCCCTTCAATAGATGAATGGATAAAGAAACTGTGGTATATATACACAATGGAATATTACTCAGCCATAAAGACCAATAAAATTATGACATTTTCAGATAAATGAATGGAGTTGGAGAATATCATGCTAAGTGAAACAAGCCAATTCCAAAGAACCAAAGGTGGAATGATTTCTCTGATAAGTGGTTGATGACACATAAGGGGAGCAGGGGTAGGTAAGGGAAGAATGGAGAAAGGATGGATTGTATAGAGGAA